>JAIUJO010000402.1:12500-287500 GCA_023846275.1 Vanilla planifolia | reverse complement strand
CTTAACATAACTTTAAGGATATTTCATTGGTCCTCCTTATTATGTTGGAATTTGTGATAGTTTTATAATATTTTTATTTGATTTGATTGTACCAATATATAACTCTAAATCTACTATTATTATAGTTTTACATCAATTTTATTTGGATATGTTGCACTGCATAAACTTGTCTCATTTAATTTTTATTGTATATTTACATAATATTAAAATAATAATTTTTAATTATTTATACATATTTACTTTGATAATATGTAGGAACTCCAACTGAGGTTTGGTCGAGGAAAAGGAAATGTAGTTGGGCTCTATCAATGCCTTTTAGCTAATTAAATATTCATTTCTTTATGAGAAAATACTATATTTTTTTTATATTTTGGCATGCTTTTCAATACTTTTTTATTCACAACTTATTTAATGGTTAGAATGTTACACTCGACCTTTTTAGTTTTTTTGAATGCAACTTTCCATTTAAATTTGCCTTATCCCTTCAATTTTTTCACCTTAATTTTTTTATGTTAATGTGAAAATTTACTTCTCATATCGTGTGACCTTTATATGACTTTGATATATTTTTATACTATTATTAAAAAATAAATTATTGTTATTTATGCCATTAATTTTAGTAATTGAGAAAAAAAGGATCATGGTCTCATCTTGACAAACTCTATCTAATTAAATATTTATTTTAAATTTTTAAATATTTTATTTTAAAATTGTTTGGCACCTTTCATGATTCATTTTGATTCCTAATTAATCTTATGATCAAAGATTCTATTATTGTTCTTGTTATTATCTTAGAATGTATCATTTTCACTTAAATTAATATATTTCTTTGAATGTTTTTTCATTTCATTTGTTTATATTACTATGAAATTCTAACTTTGCTTTCATGTATTATGTACATTACTTTGATATATTTACATTATATTGTTTCAATGTATCTAATGTAAGCTTCAACAAATATTTATTTTAAAGAAAAATGAAAATGTATTAATTTTTTTACTTAGTGATTTTGACAATTAATAGTAATTAGAAATGAGTTGTAATGGAGATCAAACAAACATAATTTCACATATCTTGATGAACAACATATGATTAAATATTCATTTTTATATTTTAAAATTTTTCTTTTCTATATTTTTGCAGACTTTATATGACATTTCATTTTGGACCTCCCTATCATCTTTCAATGCAGCTTTCCTACATAATTTTTTTCATTCCTTAAACTTTTTACCATTCATTTGGTTGTATCACTTTTTATCTCTAAATCTCCTCCTATGTTATTGTTACATTACTTTGATTTGACCATACTTTGATAGTTCTTAGCAATTCCAAAAATTGTTTGAATAAGATAAAACAAACATAATTAGACTCACTTCTATATGCTCTATCTAATTAAATATTATTGTATGTATTTTAAAATATTTTATTTTGAATGATTTTTCCATGTTTTATTAATAATTTGATTTCTTGATTGATTTAATGATCGAGGATGTGTCACTCAATCTCGTTAACATCTTAAAATGCAATTGTCTTGTATAATAAATATAATTTCTTCAAATTATTCACTTCAATTTAGTCATATTATTATGTTATTAAAAATGTCCACTCACGTGACATTTTTTGCTTTTATTTAGCAAGATTACACCCCTAACACTTATATCATTTTAGTTGTAATATATATCTATTTAATGTTAAAAAAATAATTAATTTTTATTACTTCTTATTTGTTTTCATAATTTATAGTAATTCATAATGAGGACTAATAAAAAAATCAAAGGTGATTGAACTAATCTTGATGAGCTATGTCCAATAAAATATACATCTTTATAGTTTTAAATATTTTAGTTTATAAGGTTTTGGAAGCTTCATGAGACATTAAATCATACCTTACCTACAAAGTGAGGATTTTATAGCATATGCCATTTATATTCTGGAATGGATGTATCCCACAAAATTTTTCAAGAATCTCCAAATATTTTTCTTTTGTTTGGCAATTTTATTATGAAACTCTAATCTCCCCTCATGTGCTTTTACTATATTTTATTTTGTTAAATTACATAGCTTCAATTTATCACATTTTAGCTTATATATATATATAATTATTATTGAAGAAATTTTTTAATTTATGATTATTATCATTGGTAATTTGCAGTAATTCTTAGGTAAGATCGAGAGGAAAAAAAATCGATTGACTCATCCCTATGAGATATAACAATTAGATATTCATTTATATAATTATATTAAATTAATTTTTATTATGTTGGCATTCTTTTTGAGAGAGTTGTATTAATATTAGATATGACAAGTGAGGATATTATGCTCAATCTCTTTAGTATGTTAGAATGTAATTTTGCAACAAAAGTTATCAAAGTTTTTCAAATATTTCATTTTTTTTGTTATATGATTATGTAACACAAGAAGCCTACATTTATGACCTTAGCATCACTCACATTTAGCTATATTTCATTATTTTATTTTATAAAAAATAGTATTTAATATATATTCTTTTTAAAAAAATTAAAAACAATAAGTTTTTTAAATTTTATTTATTTATTTTTTTCATTTTTAATAATTTCAAATGTCATCTTGTTGAGATGAAAAAATTGCCCTTATCTTACCTCAATAAAGTCTATCAAAGATGATAATCATTTTAATAATTTTAAATATTACTTTTATCATATTCCCTTGTTTTATGAGTTATTTCATTTTATACCTTTTCCAAAGATCTAGGTTATCGCACTATATCTCTTTTTCATTTTGGAATTCTACTTTCTCATAAAATATAATTCATTTGTTAAAAATTTGACTATGATTTGATTATATTGCTAAGTAAAAAAAATCTCTTATAATGTGACCTTTAAGTTGCTTTTATTTGGTAACATTATATTATTGAATTTGTCTTACTTCAACTTTAATATATATTTTTTCTTAATAATAAAAAAGCACTTTTATTTATGATTATTTGCTTTAATAATTCCCAATTTTTTAAATTTAGTTCTCACCAAGATGAAAGGAATGTCATTTGTCTCATCTTAAGACAAGCAATATCCAATTAAATGTTAATTTTTATTTTTTTGAATTTTTTTCTTTTTCTACGACAACTTTACAAGACATTTTGATTCATTCCATATTTCTCAATCGAGTATCTTATCTTAATCTCTTTAATTTCTTGGAATATAACTTTCTTTTACTAATTATTTTATTTTATTTTTCAAATTTTCTTATTTTATTTCATCATTATTATTTAACTCTAAATCTTTTCTTGTGTGAACTCAGTATGGCTTTGATTTAGTTATATTATTTTGCTTAAATTTATCTTATTTTGGCATTATTATATTTCTATATATTATTAAAAGATAATTTAATATTAGGTTTTCTTAAATTTTTTTTAGGTTTAGGAACACTTTTGATAACTTTTTGTATCATAATGGATTTGATGATTGAGGATGTTGCACTAAGTGTCTTTGGTATCCTTCAAGCAACTAAAAAAAACATTTTATCTCATTTTTTGAAAAGTTATCTGATTAACACTAAAAATTGCCAATAGAATCATTGTGATATATTCTATCCAACAAAAGCTTCACTTCAATATTTTTTAATATTTTAAATTTTTATTTAGGCATTCTTTATAAAAAAATTTGATTCATACATCATTTAATGAAAAAGGTTTTTACACTCGATCTCCTTGGTATATTCGAATGGAATTTCCTCATTATATATATATCTGTTTCTCTTAAAATGCTTGCTTTCTTTTTGTTATATTACTATGTTGAAAAACTGTTATCTCATGATGTTTACATAACTTTTTTTTTATTATTTGACATTTCTTCAATTTATCTCCTTTTAAGTTCAATATATATTTTTCTTAATTCAAAAGGTAATATTTATTATTAATTATTATTATTTTATTTTTTTTATTCATAGTAGTTCTAAATGAGGTATAATCAGGACAAAAAGAACTTCATTAGACTCATCTTGAAAAGCTCTATCTATTTATGTATTTATTTTTTTATAATTTAAAAGATATTATTTTGGAAGATTTGACCATGCTACACTTAATATCTTTAATATGTTGGAATACAAATTTCTTTTACAATTTAACTTATTTCTCTTATTTTATCACTTTTATTTTGTTATATTACTTTTAAACTCTAATACTCCTCTCATTAATCCCTAAATCGTATTGATTTTTTCCTTATATATTATTTTAATTTAATTTTTTTTAGCTTTAATATATATCTAATTAATATTAAAATAATATTTTATTACTATTTATGTTTATTTAATTTTTCAATTTCATAAAAATTCCAAAGGGGTTTTCGATCAAAATGAAATAAATGTTATTTTACTTGTCCTCATGGCCTCTTTCCAACTATGTATTCTTTTTTTATATATTTTTAAGTTATTTTATTTTTTAAATGATTTGGTATAGTTTATGATATAATTCTATATTCTTCAAATTTTTTACTTGGATTTGATCATATTGTTAAGAAACTCTATTTCTCCTCCCTCATACCAAATTTGACAATCGAGGATGTTGCCTTCGATCTCCTCAACATAATGGAATTCAACTTTCTAATATATTTTATCTCGTTTCCCTAAACAATTTTCTTTGATTTTTCTATATTACTATAAAACTCTAATTCTCTTATTGTGTGATCATTACATCTATTTGATTTGGTTATAATGTATTACATCTATTTACCATATTTTAGTAGTAATATTTGAATTTATACTTAATATTAAAATAATATTTTTTATTATTTAATCTAATTTAATATTTCAAATTCATAGTAATTTCAAATGAGGTGTGATCATATTGAAAATATGTTTTTGAACTTCTTTCATGTGATCTTTGCAATTAAGTATTGATTTGTATATGCTTTTTAAACCATTTTGTTTTCATGGATTTAATATACCTAATGAGACAATTCTAATCATACATAATCCCCTTGGTATATTAAAATATAACTATTTTGATAAATTTAATTATTTTCTTTAAATGTTTCACTTGAATTGGTATAATAATAAGAAACATTTTTCTTCTCCTTTGCGGCCATTATATCTCTTTGATTAACGTATATTACAGTGCTTCCATTTATCTCATTTCAACTTTTGTATATGTTTACATTACATTATATTAAAATAATAAAATTATTAGTTCATTTTTACTATGGTGATTCATAGTTCCAAAGGATGTTTGATCAAGACAACAAATATCAAATATTTATCTTTTTGTTAAATATTTTACATTATTGGGTTTTGTCATGATTTATGAGAAATTCTAATTTATATCTGATTTGATGAATGAGGATGTTCTACTCAATCTCTCTATTGTCATTGAATAAAAATTTTAAGTATAATTTATCTTATTTCTTCAATGTGTAGCATTGATTTTGTTATATTACTTGTAATTACAATTCTCTAGTTGTGCCTTCTATAATTCACTTTTATTTGCTCATATCACATTGGTTCAATTAATCTCCATTTAGCTTTAATATATAATTACTTAATAAAAAAATTATTTTTATTATAATTCATGGTTATTTAATTTCTAATTAGTAATAATTTAAAATAAGGAATCATTGAGATAAAAAATATCATTAGACTCATCCTGATGAGTTCTATCTAATTAAATATTTTTTATATTTCAATATATTTTAATTCTAATGATTTTAGCATTCTTTTTGAGATATTAAGTCTATACATGATTTCTTGATCAAGGAGTTTACACTCAATCTCTTTAATATCTTGAAATACAACTTGCTTATGAAATTTATGTTATTTCTCAAAAGGTTTCATTATGGTTTCCTCATATTATCATGAAACTATTACCTTCCTCTCATTTGACCATAGCATGTTTTGATCTAGCAATATTACATTGCTTTGATTTTTCACATTTAAACACTTATATATATATAACATTAAAATAACAATTTAGTGTTATTTAAGCTTACAATATTTTCAAACTCATAGTAATTCCAAAGGAGTTTTGTTATAAACAAAAGTAAATTCATTTCACTCATCTCAACATGTCTATCTAACTAAAAATTCATTTCAATATTTTAGGTAATTTAATTTTTTTATTTATACAATATTTGCACTACTTTTGATTCTTAAATGATACCCAAAGATTTTACAATTGATCTTCTTTGTATCTATGAATATAACTTTCCCAAATAATTTATCTATTTTGTTTAACTTTTGTTGTTTTTATTTTTTTAATTTTTATTTAATTAAAAACCTAGTTTCTTGTCACTTTTACATTGCTTTGATTTAGCCATAGTACATTAGTAGAAAATATCTTATTTCAACTTTAATATATTTTTTCATAACATAAAAATAATAATTTTTTTCTCATTAATGTACATTTGCCTTTGTTATTCATAGTGATTCTAAATAAGGACTGATTGGGATAAAAAGAAATTCATTAGAGTCATCTTGAAAAATTCTATCGCATTAAATATTATTTTTTTAAATTTTTTTAAATATTTTATTTTTTTGTATTTCAGAGTATTTTGTGAGATATTTTGATTCGTAACTAAATTGATCACCATGAATATTGCACTCAATCTGCTTAGTATCTTAGAAAGCAACTTTCCATTATAATTTATCTCATTTCTCTAAATGTTTTTTGATTTTGTTATATTACTATGAAACTTTATTGTCTTCTAGTGTGAGCATTAAATTCATTGGATTTGGTCATAAGACATCATATCAATTTACCTCACTTTAGGTTTAATATATATATCTACTTAATACTGAAATAATTATTTTTTCATTAGTTCTTAAAATATTGTAATTCATAGTTCTTGCAAAAGTGATCTGATGGGGATAAAAAATAATTAGACTTATCTCTTTAAGCTCTTCCCAATAAAATATTTTTTTTATATTTTTAAAGTCTTATCTTTTATGGGTTTGGAATACTTTAAGAGAAAGTAATATTTGCAACTATTTTCATGATTAAAGAATTTACACTAGTTTCTCTTTGTGCATTGGATTCACCTTTCCTAGAGAATTTAATTGATTTCTTCAATTTTTTTCATTGGTTTTGTTATATTACTAAGAAACTTTATTTCTCTTTTTTATGACCATTATATCACATTGATTTGGTGATACTATATTATTAAAATTTATCTCATTTCAATATTAGTGTAACTTATAATTATGTATTTTTATTTGCTTTCGTGATCATAGTATTTTCAAATGAGGCTTGATTGAGATAAAACAAGGGTCATTAAACTTATCTTGAGCAGCTCTATCCAATTAATTTATATTTTTTTATATTTTTAAGAGTTATTTAGTTTGTTTAGATTTTAACATGATTTACAAGACATTTCAATTTGTACCTAGTACAATGATGAGGTTGTTGCACATTTTTTACTTAGTATCATTGAATGTAATTTTATATGTAATTTATCTCATTGTTTAGAAGTTGTTTCTTTGACTTGGTTATTTTTGTACGTAACTCTAAATCTCCTCTTGTGTCACCATTAAATTAGTTTTATGTGGTTATATTACATTCTTCAAATTAATTTCATTTCAACTTTAATATGTATTTACTTAATATTAAAATTTTATCTTATAGTTCATTATGATTATTTACCTTCGTAAGCCAACAGTAATTCCCAAAGTAGTATGATCAAGATGAAAAAGATGTTATTGAACACATCTCATAAGCCCTAGCTTATTAAATATTAAACTTATTATTTTCAAATATTTCATTTCTAATGATTTAGGCATGCATTATGAGACATTGAATTCGTAGATTATTTGATGATCATGGATATTACAATTGAACTTCTTAATAACTTGTAATCCAACTTCTATGCATAATTTGTTTCATTTTTTTAAATTTGTCTTTTTGATTTGATTTTATTGCTATGAAACCGATATTCTCTTCTTATTTTACCATTACATGTTTTTACTTATCTTTTTTATATTACTTTTTTCATTACAACTTCAATATATATATATATATATATATATTAAGTATTAAAAAATAATTTATTTTATTTATGTTTTTTTAATTTGGTAATTTAAAAAATTCCAAACATAGTCTTATTAAGACCAAACAAATATCATTAAACTTGTCTTAACCATCCTCATCTAGTAAATAATCATTTTTATATTTTTAAATATTTTGTTTCTTATGATTTTGTTATGCTATAAAAGGCATTTTATTTCATACCAATTTTGATGATTAAGGTATTACACTTAAACACCTTGGTATCTTCAATGCCACTTCCCTATATAGTTTATCTCATTTTTTTATATTTTTAGCATTAAATTGGTTAACATATTATAAAACTCTAATTCTTCTCTAATTTGAACTTTAAACAACTTTGATTTTTTTATACCACATTGCTTCAATTTATCTTAATTTAGCTTTAATATATATTTTCTTATTCTTGAAATTTTAAATATTTTACTAAATATGATTTTTTACTTTGGCAATTCATCATAAATAAAAAATGGTTCAATTAAGATTAAATAATCATCATTAGAAACTTCCTAACATCCTCTATCTAAAAAATATTTATTTTAATATTTTCAAATTTTGTTTTCTTGAGTTTTATCATGCTTCATGAGGCAGTTTGATATGTACTAGATTTGTCGATCGGGAAATTTGTACACGACACCCTTTGTGTTATCTCCATTTAGCTGTATTATATATTCATTTAATATCAAGATAGTAATTTAACTTTTATTTATACTTATTTTCTTTGGTAATTTGTTGTAATGTTAAATGTGATCCAATTGAGGAGAAATAAATGATGTTAGACTCATATCGATGATGGCTTATACTATAAAAAATTCTACTTTTAAACATTTAACATTTTTTATGGTTTTGGCACACTTTACTAACCTTTGTGATTTGTACATAATTTGCAAATAGTTGACATTGCATGCAATCTCCACATAATCTTAGAATACAAGTTTCCTATATAATTTAACAACTAATTTAAAAATCTCATTGATTAAGTTAAATTATAGCGTAACTCTAATTCCCTCCCTTGCATTACCTTGATTTAGTCAAATTACATTGCTTTAATCTATCTGATTTGAAACTTTATTATATATTTACTTAATAACAAAATAATAGTTTATTATTTTTTATGCTTATCTATATCAATAATTTGTAGTAATTATAAATGAAGTCTAATTGAGCCCAAATAAATATCATTAGAATTCTTTGGTTGACCTTTACATTATTAAAATTCATTTTGAAATTTTTGGCATATTGTATTACCTAATGGTCAAGGAAGTTAACCTAGATATCCTCAAAATCCTTGAATGCATCCTTCTCTTACAATTTATCTCCATTTGATCGAACTTTTTAAATTGATTTTGTTATATTATAGTTTAACTCTAATCCTTCTCTCATTGGACCTTTGCATCACTTTGGTTTGGTTATATTATAATGCTCTAATTATTCATATTTATATTTTTTTAATATTTTATTTAAATAGTTTTGTTTTCGTTACAAGGCAACTTGATTAAAAAAAATCATTTGACAATTAAGGATGTCACTCTTAATTATCTTTGTGTGTTAGAATGTAAATTTCTCAAGCAATTTATATCATTTCTTTAAATGTTTTACTTTGATTTTGCCATATTACTATGAAATATTATTTATCTTCTTATGTGACCTTTATATTATTTTTTTATATTAAATTGCTTTAATTTAACTTATTTATGTTTTAATACGCATTTATTAAAAAATAAAAATAACAATTTAATATTTAAGCTTATTTATTTTTGTAAGACATAGTAGTTCTAAATGAGGTATGATCAAGACAATAATTCAACATTTGACTAGACATAAGACCTATTAAGTATTCAATTTTAAAGATTTAAATATTTTACTTTTATAAATTTGTCATGCTTTATTAGTTGTTTTGATGCATACCTAATTTGATTATCAAGGTTGTTACTATAGATCTCCCTAATATTTTGGAATGGTACATTATCAAAGAATTTCTCATTTATCAAAGGCTTTGCTTTGATTTGGTTTTTTTAAAGTGTTACTATAAATCTTATGTCATAGCAACTTTACATCACTTCTTTTTTGTTGTATTACCATTCTTCTATTTGACTTTTTTACCTTTAATATATATTTACATAAAATTAAAATAATTATTCTTTTATTTATGCTTATTTATTTTGATAAGTCCTAATAATTCAAACTGAAGTTTGATTTAGATGAAATACTTGTCAAACTCATCTGAGACTGCTCTATCAAATTTAATTATTTTTATATAGTCATAGATATTTTATTTTTTATAATTTTTCTATGCTTTACAAGGCATTACGATTTTTATAATTTTACACCCAATCTCCTTAGTATCTTGTAATACAACTTTTCTTTACAATTTAACTTATTTCTTAATATTTTTTAACTTTGTATTTATTATATCACTATGTAATTCTGTATCTACTCTCATGTGACCAATACATTGATTTTATTTTTTTATGTTATATTACTTCCAATTTAGCAAATTTCAACTTTGATATGCAAATATATATATATATATAACTAATACTAAAATAATAATTTTGTATATAATTAAATATTCCTTTTTAGTTTCTTTTAAAAATTTCATATTATATGAATTTAGACTACTTCAATAATCATTTTGATTCTTGCTTTATGTCATTATTTGGTATGCTACACTCTATCTTCATAGTATCATGGGCAGCAACTTTCCAAACCCTCTGTCTTCATAGTACCTTTGCAACACTTTGATTAGGTTGTGTTATATTCATTCCATTTATCACATTTTAGCTTTAATATATAATATATATATATATATATATATGCATAAAATAAAAATAATATTTTATTATTATCTATGCTTATTTATTTTGATAGTTTGCATTAATTTTAAATGATGTCCAATTGTGATGAAATAGATATCATTGGACCCAACACAATGACCCCTATCAAATTAAATATTAATTTTGTATATTTTAAAATAGTTTATTTTCAATTATTTTTAAATTATTTATGATGCATTTTAACTTATACCTGATTTGATGATCAAGGACGCTACTATCGATCTTATTATTATCTTAAAATATTACTTTGCACCACAATTTCATATTTCTTTAAAAGTTTCACCCATATTGGATTATTTTACCTTGAAACCCTAATTCTCCCCTTATCTGTCTCTTAGATCACTTAAATGTTTTCACATTATAATCTTATATTTATGTTATTTTAATGTTAAATTTTATTCAATTTATATAAAAATAATAAATTATTATTATTTGTGCTTATTTATTTTTCTAAATCATAGTAATTCCAAATATGATCTAACTAATACTTAACAAATATTATTGGACTTATCTTGACAAGCGATACAAAATTAAATTCTTTTTTTATAGCTTTAAATATTATATTTTCTCTTGTTTTGTATGCTTTACGAGACATTTCAATTTCATAGATTCTTTAATCATCAAGGATTTCTCACTTGGTTTTCTTATAATCTTGGTATAATAGTTCCTCTTTACAATTCATCTCGTTCTATCAAATCTTTTATTTTAATTTGGTCATATTATTATTTGACTCCAAATTTTCTTCATGTGACCTCATATTGTTTTGGTTTGGTAATATTATATTACATTAATATATCTCAATACATCTTCAATAAAATGTTTACTTGGTACAAATATAAGAATTTATTATTAGTTATCCTTATATATTTTTGGTAATTTGTAAAAAAAACAAATTAGGACTAATCTAGACAAAATAAGCACTACTGGACCTATCTCAACAAGCTTTATCCAACTAAAAATTTAATTCTATATTTTAAATATTTTAACTTCAAAGGCATTCATATCCTCTAACAGTCATTTGACTTGATATATGATTTCATGATCGAGGATGTTACACTTCATCTGCTTAGCATCTTAAAATGCAATATTCATATATACTTTATCTTAATTTTTAAATTTTCTTCCTTTGATTTAGTTATGTTACCTTGCAACAATATATCTTATCTCTTTACATCACTTTGATTTGGTTAGATTACATTATTTCAACTTATCTTATTTATGCCCTTATATATATTTACTCAATAATATTATTTATGCTTACTTACTTTTGTAATTTATGATAAATCCAAATGAGGTAATATAATAAAACCAAACGAAGGCAATGTAAAGCATACATGAAAGGTGATTTAAATAACATAGAAATATAGCAAAATGAAAGAGAAACATTTCAAGAAATTAAGGAAATTAAAATAAAAAGTGGTGTTTTATAGATAATGAAGAGATCAATGGGAAAATTCACAATTATCATATCATGGACAAATCAGAATGCCTTAGAACGTATGAAAATATTCAAAAAAATTAAATATATAAAAAAATAAAATTTTGAGTTGTATACAACATGTTGAGATGAGTCCAGTGATGTCACTCCATCACATTTTGCTTGGAATAAGTACAAATTACAAAAGTAACACTATATATATAAAAAAAATATTATTTTTATATTAAGTAAATATATATTAAACCTAAAATTTGTTAAATATATTATAAGCAAATCAAAGCTACATGAAGGTCACACAAGAGGAGATTAAGAGTTAGTAATAATGAAACCAAACAAAATGAGAAATTTAATGAAATGAGATAAATTATAAATGGATGTTTATTTCCAAAACACTAAAGAGATCAAGTATAACATCATTAATCATTAAATAATATAAGAATTGAATGTCCTGTAATGCATGCAAGAACTATTAAACAAAAAATATTTAAAAATATAAATTATATTTAATGTATAGAATTTGTTAAGAAGAGTACACTAATACTTAATCATCCTCTTGTTTAGAATTTTTCCTATTTAAAAAGTATAATGGATATAAATGATAATAAATTATTATTTTAATGTTAAGAAAATATATATTAATATTCAAATGTGATTAATTTGAATAATATAATATAACAAAATCAAGGCATTATAATGGGAACATGAGATACTGAGGAGATTTTGTGTAATTCAAAACAAAAATTTTGATGAAATAAGTTAGGTTATATAGAAAAGATATATTCCAAGATACTGAGGAGATTTAGTGTAACATCCTTGATATTAAAATTTTGTATAAATCAAAATGTCTTACAAACTTTATCAAATTGTTTCAAAATAAAACAATTAAAAAGATAAAATTGAATATTTATTAGGTTATAGTTAATTGAAACAAGTAGAATGATAATTATTTCATTTTGTTAGGACCTTATTTTAATTTACTATCAATTAACAAATTAAATCGGAATAAATAATAATAAATTATTATTTTTATAAAATTAAATTTATATTAATGCTGAAATGAGATAAAATAAATTAATATATTATAATTAAATAAAAGAATGTAAATGTCACATGATAACAAATTAGAGTTTCATAATAATATAAACAAGTCAATTCAAAAAATTTGAAAAGTGAGACATTTTTTTTAAAAATATTCTATTTCAATATATTAAGAGAATTGAGTGTAATATTGTTAGGCATTAAATTACATAAAAATCAAAATTTCTCAAAATATATGTAAAAAAAAAAAAGAAAACAAAATATATAAAAACTTAAAAATAAATTTTTAATTGGGTAGAGCTCACCCATATGAGACAAATAAAGGTTGTTTTACTTCAATTGACCTTTTTTAAAATTACAAGCAATAACAATTTAAATAATTATTCCAACATTTTATAAACATAAAATAAAGCTAAAATAAGATAATATAAATAATGCAGTATCAATAAATAAAAATAAAATAGTGGCAACATGATAAAAGCATTGGAGTCTAATGGCAATATTACAAAATCTAGGTGATAAATTTGAAGAAAAGAAATAAAACAAAAGAAAAAAATTACATTAATATTTAATAAGAAGATTGAGTTTAACACGCTCTACGACGAAATTAAGTAGGAATAAAAATATCTGATAGAGCATGCTAAGACCTTTGAAAATAAAATGTTTAAAAAAATAGAAACAATTATTTAATTAAAAAGATCATGTTCAAAAGACTCCACATCGTTCCTTTCATCCTAATCGCACCTCCTTTGGAATTATTATGAATAACCAAAGTTAATTGTTATAAATAAACATAACTTATTTTAATATTATGGTAATTTATATTATATATAAAATAAGATAAACTTCATCACTATAACTTAACTTAATTAGGATGATTGAAATGTCAAATGAGAATAGATATAGAGGTACGATTGCATTCCATGACAATATGGATGTATGGTGCATCGTCCTTAACAATCAAGTGAAGTACAAATAAAACATGATAATAAATCATGTCAAAATTATATATTTAAAAATATAAAAAATATAAAAATATAAAAATATAAAAAATGTCTAATTATATAGAGCTCATTATCATGATGAGTCTAGGGATAATTGGAATATCTCGATGAGACCTCACATGGAACTACCTTAAATTACAAAAATAAATTAGAATAAGTAATAACAAATTATTATTTTATAATTTTATAAATATATTTTAAATCTAAAATGAGATAAAACAAAACAATGTAATTTAACTAAATCAAACAAGTAGAAATGTTAAATGAGAGGACATTTAGAGTTAAATAATAAAATCATAAAATAAAACTAAAACTTTTGAAGAAATGAGATAAATCATAAGAGAAAGTTACATTCCAATATACTAATGAGAACAAGTATAGCATCCGTAATCATCAACTTAGGTATGAATCTATCTCATAAGTCACGCAAAAAAATTACAAAATAAAATATTTAAAAATATATAAATGAGGATGTAGCATGCCGAGAGGACCTGAATGATGTTTTTTATATGGATTAGACCATGTTAGGAATTTTTATGAAATAAAAATTTTAATAGCAAAAACATTATTATTTTAATGTTTATCAAATTAATGTTTTGGCTATAATATGAAACATTTAGTGATTGTAATTTCATCAAAACAAAGAAATGTAATGCTCACCAGATAGTGGATATAGAGCTAGTGTTATATTCTGAAATACTAATGAGGTTGTGTAATATCCTCTATCATCAAATTAAGTATAAAAAATATCTTCTAAATCATGCAAAAATATCAGAAAATAAAATATTTATATATATAGAAATGAATCATTAATTGGATAGAGCTCATCGAGATGGCTCGCATAATGTTTATATAATATCGATAAGACCTCATTTCCAACAAATTTCAATTAAAAAAATAAATAATAATAAATTATCATTTTAATATTTAGTAAATTTTTTTAAAGTTGAAATGTGATAAACAAAAGCATTGTATATAACATAATAATTGTTATGCAAATGTTTTAAGATAAGAGATTTAGAGTAGCATATGTAAAAAAGTTAAACAAAAAAATTCAAAGAAATAAGATAAATTTTATAAGAAAGTTATGTTCCAATATACAAATAGGATCAAGTGTAACAAGCTTATTCATAAAGTCTATTATGAATTAAAGGGTCCAATAAAGCATGCAAAAATCTTTGAAAATAGACTATTTAAAAATTCAAAATTGAAATATTATTTGTATAGAGCTTGTGTAGGTGAGTTCAATGATGGTTGTTCATCTCAAGCAAACCTCATTTGAAATTACCTCTAATTACATAAAATAAGTATAATTAAGGATAAATTATTATTTTAATGTTAAGTATATATATGTATTAAAGATAAAATAGAGCAAACTAAAGCAATAATATATAATAATAGAGAATAAATGTAAATGTCACATAAGAATAGATGTAGGGTTAGAAAATATTATAATAAAATCAAAGCACAACATTTGAAAAAGTGTGATAAGGTATGCGGGAATGTTGCTTTACAAGATGCTAAGAAAATCAAGTGTAACATCGTTGCTCTTTAAATCATAATCTAAATGTTTCATAAAGCATATCAGAACCATAAAATGAAACAAATATTTTAACATTTAAAGCGTTACAATTAATTTTATAGAGTTCATCGAGACATATCCAATGATATTTTTCTCATTTTCATCAGGCCAACTTTTAAATTACTTTAAATAAAAAAATTAAGTAAGAATAAATAACTATTTAAATGTTATTTAAATATGTGTTGTATCTAGAAGTAGATAAATTGAAGTAATGCTATATTACCAAATTGAAGCAATGTAAAGTTCACATATGAGGAGATAAAGAAATATATAGTAATATTACAAAATAAAAGTAAACAATTTGAAGAAAATGAGATAAGTTATATTGAAATGTTTTAGCATTCTAAATCATCAAATCAGACATTAAAAGTAAGTATTTTATTAGAAAAAATGGTTGAGCCAAACAATGTTTGTTCCATCTCAATTGGACATTATTTTGAATTACGATGAATTGCTTAATTAAGTAATCATAAAAAATTATAAATTGTTATTTTGACTTCATCATTCACTTTATCTCCCTCATTTTAACTCACACTTAACCTCCTCTTTATTCAATCTCCTACTTACTACATTATCTTATTTCAATCTCCTTCCTTTCTTTTTTTTCTCTCGCTCATATATCTCCCTCATCATGCGTCTATCTCATTCATTACCATTTTCTCTCTCTTTTCGTGTCTTTTCAGTTCCAACTCTTCATTATTTTTCTTAATCCATAAATCTCATCTTCTAATTCATTCCTTATCTTCTTTATCTTTTTCCATTTTACTCTAATCCTTACCCTCTCTCATTCTTCTTTCTATTTCTATCTATATCTAATTCATTGTCCTTTTATATCACTACAACTCTTGCTCTTTCTCCCCCATGCTTTTTGTCTATTCATAACTTGATTTGTAAATGTCTCTTCTTTTTTCATTCTTTATCAGTCATTATCTCTTTCCTTTCGTACTCCTTTTTCCCTTTTTCTTCTTCTACTTTCTATTTTTGTGTTCATTGTCTCTCTTCTCTTCATCTCAAAATTTCAGCTTGTATGGGTCCCTCAATCACTTTTTTTTATCTTTTTTCGTTTAACTATCTCAATTAGTTGATTTGTCTTTTTTCTCTCCTTAGTTTATTTCTTTTTTCTGTTTCCTTTTTTAGTCAATTTCCACTTTATTATCTATTTATTAAAATATGCATTTTTTCTTCTCTTTATTCATTTTATTGCTCATCCTCTTTGAGATACTTTTATTACATTTCTAAAATTTTCCTAATCAACTTTATCTTCGTTCACTTTTTGTTCCCCCTTCATTCATCTCTCTATATCTCATTACCAACTATGCCTTGGAGTCTATCTTTTTCTCTACATCATTCTCTCTCGAACTCTCTTTCTCTTTTAATCAATTACTTTCTCTTTTATACTACCACTCTTGTAGTCTTTATTTTGTATTTCTTGATCACATTTTCTTCAATTTATCTCTCTCTCCGTTTCTTGTCTATCTCTTATATCTATAAATAAATCTCATCTTTCCCTTCCTTCTTTAGCTTTATCTTTATTCAACTCTTGCTTGATATCACATTCTATCCCTTAATCTTCTTTATCTCTCTCCCTCTTTCTTATCTCCTTATCTCTTCTTTCTTTCTCTTTGTTTTCCTTCCATTAGGAATATTCTCCCAACATGAATCTCAACTCTTCTCATTGAGTTTATTTCTTTTTTAGTTTCTATCTTTATCATGCCTCTCTATCTCTTCAGTTATCTCTCCTATCTCTTATATCTATCTATAGCTCTCTTCTTTCTCTTCCCTCTCCATTATCAATCTATCATTCTTTTTTCTATTTATCTTTTACATTCTATTTAAGAGTCTCATCTCTTTTGTGGTCCCTCTCTGTATCATTCATTATATTTATCTAACTCACTTCTTATTAATCTCTACATCATCTTACTTTCACTTCGGTTATTTTTTCTTTATCACAATACTTTCTTTTTCTTTATTGTTTCCTCCACCATCCACCACCTCTTTTTTCTTCTTTAATTTTTTCAATATTTCTCTTTTATAGTCCCTCACCTTTATGTCTTCTTTTTATATCATTCATTTCCTCCCTTATCCTTCTTTTAATCACCTCTTTCTTCTCTCCCTTTTATTCCACCATTCTTATTATTTCATCTTTTTTTATCTTAATGTATTCGTCATTCTCTTTGCCACCTACACTCTCTCTACTTTCTATTTCATTCACCTTTTCATGTTATTTATCTCTCTCTTTTTTGTATTTATTTCATTCTTTATAATTCATTCATTATCTCTTTGATAACCATCTATATTTGGTAAACTTCACTCACTTTTTGCTAAAGAATTTAATTATGATTATGCTAAAACTCAAAAATACTCATTACAAGAACAACAACATAAATATATTAATATAAGGGATAATAATTACTAATTATTAGTTTTTCAAATATTTTAAAAATTACTAAAACCTTATGCTTGCTACATATTGCTTCTCATATTGAATTATTATTTTTTCATTTCAAGAAAAATCTTAATCAAGAAAAGTGATTTAGTTATTTAATTTATTTATTATGATAATATATATTAATGTTAATATGAAGTAAACAATATAAATTAAATAAGAATAAAATAATTAAATTATATTAATAACAATTGTTAGTATTCTTTTGATCTAACAATTAATAACAATAGTTATTAGAAATAAAAATTGTTAAATAATTCATTGTTAACTATTATGGCAAACTATTTCATATAAAAGATTAATTTTAGTATTATTCATAAAATAATTAATTTTTATTTTATAATGATAATGACCTAACAAATATAGTATTTCTTCTAATAATAATTGTATAAATATAATAAATGCTTAACAAATTAGAATATGTGGGAAAAATAATTAATACTTTTTACAATAATCTTAATTCATATAGCAACTATAAAATATGTAATCATTCCAAATATTAAATAATAATTTGATTTATAGAAATAATAAAAGGTATTTTTCTTAAAAAAATAATTAAATTTTGATAATATATTTTATTAATTAAAAATATAAACATGTTGTTCATCTTCTTATTTTTTATCCTTTTTTCTCTTCCAATCTCATTTCATAATGTATTTTTAATTCTTGTCTTTTTTCTTCTATTTTCTAATTCACACTTACAATCTTCATGTTTTTCTTCCTAATGTTATCTTCAGGATTGATCCATAATTGTGATTAATTGCTATTAATTATAATACTATTTAAAGAATAATATTTCTAATTTTAAGAACATTCCTTCTTTAGGATTATTAATTATATTTAAAATTTATTAATTTATAATTTTTATTTTGCAACATTTTGCTAAAAATATTTTAATAGTAAGATAATGTTAAAAATTTTGATATCATTTCAACCACATTTCAAATCCATAACCATCATTAATTCTTCATATCGTATTAATAGTTATTAAAAAAATATCTTAGTGACTAAAACAAATAATGTAATATTTAAAAATAATTAATTAGAAGAAGTTTAATAACAATTTATAGTTATTAATAAATATTAACTATTAATTAGAAAATGTTAATTACAATTTTAATAAAAAAGTTAACAAAAAATTACTTCACATAATTTATTTAATAAATAATGAAAGTATTAGGAACAATAATATGAAAATTGATTTGTAATTGTAATAAGAATTTGTTTCTGAACAACATGTTTATATTTTTAATTAGAACCAATTATAGTAATTGTAGTGGAAAGAATATTCATTGTTGTACTCAAAGTTACTATTTTATTTCTAATAATAAAATTTTTATAATAATATGAAATATAATAATAATAGTAATATTAATGATAGCTTTTTATTAATAGTTTTTATTTTTCCTTTCATTAAGATAAGAATTAGACTGAATAATTTTTATTTTACATTTTATTACTATTGAAATTATAAATAGAAAATTCTTAATAATTTTTATTAGAAATGTCACTAAAAAGTATTTATTCTCCATTATATTTAAAATATTATTAATAATTAATTATTTTTTCATTTTCATATAAATGAATAACTAGTAAGCACTTATGATCAAAAGTGGGAATTATTTCCTAGTATTCACTATCAAAATAGATACTCTATTATAAATTTTAAATAAAAATTAAATGATTGAATTTATTACACATTAAAATAATTAATTTTCTTTATTCTAAGTACAATTTATTAGAATTCTTTATGAGTCTTTTTGTAGAAATTAAAAGTAACTATTATTAATAATTAACAAAAGTTATTTCATAAATATCAATAATTCAAAACTATTTCACTGTCTATCCCTCATCTCACTTTTCTTTTTACATTTCAATGTTAACGAGTTTATGTCTCTTTGTCAATTTCCTAGTTTCTTATGTTACATCTTGCACTTTGACCATCTTTATCCATTTTTGTCTTCCTCTCTTTCTTTGACTCTTCATTATCTTCCTTATATCTTTCTCATTTCCACTCGCACTTTCAAAGCATCCTCTAATTCACTATATCATTCTCTATGAAATCTCCTCGCATTCTATGTCACTTTTTTCTCATTCTTTTCATCTCATAATTACATCAAGCCATTTCTTACTGTCTCACTTTTTTTCTTCATCTATTTTATCTTTGTATAATATTTTTATTGTTATCACATCATCTCTGACTTCTTATCACTCTTTTCTATTTATCTTCCCTTCTCCCACCCTGTCTTTCACTATTATTCGACTTCCCACTTTTTTAAATCTCTCTTGGTATCCATTTGTTCCTCTATGTCTCTTTATGATCACAATTGCACCTTTTGCACACTACTTATCTATTTTCCTTTATTTCTCTCTTCCACCTTAATATCTGTCATCTTGATCAACTTTTCTTCTCTCTTTAATCCTACTCTAACTCACTCTATTTATTTCTCTCTATTCTCCCCTTATAATACTTAGCTATTCTTTCAACACCTCTTCATTTATCTTTATCTCTCAATTCTTTCTCTCAAATAATGAAACTCTCATCATTTCAAGTTTCTTTAACTTTATCACTTGGCCTATTTTTTACTCTTTTTCTTTCAATTTAGTCTTTGAACCCTTTTCTATCCCTTTCTCCATCTGTTTTACTTATTTCCTTCCTTCATTTGCCCTGTTCTTACTATTTCTTTTTTGTTTTCACTCTCTAACCTTCTTTCTTATCATTTTTTTATTTCCTTCACACTTCCAATCTCACCTCTCTTTTTTCTTTCTTTCTATCATTTAGTTCTCTCTTTTTCTCCATTATCACTCCCAATCTTTCTCTTTCAAAAATTTTGAACAAATCTCTTCAAGTTTTACATTATTTTACTCTCATTCATCTTATTTCTCTATCGCTTTATTTTTTTTGCTCCATCCCTTTCTCACTCTTTTGTCACTCTCATGCACTCTTTTTATCATCTCTCTACTCCCTCCACACTCAAACTTTTATATTTGTGACTATTTTCTCTCTTATTGTTTCTTGACCTCTCATTTTTTCTGTTTTCTTTCTTGCTCTCTCCACGAAGTCTATCCTATCTCTTTAATTTTGACAACACTAACTCTCTCTTCTTATTATATCTCCTTAATTTTCTATCATCTCTAACTTAGTGTCTCTTCTCTCCCTCCCTCTTATCATTTCTCTCTCAGAACTCTCTTTTAAACTCTCTTCTTTCTTTGAATTTTGTAGCCTCTCAACTTATATATGTCGTTTTCTCACTCTACTCTAACTCTATTAATTCTAATTCCATTCCCTCTTCCCTCAAACCCTCTCTATCTGTAAGCCTTCTTCTTCTATTGATGCTCTATGCCTCAAACTTTTTTGTTTTTCTCCTTTTGAGATAGTATATATTTCTTCACCTACCTCTCCCATTTTCTCTCCTTATCTCACTTCTCTCTTTCATTTTTTTCTTTTTTCTCTCATTCTTTTTTCCTATGCAACCACCCACTCCCTCTATATGATTCATTTCTCTTTCTTTATCCCATTCACTCTAATGTTTTATTGTTTTGCCTCTATCTTACTCCTTGCAAACATTTAGCTACTTTTTTTTCTCTCGCCCTTTTTTACTTCACCCTTTCCTTCTTTTGTTTTAATGACTGTCTCATAAATTCCATTCCAAGTTTTCTCAATTTTGTAATTTATTTATAAATTAAGAAAGGTGGATGAAAAAAATAGCATTAATTATAAGAATAGAAAGAAAAAAATAAAAAAAACTAAGAAATAGTAAATTCTAAAAAGTAATTACAAAAAATATAATTAATTTTTACAAACAAGTTGAAGTAAGTATATGATTTATAAATAACAAATATTAAAAAAACTTTATGTGTTGGAACTATTTTAAAATAAATTAGTAGTAATTTTTGATAATATTTCTAAATATTTTCTTAATTAATTATAACTATTATTCACATAATAGAAATAATATACGTTATTTGGAATTATAAGAATTAAATATTATATATAAAATATTGTTAATTTCAAAATTAATTAAAAAATATTAAAATATTTACATAATAATTAGTTATGAGTAAAACAAATTTGTAACTTTTGTAATAAAATATATTATTACAATTTTTTAATTTATGAGTAAACTTTGATATTAGTTATTATATTTTAAAAATATTAACTTTCATATTGTCTTATTATATATATATTTTTAATTAAAATTTTAGGCATGTTCTTATATTAAGTTCCTTAATGGTAACCTTTAATAATAAGCTACATTAACCTCTATAATGTTCTTTTATAGTTATAATTGTTAACATCTAGATAATAATTAGTTTCATAAATTATTCCAAACTTTTAAAATATATTTTTTAATATTTTGACAATATGTTATTAATATGTGCAAAAACATATATAACAATTATCACTATAGAACTAAAGGTCAATTTTTTCACAATGCATAATTATTAATATATTTTAACTTTTTACAACAAATTGCTAGTATAATTATTATGATGAAGAAATATTTTAAATCTAATATATTTTTATAAATTGTCATTTAAACTAAAGGAAATAACATTTTTGTTTAATTAAGATAGATTAGATATAATAAGTATTTTTGAATTTATATAATTAATATAATTATATGTAAGAATAATTATTCATATTTTTTGTGTAACAATTATGGATAAAATGTTTGATCATGAATTGAATAATTATTAAGATATTCGAAAAACTATTTGTTGTTCTTATAATTGTTTTTTATAAAACAAGAAACATAGCAAAAATAGCATTTATTTATTTAGGTTAATATAAATTGATGTTATATTATGATTATAATATAACTAGTTGAATAAATTTTTTTTTAATTTAAATAATACATTGAATAATTCTTAAAAATAATCATAAAAAATGCTTAATAACTATATTTATTTTGACACAATTAAAAAAATAATTAATAAATGCTAATTAATATTTTTAATAATTTAACGGATTATGACTACTAAAGAACTAAGACTAAAAGATAGTAAATAATATTAAAAACACTACTCATTGTTACATATTATAATTATATTCTATAATTAATAAATTATAGTTTATAAATTAAAACTTTATTACTTTTGCATATTTTTAAAAATAATAAATTTTATCGAATTAATGATAATAAAATCTAATTTCTCAAAATTTAATAATTAAAAATATTTATTTTCATGTAAAGATTTAGAATTCTTTTGATATTTATTATCAAGAAATGATTATTTCTTATGTATTATAAATAATAAGTAGCATTAATTATTATAATTAGTATAATTAATTAATTTTCTATTATTTTAGTTCATTTGTCCAATTATTATTACAAAATTGACATATGAAGATCATCCAATTTTTTTTTAATAATTTAGTGTTATAAAGGGATGATAAATAACGATGAAAAATAAAACGAATGATAAGAATAAGCAAAAAAAGATTAACAATTAGGCTCTAACTCTTTTATAATATTTTTATTAATAAAATAACTATTAGGATATCAGATAAATATTATAAATTAAGTATGAATACAAGTATACTATCATAATAATAATCCTAATAATAAAAAGTTATTTTTTGCTACAATAATAACACTAACTAACAACATTATCCATTTACTACTAATAATAAAAATAATATTAATTATTTAATATTCTTATTCTAATAATAAAAAATATTAACATTTTAAACCTTACTATAAAGTATAATAAAAAAAACTTATAATAACTATTATAGTAGTCATTCTAAGAAGAACTATAAATTAAATAATTATAGATTGCACTTAATAAAATATTTTTTATAATAATAATAAATATTATTATTAATCAAGAAATATTTAATAATACAAAGCCTTTTTTTGTTCTTTATATTAATGTAATATATAGTAATAGAAAAATTAGAATAGCTAATGACTTTGACAAAAATTCAATTAAAATAAAATAATTATCGTAGTTTTATTTAATTACCAAATATCTTAAAAATTTTATTCAACAATAATTTTAACTAATTGGAGGTGTAAGAAGAATAATTGTTAATAATTATGATTAAATTTTTAATTCTAAAGAATTGATTATAATAGACAAAAGAAATAGTGAAAAAATTAACATTAACATAAAAAATATAGTTTGGTTCTCGTAATCATTTCTTTTTTCATTTTGCAATGATTCTTATTATAATAATTATAATAATTATTTATATAAATAGATATTAAATGTCATTATTGTAAGAATATAAATATAATTCTTATGGGAACATATTAATTATAATAATTAGAAATTAAGAATTATAATTTAGTTAATTTATTACTAAATAAAAAAATATGAAGTTATTTATAACATAGTTATAATTTTTCAATGGAATTTGAAAATATGAGAATGACAATTATAGCAATTGCGACAATAATACATTCATAAATAAGAAAAAACATTCAAAAGAATTATAGTTATAATTATGATTAATAAAAACTATAATTACAATTAAATATTATTATTCTTATTTTCAAAAAATAATAATATTTTAAATACCATAAAAATAAATAATTACAAGACATTATAAATAAAAATTGTAACAAAATCTTTTTCTTAATTTTTGCTTTTATAATTATATCATCATATGAGTTTGTTTATTTATTTTTTAATTTATTGTACTTATTCTTTGACTGACTTTTTGATTTGTTTGTCATTCTTTCTTTTCACTCTTTCTAGAGGCTCTTATTCTATTTCTTTTATCTGTTCTTACACTCCTTTATGACCTCTCTCAACGTCATTCTTCACTATATTCTCCCATTCATTGTTAAACCATTTACATTTTGTCACCTCTTTGTCTATATTTGCATCTCAACTTCGTCCATTTATTCTTTCTATTTTCTTCTCTCCTTATTGATTGAACTCATTCTCATTACCTTTAGCTCTTTATTAGCACCTATCTTCTGTGACAAGCTTTCATGAATCTTTGTTACTCTTTTGCTCACTCCTTTGTCCATTTCTTTAGTATGCTTCTATCTCTAAAACTTGTCTTCTCTAAGACATACCTTCCATTTTGCCCTTTATGGACCTTTTATCTTTCCATTCTCCCCATTCATACATTTCATTATGCTCTTTAACTTTTTTATATTCTCTTTGATTATCTCTATACAATATTATATTTTATAAGAGAACTACAAAGTCATCAATTGATTATTATATTAAATAATATGTTTTAATATTATATATTTTTTGTTTTATCATTCATATATTTTTAATAATTCTTTTTTAATTAACAAAATTCTTATATCATTATTATTATTCTTTTTGTTATTCTTTCTTAATTCTTAGTGTTTATTTTCTTTATTTTTTTACTTTTTATTCTTTTTACTCCATAAATTATTAGTCCTAATTTTTTTCAACTTGTACATCTGATTTTCTCTCCTTCACATCTTTTACTTATTCTATTTTTACTTTTATGTTTTTATTCTTCTTCTTCTATACCTTTTTCTTCTAATAGTTTGCAACTTTATGCTCATTTAATTTTTTAATTAAAATTAATTCTAAATAACATCTAATCTAGACAAAATAAATTTCATTATTATTAACTTAAAGAGCTCCATCAAATAAGTTGTTCTTACATATAGTTTTATATAATTTTGTCTGGAGTTTTGGCAAACATTTCAAGTGATTTTTATTCATACAAAATTTGACAATTGAAGTGGGTATACCATATTTCATTAGTACCTTGGTGTGCTTCTTTCTTATGCAATTTATCTCATTTCTTTATATTTTTTTCTTTGGTTTGGTTATACTAAATTATTTTAATTTATCGTATTTCAACTATAATATATATTTGTTAACCATTAGAATAGTAATTTATTTTTTAGATTCATAACATTGTTAATTTGTTAAACATTAGAATATTAATTTCCTTTATATTTTTTATTCCAAGCTTTTTGTACATTTTATGAGGAAATTTGATTTGTAGCATACTTAAATATCGTGGATCTTTCACTAAATTATCATATTATCTTAATATGTAACTTTTTTGCATACCTTATCCTATTTTAACAAAAATGTTCCTTTTATTTTGTTAGGTTACTATTTAATACTATATCTTCTATCATATGACCTTGAAATTGCTTTTATATGGTTATTTATATTGTCTAATTTGTCTCATTCTAAATATAATCTATAAATACTTAATAATAAAATAATAATTTATTATTATTTAAGTTCATTCAGTTTTGAAATTAATAATAATTTCAAAATAGTTTTTGATCACGAAGAAATGAATGTTATTGGACCATCTCAATGTGCTCATTCTAATAAAATAATTTTTTACTTTTCAAATATTTTATTTTCTAGAGTTCTAAGAATTTAATGAGACATTTCAATTTGTGTCTGATTTAATGATTAAGGATGTTATACTATATCTCTTAAATGCCATAGAAAGAACATTTCTTATAATATTTTCCTCCTTCAAATATTTTGTTTTGATTTTGTAGTATTACATCACCTCAATTTTTCTCATTTAAGGTTTAATATGGAATTACTTAATATTAAAAACATAGTTGTTTATTATTATTTTTAATGAATTCATTTATTCATAACAATTCTATATAAGACCCAACTGAGATGAAAAAAATGTTGTTGGACTCATTTCGTGTGATCTATCCAAAAGTAGAATTTTTTAATTTTTTTAAATCTTTAATTTTCTATTTTTTGGCACAATTTATAAGAATTTTAATTTGTAGTTGATTTTATGGCCAAAGATATTGCACTCGATTTTCATAGGATCTTGCAAATCTAACTCTTTTATATAATTTATATCATTTCTTCAAAGTTTTTTCTTTAATTTATTTTATATTAATTTTATAACTGTAAAACTCTTCTCATGGTGTTTTAAATTATTTTTGTTTTACTATATTACCTAGCCTTTATTTTTTTTATTTTAACTTTTATATATATTTACTTAATATTATAGTAATAATTTATCATTATTTGTTCTTATGGTATTTGTAATTAATAGTAATTCCAATATAGGTCTGATCAAAGCAAAACAAGAGTCACTAGATCGTCATGACAAACCCTATTGAATTAAATGCTTATTTGGTGAATTTCTAACTACTTTATTTTCGATGATCTTACATAATTTGCAAGACATTTCAATCTAGACTTGATTTATTGATTGAGGATGATAAAAATGATCTTGGTATTACTTGAAAAGTAATTCTTTCATATAATTTATCTTATTTTTTAAAATTTTGCATTTTAATTTAGTTATTATACTATACACCTTGAAATCCTTTCTAAAGTGATCATCATAGTGCTTTCATCTAATTATATTCTATTACTTTAATTTATCATAATTAATGTATTTTTTTTGGTAATGTTTAGTAATTCTAAATGAGACTCGATTGTGACAAAATTATCATCCTTGGACTTGTGTTCATTAGCCATAACAAATTAAGTACTCATTTTTATATTTTGAATATTTTATTTTCCATTTTTTTAACGATCAAGTGTGTTGCATTAAATCATTTTAGTATTTTGAAATACCTTTTTTTGTACATTTATTCTCATTTCATCAAAATTTTTTCTTTAATTTGGTTGGATTACTATGTAATTGTAGATCTACTATCACGTCATCTCTATATCACATTGATTTTGCATTGTTACATTTTTTATTTTATTAAATTTCATCTTTAATTTATGTTTACGTAATATTTAAATAATTATTTATTTTTTATTTATTATTATTTCAATTTGAATTTCATAGTAACTCAATAAATGTTCATATATGATTGGACAGTTAAGGATCATATATTCAATCTGCTAACTATCTTGAAATATAACTTTCCTGTTTAATATATCTTATTGTTTAAAGTTTTGATTCAATTTTGTTATATTATATTAGAAGAATTTATCTTATTTTAGTTATAATATTTATTTAAATAATATTAATATAATAGTTTATTCTTATATATGTTTAATAATTTTGTTAATTAATTATAATTCCATGTCAGGTGTGATCGAGATAAAGTAAATGTTATTGAACTCATCTCAATGAGCTTTATCTAATTAAATGTTTATTTTTAATTTTTGGATATCATATTTTCTAGGATTTGTTCATGCTTTACATGGCATTTAAATTTGTAATTAATGTAAGCAATGGGAATGTAACATTCAATCTCGTTGTTATCTTTAAAAGCAAGTTTTCTACATAACTTATCTCTATCCGTGGTTAAATTATATTTTTCTTTGAATTTGTTAAATATCAACTTTATATATATGTAATTTTTTATGCTCCTTTAGTTTGGTAGTTTTAAGTATTTCCAAGCGAGATTTAATTAAGAAAAAACAAACAATATTGTGATCATTATGACAAGCTCTATCATATTACATATTTATTTCTATAGTTTTAATTTTTTTCATTTTCTTTTTTTTGATATATTTTATGAGATATTTTGAATTATTCCTCATTTATCAGTAAATGATGTTACACTTATATACCTAGAATATGGAAATAACACTTTCATATATAATTTATCACATTTTTAAATATTTTTGGCCTTGATTTGGTTGTATTACTATGTTACTCTAAATCTGCTCTCGTGTCACGTTTGCAACTCTTTGATTAGATTAAGTTAAATTGATTAAAATAATCAAATTTTAACTCTAATATGTACTTATGTGATATTAAAATAATAATGTATTCTTATTTAGGCTTAATTACTCATGTATGTTCATTGCATGCTCTTGGAAATGGGTCAATTTGCATCGTATTTAATGATGGAGGTTGCTACCCTTAGTCCTCTTAGTATCATCAAGGAAACATCTTTTTACAATTTATCTCATTTCTTCAAATGTCTCACTTTGACTTATAACTTATGATACTGTGATTCTGCTCTTTTAACCTTAATAATTCTTTCATTCTTTACATTACGTTGTTTCAACTTATTATATTTTATTTAAAATAAATTTTTAATGTATTAAAATAATGATTTATAGTTATTTGAGTATAATTATTTTTGAAATTTTTAGTAACTCTAAAAGAGGTCTGATTTTGATGAAACAAATAACATTGCTCTCATTAGAATGAGCTCTCTCTAATTAAATATTTATTTTAATAACATAAATATTTTTTCTAGAGTTTTCTAAGCTTTATATTGGCTTAATATTAAAATAATATTTTTTAGGATTCATTCTTACTTACATTTTTTAATTAAAAATAATTTCAAACAATGTCTAATTGATGAGAAATAAAAGACATTTAACACCTCTTGACAAGCTCTATCCAGTGAAATTTTTATATCTGTATTATGAGATATTTCATTTTTAGGCTTCTCACATACTTTATAAGATATATTGTTTTTTACCTAATTTGATTATTGAAGAATTTATCTTCAATCTTCTTTGCATCTTGGAACATTACTTTCTTGTGTGATCTACCTAATTTTCTTCGTTGGTTTTGTTGTATTATTATGAAACTCTAGTTCAACTTTCAAGTGACACTCACATTATTTTTATTTACTTGTATTACATAGCTTCAATTTATCTCATCTCAACTTTATTATATAATTACATAATATTAAAATAAATATTATTGTTATTTTATTTTATTGAAATCTATATTTTATTGTAATTCAAAATAAGATTCGATAGAATGGAAACAAATGTCATTCAACTAGTCCCGATGAGGTCTACCATATCAAAGATTAATTTTTGTAATTTAAATTTGTTATTTTTTAGAGTTTTTGTATGCTTTGTCATTCATCAATGTTACATTAGAAATCCTTACTCCAAATTTAGTTTTTGATTTTTATTTTGTAATATTACTTCAAACTTCTTATTTTAGTAATTCCAAATGTGGAATGATTGAGACTTAATAATTGTCTACACACTTGTCTTTTGGAGCACAATGCAATTAAATGGTAATTTTTATATTTTTAAATATTTATTTACAATGTATTGTACCAGACATTATGATATATTTCAATTCATTTCTTATTTGATGTTTAGTATACTTTTACTTATTTCTTGAAATTTAGTATTTTCAATAAGTGCATTAACTATGTAACTCTAAATCTCCTCTCATGAGACCTTTATATCATATTGATTTTGATAGATTACATTGGCTTAATTAATCTCTTTTCAATTTTAATATATGTTTACTTTAAACTTAAATAATAATAATTATTATTAATATTTATAATTTTTTACTCTATCAGTTTGTAGTAATTCAGAACAAAGTTTGGTCGAGATAAAAAAGTTAGTTAAGCTTGAGTTGATAAGTTTTATCTAACAAAATATTCATTTCTATATTTAAAAGTATTTTTATTTTTTAGCATTTTGGTTTTTTATAATAGAGATTGTGATCTGAAACAAAAGAGGTGATCAAGATAGTTATTTCAATTTATTTTGCATCTTGGAATATTGATTTCTTTTATAACTTTCCTCTTTGTTTCAATATTTTTACATTTACTTTGTTATAGTACCATGCATATCAAAATCATCTCTAAAGTGATATTTATATTACTCTAATTTGGTTATATTACATTACATTCATTATCTTATTTCATCTTCATTAAGTATTTTCTTAATACTAAATAATAATTTATTATTATTTGTGTTTATTTTCTTTGGTAATTCGTAATATCTCCAAAAAATGGTAGATTGAGATCTAACAAACGTCATTGCACTCATCTAGACAAACTCTATTGAATAAAATATTTATTTTTATTTCTTTCATTTATATATTTTCTTAAATTTTTATATGTTTTATGAGATATTTTTATTTGTACATGATTTTACAATCGATGATATTACGTTTGAGCTTCTTAGTATCTTGGTAAGCAACATTTCGATAATATTTTTCTCATTTTTTAAAAATATTTTTCTTTAATTTGCTTCAAATATTATCAAACTCAAATTATCTTGTCATATACTTTCCATAATGTTTATTTCATTATTTTGCATTTCGTTGAAACAAATATCATTGGACTTAACTCAATGAGCTTTGACCAATTAAATATCTTTTTTTGTATTTTTAAGTATTATTCTTTGGGTTTTGATTATGCATTATAAGGAAATTTAATTTGTATCTCATTTGATTAAAAATGAAGTTAATGCTCAATTTCTTTAGGATCTTTGAAGGTAATATTTTCTTCAATTTTTCTCAATCATTAATATATGCTTAGTTAATATTAAAAAAATAAGTTTTAATTGAGAATGTTTACTTTTATCATTTCTTTTTTTTCCAAATGTGATCTTATTAAGATGAAATGTATATCACATGACTCGTCTCAATGATCTCTATTCAACTAAATATTTATTTTATAATTTCAATTTGGTTATTTTCAAAACATTGTGTATGATTTACTATTAATGTTAATTCTTATCTCATTTAATGATCGAAGATGTCACACGTTTTCTACTGTGTACCTTGCAATGCAACTTTTCTATATAATTTATCTCATTTTTTCAAATATTTTACTTTGAATTTGCTATAATATAACTTAACTCTAAATCAACTATGCTATGACCATTAGATTACATTAATTTATGATTGTTATATGATTATTTATGATTATTTACTTTGCTAATTTGCTATTTTTCCTAACTAGGTACAATCAAGATGAAACAACATCATTAGACTCATAATAACAAAGTCAACAAAATAAGATATTAATTTTTTTTAATATTTTTTAATATTTTACTTTCAATGGCTTTGGCATTTTTTGAGACTCTTATTGATTTGTACCTAATTTGATCATCAACAACGTTACACAGGTTATGCTTGGTATCTTGGAATGCAACCTGTCATTACAATTTCTCATTTTTCAAAATGTTTTGGTTCGCTGTTGGTGATATTACTATGACATTCTAATACTTTTATCATGTGACCGTCAAACTGTTTTTATTGGTTATATTAGATTACTTCAAATAATAAAAATTATTCTTCAAAATATATTTACATAATATAAAAATGATATTTTATTATTGTTTTAGTTTATTTTATTTGAAAATTTTTGATAATTCAAAATAAGCCCTAATTCTTTCGAAACAAATGTCATTTGACTCGTATTAACTAGCGCAAAAAAAATGTTAATATTTATTTTTCTAAATATTTTTTCTTGGGCTTTGAAATGTTTTACTAGACATTTTAATTTATATATGACTCGTAATCAATGTTATTAGACTCCATAGCAATAGTATCTTGGAATGCCTACTTTTTTGGAAAGTTTATGCCATTAATTAAAATTTTTACTTTGATTTAATTATATTGCAATCTAACTCTAAGTCTCATCTTGTGTAATCTTTACACCACATGCATTGGATATCACATATTTTTTAAACTTATTTATCTTAGTAAATTCATAATAAGTTTGAATCGTCTCTAGTGTGGTAATTATAATTAGCAATTAATTAAGTATTCATTTTTAACTTAAATAACTTTTTTCTAAGACTTTTTCTTGGCTTAGAAGATAAATTTAATGATATTATATTTGATGATCAGTCATATCACACTTGATATACTTGCTATCTTGGTATGTAACTTGGCATATATAATTTATGTGCTTTCATCAAATGTTTTGCTCTGATTTGTATAGATTGCAATCTAACTCTGACCTTTACATCTTTTTAATTTTGTTACTATCTCATTTCAATCTCAATATATAATGACTTAGTATAAAAAATATTATTATTTATTCTTATCTACTTTAGTAATTTATAGTAAGTCTAAACAAGGTATGATTAGGATGAAACAAATGTCACTAGACTCACTTCTCAGCATTCCTTATCTACCTCACTATTTTATTTTATATTTTTAAATATTTTGTGTTTGAGGATTTATACACCCTTTAGAAGACATTCTTATTTGTGTGTAATTTGATGATCAAGGATTTTACACTCTTTCTACATGGAATATTTGAATGCATCTTTTCCATATAACATATCTTATTTATTAAGAGTTTTTTGATATATTTTTTTATATTAAAATGTAAGTCTATATCTTCTCTTATGTGATTTATACATTACTTTTGTTTTGTTATATTACATTATTTTTTTCTTATTTCTTTTGGTAATTCATATTCATTCTAAATGATGTCCAATCATGATCAATGAATCATCATTTTTGTAATCTCGATTAGCTCTTTCAAATTTAATATTCATTTTCATATTTTTAAAAAACAAATTTTTATGGATTTTTGCACACTTTATGGGTCACTTCAAATCATACCTGATTTAGGAATTTATATTATTTCACCGAGTGTCCTTAGTGTCTTGGAATGTAACTTTCACTTACAATTTATCGTATTTCTTCAAAATTTTTGCTTTGCATTAGTTATATTTTTATGAAATTCTAATATCTCATATGTGACCTTTATATCATTTTAATTTTGTTATTTATATGAATTCAATTTATCTCAATCCATCTTTATATATATATATATTTAAATAATACTAAAATGAAAAAAATTATTTATTTTTATTTGATTTAATAAATCTCTAAACCTTTAAATGATATTCGATGAAGTTAAAACAAATGTCATTAGACTCATTTGAATAAAATATTCAATAATTTTGGCACACCTTTTGATGCATTTTGATTCACACGTATTTGATGATCAACAATATTGCACTTGATCACTTTTGTGCCATAAAATAAAACTATTCTAAACAATTTATCTTATTTCTTTAATTTTTTTATTATACTATAATTTTACTACAAATCACTTCTCCGAGTCTCTTTTCCACCTAAAAGTTTGATTTCTTATGGTTTTAGCATGTGTTAACTGAATTTGAAATTTTATAAGATTTTACAAATGAGAAAGTTGTAGTCAACTTTGATCCTATTTTGGAATGCAAAGTTTTTTTTTTTCAATTTCTCTCATGTCTTAAACTTTTTTCGTTTATTTACATATATTTCTAGTAACATTAAATCTATCTTGTGTGTCTTTTACATCACCTTACTTTATCATATTATACTACAATTTAACTAATTTTTAGTTTTAAAATATATTATTTATTATTAAAATAATTATTTTTATTATTATCGTTTTTTCCTTGGTTATTCTTAGTAAATCTGAATGAGGTCTACTCGAGATGAAAGAAATATTTTTTGACTCCCGTAAAAAAATTTTATCCAATTAAGTAACTTTCTTTAAATTTTTAAAAAACTTTTTTTGTTTTAGTGCACATTATGAGAATTTTTAATTCATGCCTGCTTTGAAAATCAATTATGTTGAACTCGATCTCCTTAATTTCTTGGAATAAAATAGTGTCTGTAAGTTAGACCATTTCATTAAATATTTTGCCTTCATTTAGTTATTAAATTGCCTAAATTTATCTTAGTTTAACTATAAGATCTAGTCACTTTGTATTAAAATTACAACTTATTATTATTTGTTCTTATTCACTTTACTAATTTTTAATAATCCTATATAAGGTCGATCATGAAACAAAATGATGCTAGAATTGTCTAGGAAAACAATATCTAATCATTTATTCATTTTTTTATTTTAAATATTTCATTTTCCATGACATCTAAAATTTTTAAGGAATTTAAAATTTTATCTTATTTCATAAAAAGCATTAACAAATAAGATTTTCTTAGTATTTTAGAAAGAATTTTTTTTGTACTACTTATCTCATTTCTTTAAATGTTTCACATCCATTTTGTTATATTACGTTCTTAATCTAAAACTTTTATTATGAGATGTTTATATCACTTTGATTTTATTATACTGTATTACTTCAAATGATCTCATTCCAAATAGAATCTATAAGTACTCAATATTTAGAAAATATTTTGTTATTATTTTTGTTGTTTTAATTATGTAATTCATAGTAATTACAAACTAAGTCTGATCGAGATAAAATAAATCATGTTTGGCCCATCTAAATGAGTGATATATAATAAAATATTCCTTTATTTTAAATATGTTATTTTTAAATTGTTTTAAATTTTACCAAACATTTCAATTTGTGCTTATTCTTATGATCAAGGATGTGACATACGAAGATCTATCTAAAAGCTAGTCATTTAAATATTTTTAATCGAAGGTTGCAGTACAATTTAAAGGACGTTTTAATTGGTAGTTGATTTGATGGTATAGCATTATGCACTCGATTTTCTAAAGATCTTGTAATGCAACTTTCACACAAAATTTATTTCATTTCTTTAAATTTTTTTCTTTAATTTATTTTTTCTTAATTTATAACTCCAAATCTTTTATCATTACACAATTAAATTATTTTGATTTTGTTATATTACATCGCTTCACCTATTTTGGATTTTTTAATGTATATTTGCTTAATATTATAATAATAATTATCATTATTTCTACTAATGTAATTTAGTAATCTGTAATAATCCTAAACAACTTCGATTGATATGAAATAAGCAACATTATGATGTTCTCAAAAACCTCTATAAAAATGTTTATTTTTTCCATTTTTAATTACTTTCATTTCTAAGATTTTGGATACATTATGACACATTTCAAATTGTACCTAATTTTGTGATCAATGATGTTAACTATGATCTTTGCATTGTCATGAAATGCAATTTTTTTAATTTATCTCATACCTTAAAATTTTTCATTCTAACTTGTTTATATTACTATGTGCCTCCAAACCTACTTTAATGTGACCATCATAACGCCATGATTTGGTTGACACATTGTTTTAAGATATTAATATTAATGTATAATTCCTTAAAATTAAATATTAATTTATTAGTATTTATATTATTTAAATGACTAATTAATAGAAATTCAAAATGAGGTCTAATTGGGTCATAATAGCCATCATTGGACTTATCTTAAAGAGCTATAACCAATTAAGTACTCATTTTTATGTTTTGATGACCAAGAATGTTGCACTCAGTCCTTTTGACATCTTCAAATGCAATTTTGCTATACTTTTTTTCTCATTTCATCAAAATTCTTGCTTTAATTTAACTAGATTATGATATAATTCTTAATCTACCATCAAGTGACTTTTGTATCTCTTTGATTTGGTTTTGTTATATTTCTTGATTTTAGCTAACTTCACCTTTAATATATGTTTACTTAATATTATAATAATAAATTATTATTTTTTATTCTTATATTATTTTGTATTTCTTAGTAATTTAAAACAAAGTCCAATAAAGACAAAGACATTTTATTGAAGTCATCCTGGCATTGTCTATTTGATTAAATTCTCATATTGTTTTAAAAAACTATAATATTTTCTCAATTTTTTTATGTACTTTAAAGGACAATTCATACATGATTGGATGATTAAGGATGAAATACTTGACCTCCTATGTATCTTGGAATGTCATTTTTCGATTCAATTTATCTCGTTCAAATTTATGATTTAATTTGGTTATATTACACAAAGAATTTATCTTGTTTTTGTTATAATAGATTTTTACATAATATGAAAAAATTATTCAATATTTTTTATGGTTAATTTTTTGGATAATTCATCATAACTTTGAATGAGGTCTACTTGTAATAAACATACATCATTTGAATCTCCTCAATTAGCTCTACCAAATTAAACTTATTTTTTAATTTTTGAAATATTTTAGTTTTTAGGATTTGTTTATTTTTTATAAGGCATTTTTGAAACTAATTTAATGATTTCAGATTTAGCACATGATCTTATCATTATCTTTGACTGCAAATGTCCTATACAAATCATCTCACTTCTTGAAATGGTTTTCTTTAATTTTGTTATTTTTCTAAATAAATATAAATATCCTCTTTTGTGACCATTGCATCACTTTAATTTGGTAATGATACATTGCATTAGTTTATGTAATTGTCACATTAATATACATTTATTAAATAATAGTTTTAATTTATTTAAAGTTATGTCTTCTACTTTAATAATTTTTTATTAATCAAAATGTGTTTTGATTTAAACAAAACAATTGTTGTTTGACCTATCTCAAAAGCTCTAATCCAATTAAATTCTATGGCATTGGCATGTTCTACTTGAAACATTGATTTGTACATGATATTATGCTCAAGGATGTTAAACTCAATTCTCCTCAGTTTTTTGTAAAGCAACTTTCCTATATAATTTTTTTCAATTCTTCAAATATTTCATGTTGATTTTAGTTATTAATATATAGCTTAAAATATCTTGTCTTGTCACCTTTACATTGCTCTGATTTTGTTTTATTGCGTTACTTTAATTTATTTCATTTCAACTTTCATATAAATTTACTTAATATTTAAATAATAATTTATTATTATTTACATTTTCAAAATTTTGTAATTCTAGAAATTTCAATGGTATTTTGATTGAGATGAAACAAATTTTATTTCACTCATAAAGATGCATTATTTAAAAAATTATTTATTTTAATATTTTCAATTAATTTATTTTAAAATAATATCCTCATATAAATTCATCTCAAATTTTTTTTATCCAATTTAGTTATATTTTTATGTGTCTCTAAATCTTCTCTTGTGTGACCATTATAACATTTTGATTTAGTTATATTATATAGTTTTAGTTTATCTAATTTTTTGCTTCATATATGATGACCTAATATTAAAACAATCAATAAATATTATTTAGGGCTATTTAACTTGGTAATATTAGTAATTCAAAATAGGATTTGATTATGAAAAAAGAATTATCATTGCACTTTTGTTAACAAGCTCTATCCAATTAAATATTTATTTCTATATTTTTAAAAATATAGTTTTTAAACTATATGGCACACATTATGAGATATTTTGATTCACATATGGCTTGATGATTATGGATCTTCCACTTGATCCCCTTATTATCGTTGACTACAAATTTTCTAAACTATTTATTTCTTTTCTAAAAAGTTTTAGCTTTTTTTTTCTAGTGTGACCTTTACGTCTAAACATTTTGATTATATTATATTACTTCAATAAATGTTATTTAAGCTTTAACATATATATTTACTAAATATTAAATTTATTTATATTGAAGTTTATTTTTTTACAAATCAATAACAATTCTAAGCGAGGTTTTGTTGAGGCAAAACTATGTTGTTAGACTCCTCTGTACAAGCTCTATCATATTAAATATTCCTTTTTAAGTTATAAATACTTTCTTTGTACAATTTTAGCATGTGTTATGATATTTCTCAATTTATATATCTTGGAATACAACTTCTTTATACAATTTATCTCATTTCTAAAAATGCTTTGCTTTAAATTTGGTTAATTAATATATAATATTAAATTCCCTCTCATTTGGTTATTTTATATTGCTCCAATTTATGTTATTTTAACTTCAATATATATTTAATTTATATTCAAAAGATAGTTTATGATAATTTATGCTTATTTAATTCATAATTTATAGTAATTCCAAAAGATATCTAATCAAGATAATGAACAGTGTTGGACTCATAGAGGCAATCTCCACTAAATTTGATATTTATTTTTTAAATTTATCTATTTTATTAGGTTTAGGCACAATTTTCAAGACATTTCTATTCTTGCTTACTTTGAAGAATGAAGATGTTATAATTGATCTTTTTAATTTATTGGAAAGCAACTCTCTCATCTAACTTATCTTATTCCACTAATTTTTTATTTTAATTAGGTAATATTACTATGAAATTTTAATACTCCTAACATTTGAACTTTACACAACTACCATTTGCTATTATAATGTTACTTCTATTTATCTCATTTCAGCTTTAATATATATTTATTTAATATTAAAATAATAATTTAAAATTATTAAAATTTATTTCTCTGATAATTTTTAGTAATTGAAACTAGATCATTTAAAGATGAAACAAATGACATAAGACACATCATTGTGAAATTTCATATTAAATTTTCATTTTTATACTTTAAAAAAAATATTTTTTATGCTTTTTTACATACTTTTATTTGACATTTGGTTTCATACCTGATATAACAATCGAGGGTGTTACACTCAATCTTCTTAATATCTTTGAATGCAACTTTCCCATATAATTTCTTTTATTTTATAAACTATTTTACTTTGAATTTCTTATATTACAACGAATCGAAATTTCTACTATCATGTAATCTTTACATCATTTTGAATTAGATATATTATATTACAAAAAATTATCTTATTTTAGATTTAATAAATATTTATTTAATATTAAAAAATTATAATTATTTCTACTTAATTAGTAATTTTGAATGAATTTCAAGAAAGATCTAATAGAGAAAAATAATTATCATTAGACTTGTCTTGACAAGATTTATCAAATTTAATATTTAATTTTATTTTTTAATTATATATTTAGTAAGGCTTTTATATTTTTTATTAGAAATTTTAAATCATTTTTGATTGCAAGATCAAATATGTACACTCAATCTCTTTGATATCTTGGACTGAAACATTCTCATTATATTTAACCATTTTCTTTAAATTACTTTCTTTGATTTTGTTATAATAATAAGAAACCTTAATTCTTCTCTATCATTACTTTTCCATTACTTTTATTTGGATAGATTGCTTTTCTTTAACTTATCTTATTTTAGATTTAATATATATTTATTTTACACTTAAATAATAATTTATAATTATTTAAACTTATTTACTTTTGGTATTCATAGTAATTCCAAATGATATATGATAAAGATGAAACAAACTAGATTGGTCTGATGTCGATGAGTTATATCCAATTAGATAAATAACACTATATTTTTAAATATCTTATTTTCTAGGGTTTTGATGGGTTTTACTTAAAAGCTTGATTCATTTAGGATTGGATTATTGATGATGTCACAGTCGATCTCTTTATTACCTTCAAAGGTAATTTTCTCACACACATTATCTGATTTAGTGAAAATTATTCGCTTTATTTTTCTATATTAGAATTTTTCAATTTATACAATTACAACTTTAATATATAATCACCTGTTATTATAATAAAAAATTATTATTATTTGTACCTATTTACTTTGATAACTAATAATTCGAGTTGATGTCTAATTAAGATGAAATAAATGTCATTACTCTAGTCGTGGTTACCTCTATCTATTTATATAATAGGTTTTCTCAATTTTTGAAATATTTTATTTTAAAATATTTTTAGATACTTTATAAGGTATTCTCATTTGTTATAGATTTCATGATTGAAGATGTTATACTTGATAACTCTCCATTATAACTCATCTAATTTTAAAATTATTCATTTTGATTTTGTTATATTAATATATAACTCTAAATCACCACTCATGTGAGTCTACATAATTTAGATTTTGTTACATTCATCACATAAAAGTCACATTTAAACTTTATCATATATTTATTAAATATATAATAAATAATATGTAATTATTAAATCTTATTTCAATTAACAATTAACTTTAATTGTAACAAAGGTACAACTAAGATGAAAAAAGTCATTAGACACATCTCAACATGCTCTATCAAATTAACTATTTATTTTAATTCTTTTAAAAATTTTATTTTCTAATATTTTTGCATATTTGAAGAGGCATTTCAATTCTTGACTTAATGACAAAGTAGAAAATTTTATTTCTACTTTCTTTGACCTTTTTGCATAGATTTCATTGTATTACTTTGAAACTCTATTTTGTCCTCTTACGAAATCTTTATGTCTATTTGATGTGTTAAAATTACAATTTTTTTAATTTAGCTAATTTCATCTTCAACATATGTTTACCTAAAATATTATGTTCATTTACTTTTGTTAATTTATAGTAAGTTCATGAAAGGTCTATTCTAGTAAAAAAAACATTATTATGGTCATCTTAATGAGCTCTATCTTATTACACATTTATTTTTTATATTTTGAAATATTTTATTTTCAAGGATTTGACATACCTTATGAAATAATTCAAATAATTCTTGATTTAACAATCATGGATGTTACACTAGTACTATTTAGAATTTCTAAATTCAACCTCCCTATATAATTTAAAAACTTTTTCAAACATTTCACTTTGATTTAGTTGCATTACTATTTCACTGTAAATCTCACCTCATATGACTTTTACGTCTCTTTAATTTGGTTATATTATATTGCTACAAATTATCTTAGTCCAAGTTTAATATATATTTTCTTAATGTTTAAATTATAATTTTTTTTATTTATGCGATAATTACTCTTGTAAGGTTTTCACAATCTTTGGGAGACATGTCGATTCATACTTTATTTGATGAAAGTGGTTGCTACTGTTAGTCTCCTTAGTATCATGGAAGACAACTTTCTCACATAATTTATCTCATTTCTTCATATTTTTGCTTCAACTTATCTCATTTTTTATGATATTATAATTCTTGTCACATTTAAACATTATAATTCTTTAAATTTTTTATAATACATTGTTTAAATTTATTTTATTTTTATTTTAAAATATGTTTTCTTATTACTAAAAAAATGATTTATAATTTTTTGTGTATATTTCTTTTGATAATTTTTACCAACTCTAAAAGAGGTCCCACTTAGATGAAAGAAGATTCATTAGACTTTTAATGATGAGTTCTATCCAACTATATCTTTCTTTCTATGTTAGCAAATATATTTTCTCTTGGATGTTTCAAGTCTTGTGGGACAATTTAATTCTTTTTTTTATCAGTCTTAGATGTTACATTAGATCTATTACTATCTTTAAATGCAACATTTGCAAACAATTTATCTTAATCATATTTTTTTCCTTGAAAATTAGTGATATCATACTATAACTCTAAATTTCCTATCATGTGACCCTTTCATCTTTGTTTTTGATTTCAATAAAAATTGTTGACTTTATCATTCAACTTTACCATATATGAACTTAACATTAAAGTAATATTTTTTTAATATTTATTCATATTTTCTTTCTTAATTAAAAAAATTTCCAATCAATGTTCCATTATGGAGAAATAAGCCTCTTTTTAATCAACTTATCAAACTCTATCCAATGAAAATTTCATGTTTCTTTTTTGAGATATTTTATTTTTAGGATTTTACAAGCTTTATAAGGGAATTTTATCTTTGAACTTCTTAGTGACTTGGAACATTATTTTCCATCATAATTTATCTCATTACTTTGGTTTTTTATATAATATTGAAACTCTAACTCTACTCTCATGCAGCCACTACATTGTTTATATTTAGACATATTATATTACTTCAACTTATGTTGTTTTAACTTTATTATATATTTGATTTTTGCTAAAATAATAATTTGCTGATATTTATTCTCATTTAAATTTGATATTTTGTAGGAATTTCAAACAAGATCCTATAAGGATGAAAGAAGCATCGTTCGACTAGTCTCAATGAAGTCTATCGTATAAATGGTTAATTATTATAATTTCAAAAAGGTTATTTTTTAGTGTTTTTGCATGCTTGCTCAATCAAGGATGTTTCCTAACCATTTTATCTTGTTACTTCAAATTTTATGTTTGAATTTGGTTATATTGTGATGGAATTCTAAATCTCTTCTTGTTTAATCACTATATTACTTTGATTTAATTGTATTACATTACTCAAGTTTATCTCATTGTAGTAACTCCAAATGAGGACACATTAGACTTGATAAACGACTTCCCCACATCTTCATGAGCTCTATCTGACTAAACATTAATTTTTATATTTTGAAATATTTTTTTAGTAAGGGTTTTAGTGTATTTTATGAGAAATTTATATTTGTATCCAATTTAATTTTTAGTATAATTTATCTCATTTCCTCAAAACATTCATTTTGATTAAGTTTGATAACTATGTAACTCTAAATCTACTATTACATCATTTTGATTTTGAAATATTATATTTCTTTAATTTATCTTACTATAATTTTACTATATAATTTCATTAAATTGAATTTTTTTTTTAATATTTATGATTATTTTATTTTTCACTAAGTACTGATTTAAAATAATTTTTAATCGAGTTAAAAAAAGAACCTTAAACTCACCTAAAAAAATTTTATTCAATTAAATATTCATTTTTGTAGTTTAAAAAAATATCATTTTTTATAATTGTGGCATGTTATAGTAGACCTTGTGATTAATGCCAAAAAAGATGATCAAGATGGCTACATTCAATCCTATTGGTATCTTGGAATACAACTTCCCTCAATTTATCCCTTTTTTTCAAAATCTTGACTTTTATTTAATTGCAATGCTATGCAACTTAAAATCATCTCTAGTTTGACCTATATATCACTTTGATTTGAATATGTTACTTTATATTAATTCATCTTTTTTCATATTTATTAAATATTTATTTAATTTTAAAATAATAATTTATTATTCTTTATACTAATTTACTATGATAATTTACAATATCTATAAATTATTTTAGATCAAGACAAAAGAAACATCATTGTACTTTTCTAGATTAGCTTTCTTAAATTTGTAAATTCTTTATAAGACATTTTGGTTCATTCAAGATTTTATGATTGATAATGCCAGACTTGAGCTTCTCAATATCTTGGAGTGCAATATTATTATAATATTTTTCTAGTGCTTTCAATTTATTTTCTTTCATTTGGCTACAATACTAAGAAAGAAAAATTCTCTTATAATGTAGCCATTACAAAATTTTCTTTTCATTGTGTTGCATTGCTTTAATTAATTGCATTTTAACTTCATTATACATTTACTTAATATTTAAGTAATAATTTATTATTATTATGCATAATTTGTTGAATATTTCTAAGTAATTTAAATAGAGGTTAGATTAAGATGAAATAGAAATCCTTGGACTCGTGTCAAGTAGCTCAAACTAATTAAATGTTTATTTTTGTATTCATAAATATATTATTTTCTAGAATTGTTTTTGCTTCATTAGGCATCTTGATTTATTTCTCATTGTATAAAAAAGGAAGTTATGAATAATCTCTTTAGTATTTTTGAATATAATATTTTCTACATTTGCTCAAATTAAATTAATATTTTTCTCTAATTGGTTTCTATTACATTATATCAATTTATCTTATTTCAATATTAATATATATATAGTTAATATAAAAATAATAATTTATTATTGTTTTTTCTTATTTACTTCTATCTTTCATGGTAATTTCAAATGAGATATGATTAAGATGAAATAATATGTTATTGGACTCATCAATATTAGCTCTATTCAACTTAATATTTTTTATATTTTTTAAATATTTTATTTTTTAAGATTTTTGTATGATTTGTGATTTATTTCAATTGGTATCTCATTTGATGATCAAAGACATTATACTTTGTCAAGTAAGTACCTTGGAATACAACTTTGCAACACCATTTATCTCATTATAAAAAATGTTTTTCTTTGAATTGGTTATAATATAATTTAGCTCCAAATAACCTCTCATGTGACCATTACCTAGATTTTATTTAGAAATATTACATTACTATTGTTTTATGTACTTTGTTAATTTTTTATTGTTCCAAAAAAGATACAATGAAGATGAATGAAACATTATTAGTGTCTTCAAAAAAAGGTCAATGCAAATGAATATTAATTCTCCTATATTTTGAATACTTTTTTTTAAAATCTTGAGAAGTTTTGAGCTTCTTGTTGATTCATACCTAATTTGATCATTAAAGATGTTGCTTACGACATTCTTTCTATCTTGTAATGCAACTTTCTCTTATAATTTATCTCATTTCTTTAATTTTTTTCCTTTGACTTGGTGATATTACTATGACACTCCAATTCTCTCCTCGTTTAACCATCACAACATTATCATTCGTTTATATTATATTATTTCAAAAATCTTTTTTAAGTTGTAAAATATATTTTCATAATTATAAAATAATAATTTATAGTTATTTTAGCATATTTACTTTGGCAATTTATAATAATTCCAATCAAGGCTTGATTTATTTAAAACAAATGTCATTTGACTCATACTGTCAAGCTCTACAAGTTTAAATACTCATCTTTCTAATTCTAAATATTGTTTTTTAGATTTTTGAAATGTTTTATAAAATATTCTAATTTGTACCTAATTTGATGATCAACGTTATTAAACTACACTTTTTTGTATCAATGAATCCTACTTTTTTAGAAACTTAATACAATTTATTCAAATTTTTTCTTTGATTTGGAACTATTGAAATCTAACTTTAAATATCATATTATGCAACCTTTGCACCACATTTCTTTGGATATATTACACTATTTCTTAAATTTATTAACTTCGATTGTTCAAAATAATTCCAATTGAAGTTTAATCTAGATGGAAGTGATGTTGTTGGACTCATTTTAATGAGGTCTATAATATTCAATATTCACTTTTATAAATTTAAATACTTTATCTTTAAGATTTTCTTAGCTTAAAGAGGTATTTCTAATCATACTAGATTTACTGATCAATGACGTACATACGATCCCCTTCCTATCTTAGTATGTAATTAACTAATACAATTCATGTTATTTCTTCAAATTATTTTCTTTGGTTTGGCTATATTTTAATGTTACTTTGAATCTTCTCTCTTATGGCATTTATAATTATTTGATTTCATAACATTTACTCAAAATTTTAATTCATACCTTATTTGATGATCCAAAGTGTTACACTACATCACATCAATATCATTAAATGTAACTTTTTCATACAATTATTTCTTCAATTTGTTTATTTGGATATATTACAATACAACATTAAATCACACTCCTGTGACTTTTACATTGATTTGATTTGTTATATTAATTTTTTTAATTTATAATAATTTAGCTTTAATACCTTAATATTAAAATAATATTTTATTATTTTTTCTATTTATTTACATTAGTAAATCATAATAATGCCAATGAAACCTTGATTAAGTGGAAATTAACATTTTTTTGGCTCATCTTAATGAATTTTATAAAACAAAATGTTCATTTTTAGTATAACTAAATATTTTTTTTCCTAACATTTCGGTATATTCTATGAGACATTTTGATTAATACCTTATTTGTTGATCCAAGTTGTTACACTCCTTCTCAGTAGTATTTTTTAATTCAAGAGCTAATCCATCTCATTTCAATTGTAAATAAGTTTTCTTAGAATACTAATAATAGATTAATATTATTTTTACTTATTTACTTTGTTAATTCATAGTAATTTGAGAAATTATCCAATGAAGATGAATTAAATATTATTAAACTTATCTTGATAAGCTCTATCCAACTAAAGATTTATTTTATATTTTAAATTTTTTTTTAATGATTTATACAAGATTGATGAAGTATTTTGATTTGCACCAAATTTGATGATCAAGTATTATTCACCTGATCTCCTTAATAACTTTGATTACAACATTCCTATCTAATATTTCTCATTTTTCAGACATTCTTTTCGATTTAGTTATATTACTATGAAACCCTAACTTTTCTCTAAAGTAACCTTTACATGTTTAGGTTTCATTATATTACAAAAAAATTGTCTTTTCTAACTTTAATTTATAATTTCATAATGTTAAAACAATAATTTATTGTTATTTATGTTTAATTTGTAACAATTTTTATCTAGCTCTGACTAAGATGAAAAAAATTTTGTTGCACACATCAGATGAGCTTTATCTTATTAAATTATTTTTTAACATATTTTAAATATTTTAATCTCTAATATTTTTGCATGCATTATGAGAGGTTTCATTTTGTACCTTATATGATTATCTCCGTATTATCTTGAAATGCAACTTTCAAAATAAATTTAGCTTATTTTTACAAATATTTTCCTTTTATTTAATTGTATTACTACGAAACTCCAACTCTCCTTTCATGTGACCATTACATCACTTTTATTTGTTCTACATTACGTTAATTTATAGGATTATTGCATTACAGCATATTTACTTAACATTAAAACGATAATTTTTTTATTTATGATTATTTTGATTAAAAAATCATAATAATTCCATAAAAATTTTGATTGAGATGAAGTAGTCATCATTTTAATTATCTTAAAGACCTTTAAAAAATGAATATTCATTTTTTATATTTTTAAATATTTTATTTTCTAGGTTTTTTGCAACTTTTTTGGATACTTTGATTTGTAGCAAATTTGATGATTGACAATGTTGTACATAATCACCTTAGTATCTTAAAATGAAAATTTTCCTTGTGATGTATTTCAATTTTCCAAAATTTTTACTTTGATTTAGTTATATTACATTATAACCCATACGCTCCTTCTATGGGACCATTAAATCAGTTTGATTTGGTTATTTTATGTTGTTGCATTTTACCTCATTTTCAACTTTAATGTCTATTCACTAACTATTAAACTAATAATTTTTTATTAATCATGCTTATTAACATGAACAATTCATAGAAGTTCTAAATGAGTTGTGATTTAAACGATACAAATGTTATTAGACTGATCTTGATGAGTTATATTTAACTAAACATTTGTATATCTAAAAATTTTTTTAGTAGTTTTCCATCCTTTATGAGCAATTTTAACTCATTCCTAATTTAAGAACGTCGAAGTTACACTTATTCCTCTGTATGTTTTAGAATGTAATTTTGCTATACAATTTATATCATTTTTTAAATGTTTTTGCATTTATTTGGGAAAATTATTTTTGAACTTTTCATCTCATATTATTTAACATTTTCACATGCATGATTTTGCTATAATACAAATTTTTAATTAATCTCTTTTAATCATTAATATTTTTTTTCTTACTATTTAAATAATACTTTATTAATATTTATTATTATAAACTTTATAATTTGTAATAAGTCCAAATGATGCCTGATTGGGATGAAACAAACATCATTGAACTGTCTCAATGAGCCTTATCCAAAAAATATTCAATCATTTTTTTTAAATATTTTTATTTTTTCGTTTTTGTCCATGGTTTGCAAGTCATTTAGAATCATGGTTGATTTCGTGATGGTATATTTTACCTCTGATTTGCTTAAGATCTTTGAAAGCAACCTTTCAATACAATTATTTGTTTTCTTCAAATGTTTATCTTTGATTTGTTTATATTACAGTGTAACTCTAATTCTCTTCTTGTGTGACTTTTATAGCACCTTTATTTGTTTATATTTCAATTTTTTTATGCTTTCTTACTTTTCTAATTAATTGTAATTATAAAGGAGTATTCAACGAGGAAAAACCAACATCACTGAGTAATCTTAACGACTTCTATGCAACTAAATATTTTTGGTATTTAAAAATATTTTATTTTCTTTATTTTTCATATGCTTTACAAATTATTTTTAATCATACATTATTTGATGATGTGATGTCCTTATTATCTATAAATTGAACAGTGTATAAAATTTATTTTATTCCTTAAAATATTTCATTTTGATTTGGCAATATTCCTATGAAACTCTAATTTTTCTCTCATGTAAAATTTTCATCACTTTGAATTTCTCATTATAAAATTGCATTAATTATCTAATATCAACTTTTGTATGTATTATTTAACATTAAAATAGTAATTTTTTATTTAAGTTTTTTTAAATAGATCATAAAAATTCAATTCAAGGTTTGATTGAGTTGAAACAAATATTTTTGGACAATACTAGATGAGCTACATCAAATTAACCATTTATTTTAATTTTTTTAATTTTTTATTCATAGGTTTTGGAATAATTTGGAAGGTATTTGCATTCTTCAATGATTTCATAATTAAAGAGTTATATTTGATCTCTTTACAAACTTACAATACGATTTTCTTAAATAATTTATGTCATTTTCTCAAAATTTTATGTTAAATGTTACGTGGAAACTATAATTATATTCTTAAGTATCCTTTGTATCACTTTGGTTTGACTATATTTTATTGCCTTAATATATCTTAATTTAGTTTTTAATATAATTTACCTTATATTAAAATAATAACTTATTAGTATTTAATTTTTATAGTTTTAAGTAATTTACTTTTGTGGATTTTGTCTTTCCATATAAGGGAAGTTTATTATTACTTAATTTAATGACTTATACACCTGATTTTTATATATCTTGGACTTAATATTTTGCAACAATTTATCTTTTTTCTTTAATTATTTTTCATTGATTTTGTAACAATACAATGTAATTCTAAATCTCATATTGTTTGATTTAGTTATATTACTTTTCATTTATTTATCTCATTTTAGCTTTAATATATATATTTACTTATTATAAAAATAATAACTTTTTTATTTAATTTTATTTACTTTTGTAATTCAAAGTAATTCCAAATGAGGTCCAATTGAGTTGAAACAAACATTGTTCAACATAGATTGTCATGCTTTATATTATTATATATTTATTTGCTTATTTCTAAATTTTTTTATTTTCTTATGTTTTGGAATGCTTGATGAGACATTTTTACTCATACCTAATTGATGTTACACTTTATCTCTTTAAATCCTTGAATACAACTTTTCTTTAAACTTCATGTTAGTTATTTAAATATTTTTATTTGATTTGAATATATCACAATATTTCATAAACCTTCTCTTATGTCACCTTTACATTACTTTATTTCCTATGATACATTGTTATTTATGATTGTTTACATTGGTAATTTCTAATAAATCTGCACTATTTCTAATTTACATAAAACAAATGCATTGGACATGTCCTAATGAGCTTTACAACAACTATATATTTTTAATATATTTCAATATTTAATTTTTTTTAATTATTTTAGTATGCTTTAGAAGACACTTTTATTTGTGCAAGATTTAATGATTGGTGATGTTAAACATAACTCCTTGGTATGTTCGTTTTAAACATACCATTACAATTGTTTTATTTCTTCAAAATTTTTACTTTAATTTAAGCATTCCATATTGTATCTCTAAAATTTCTCTCTTGTGACATTTATATCTCTTAATTTTAATTATATTATGTTACTTTAATTTATCTTATTTCTACTTTAATTTAGATTTATAAAGCATCAAAAATATAATTTATTATTATTTATGCTTAGGTGTGTTGGTCATTCACTAAAATTATTAAAGAAGTCTAATCTAGATTACATAAATCTCATTGGGCTCATCTTCTAGAGTTATATCTATTTTAATATTTATTTTTATAGAACTTAATATTTTTAAGCATTACACAAAAAGTCAGCATTACACCCTCTCAATTATTTCTATTCAATTAAATATTTATATTTATAATTTGAAAAATTTTATTTTGTTTGATATTAGTCCCCTTTACATGACATTTCAATTCATACAAAAACTAATGGTTAATGATGTTGAACTCAATCTTCTTAGTTTCTTGGATTACAACACTCCTATAAAAGGTGTCTCATTTTATCAAATTTTTTTCTTTAGTTTGTTATATTATTATGAAATTCTAATTCTTCTTTAAATGACCTTCACATCACTATGACAAGTTCTTATTACATTCATTTAATTTAGTTAATTTTAGCTATATTATATCTATACATAACATTAAAATAATGACTTATTAAAGTTTTTGTTGTTTATTTTTCTAATTCAAAAAAAAATTATAAAACAGGTCTCAATGAGATAAAATAAAGGTCATTTCAGTCATTTTGAAGAACTATTTCCAAACTAAATATTCAATTTTTATGTTTCTAAATATTTTATTTTTTATTGTTTTAGGCATTTTACATGTCATTTTGATTAGTACAAAATTTGATGATTGATGTTATTATAAATGTTCACCTTAATTTCTTGGAATTTAAAGTTTATGCAATTTATCTTTTTTTTTCAATTTTTTTTCATTTGGTTGTATTATAATGTAACTTTATATCACCCTTCTCATGTCCATTATATCACTTTGATTTTGTTTATTACATCGTTTCAGTTTATTATATTTTAAATATTAAATTTTTTGCTTAGTATTAAAATTATAATTTATTTTAATTTACGCTTATTCACTTCAGTAATTTGCAGTAATTCTATTTGATGTCAAATTGAGATAAAATAAATATTATTTGGTACATCTTGATAAGAAATATAAAATGAATTTATAATTTTAATATTTTTAAATATTTTATTTTCTATGATTTTTGCATGTTATATAAAGTATTTTAATTTGTACCTAATTTGAAAAATGAAGTTCACAACTTGGTTTCCTTAGTATATTAGAATGCAATCTTTTGTATTATTTATCTCATTTTCTTAAGTTTTTGTCTCCCATTCAGTTATATTACTTTGTTAACCAAAAATTTCTATCATGTGACTCACATATCACCTTGACTTGGTTATATTTCTTTTGTTTTATTTCATAAATTTAAAATTTTTCATTTTTTTTGTTAATATTAAAATAACCATTTAATATCATTTTTTTCTTATTTAATTTAGAAACTTGTAATAATTATAAATGAGATTTTATCAAGATAAAATAAACATCATTAGATAAGTGTTACTGAGTTCCATCCAACTAAATATTCACTTATTAGTTTTAAATATTTAACTTTCTTTATTTTTTGCATGATTTATAATGCATTTCAATTCTAACATGTTTTGACAACCATGAATGTTTCACTCAATCATCTTATTTTCTTGTTTTGTAATTTCCCTATATAATTTGTCATATTTTTAAAATTTTTCCCCTTGATATATTTATTCTACTATAATATTTCAATTCATCTCTTTTGTGATCTTTGCACCACTTTCACTATTTTATATTACATTAGTTAAATTATTCTAATTTGAAATTACACATATACTTACTTAATATTAGAATAATAATTTATTATTATTTATGTCAACATAAATTTTTTATTTGAATTATTCTAGATGCAGTTCGATCAACCCAAAATAAATATAATTGGACCCATCTGTGTTAGTTGTATAAATCTAAATATGTATTTTATATTTAAAATGAATTTATTTTCTAGGCTTTAAACATGTTATATGTGTGATTTTCAATTATGCCTTATTTGACAATCAATAATGTTATACTAGATATTCTTAGTATTTTGGAATGTAAATTTGTCATACCCTTTTTCTCAGTTTATGAAATATTTGTTTTTGGTTTAGTTATGTTACTGTTTAACTCCAAATCTCTTATGATTTGATCTTTATACTGCTTATATTTTGTGATATTATACTTTTTCAACTTATCATATTTTAGCTCTAATATATATTTACAAAAAATTAAAATAATTTTCCATTAATATTTATTCATATTTAATTTTCTAATTCAGAGTATTTCCATAAGACTTCTATTGAGATGAAACAACTGTCATTAGAGCCAGATCGACTTGTTTTGTCAAAATTAATATTCAATGTATTATTTTCATAAATTTACTTTCACAGTTTTTAGCTGGTTTGTTAAGATCGTTTGATTTGTACATAATTTAAGAATCAAGAATAATACACTAAATCTCCTTTATACTTTGGAATGCAAAATAAAACTTTTCTTATCTCTTTAAATGTTTTGCTATGGATTGTTTATATTATTATGAACTCTAAATGTATAGTTGGGAGACCTTTGCATTGCTTTTATTAGATTATATTAAATTACATAAATTTATTTTATATTTGCTTTAATTTATGTTTACTTAAAATTAAAAAAATAATTTGTTATTATTTAAGATTATTTATTTTTTAAATTAATAGTTACCATATATGAGGTCTGATTTAGAAAATAAATATTGTTTTTCTCATCTCAATAAAATCTATGGCACTAAATATTCATTTTAAAATCCTTAAATGTTTATTTTCTTGTTTTATGATAGGATTTTTAAATGTTCCAATTTGTGCCTAAATTAATGACCTAGAATCTTATAGTCCATCTCCTTCATCTCTTGGAAAGGAACTTTTCCAAAAAGTTTATCCCGCTTATTCAAAATTTACACTATGAATTACTTATAATTAAATTAATGCAAATTATCCTCCAAATGTAACCATTACATTGCTCTAATTTTGCCATATCACATTATTATTAATGTCTATTTACTTTGGTAATTCTCAATAATTCCATGTGAGATCTGATAAAGATGAAATAAATATTGTTGGACTCATCTAAACTATCTTTATCTAATTTGAAATTATTTTTTTATTTTTCAAATGTCATCTTCCTGTACAATTTATGTCTTTGCTTTAGCGTTTTTTGCTTTAATTTGGTTATATGCTATTAAAATCTAAATCTCCTCTTATCTAAACTATATGTTGCTTTTATTTGGTTCTACTATATTGCTTCAATTTATATACTTTTAATATTGATATATTTTTATGTAATTTTAAATTAATAATTAATAATTATAAATATTTAATAACTTGAGAAATTTATAGTAATTTTGAGAAAGTTTGATGAATATGAAAATATGTCATATGACTTATCTCCATGACCTAAACCTAACTAAATATTTCATTTTAGATTTTTAAATATTTTATTTCCAATTACTTTGACACACTTTACAAGATATTTGGACTCATACTAGACTTTAACAATAAGAATGCTACATTTGATCTCCTTTGTCCCTAGGAATTCAACTTTTTAGTATAATTTTCCAATTTGTCTGAGGTTTTAAGTTTAAATTACTTACATTATTATGTAACTATAAATATTTTCATTTCACTTTTAGATTGCTTTAATTTGTTTGTAATATAATGTTATTTATGCGTATTTATTTTTTTAATTTGTTACAATTTGAAACAATATCTAAAGGAAAAGAAAAATAATATAATTTTACTTGTATCAAAGTGCTCATCTAATTAAATATTCTATGTTATTTTTCTTAAATATTTTAATTTTTAGGGTTTTAACATTCATGACCAAATACATTAAATTTTCTATTATTTGTCTATCGAAGATGTTGAACACAATCTCCTTAGTATCATGAAACACAAAATTTTTTGAAATTTTTCTTATTTTTTCAACTTTTTCATTTTAATTTGATCATATCACTGTGACATTGTGATTCTCTGCCATTTGGTCTTTGCATTGCATTAATTTTATTAAATTGCATTACTTAAATTTTTCTCATTTCAATGTTATTATATTTTTCATTTAAATTAAAATGACAATTTATTATGTTTTATGCATTTGTGATTCGGTAATTCATAGTAATTTCATAAGAGATTTGATGGAATTGAAATAAGCATTGTTGAAATCAACTAGATAAGCAATATCTAAATGAATATTTAATTTAGTTTTAATATTATTTTGTAGGTTTTTGGCAGGGTTTACCAAATGTTTACATTAACACCTAATTTAATGATTGAAGATTTTAGTCCTAATCTCTATAATAGCTTCGAATATAACTCTCTCATATAATTTCTTATTTTTTCAATGTTTTGTCTTTGATTTGTTTATATTACTATGAAATTCTAAGTCTCCTCCTCTGTGATTTTTACATAACTTTGATTTGGTTTTATTATATTGTTTCAATTTTTCACATTTTAGTTTTAATTTTTATTTACATAATACAAAATAATAATATTATTTTATAGTTATTCTCTTGAAAATTTTGTTGTATTTCTAATGTGTTTTAATCAAGGTGAAACAAATATTGTTGGAGACATCTTAATGAACTCTATCGAAATAAATATTTATTTTCTATTTATGAAATATTTTAACTTTTAAGATTTTAATTTTTTTAGGAAGCATTTTGACTTGTACATTACTATGAAGATTGAGGTTGAGCTCATTCTCATTAGTGGCCTTGGGTGCAACTCTCTCGAACTATTTATCAAATTTTTTAAATTATTCTCTTTGATTTTTTTATTGTAATAAAATTCTAACTCTTATTTTGTCTGACCTTTACAATTTTTACTTAATATTAAAATAATAATTTATTATTATTTATGCTTATTTACTTTGATAACTAAAAATAATTATTAACGAGGTAAGATCGATATGAAACTAATGTCGTAGGACTCATTTAGATAATCTATATCTACTTAAAAATTCCTTTTGTATATTTTATTATATTTTATTTTCTATGTTTTGGCATGTTTTATAACTCGTCCTATAATTACCTAATTTCATGATCATGGTTGTTAGGCTTTACCTCCTAGGTGACATGGAAAGAACTTTATTATGAAATTTATCTCTACTTTTTACAAATTACTCATTTTTTTTCTTGGTTACACTTTTTTGTAATCTTTAACCTTCTTTTGTGTGACCATTATTTTTGTTTGATAAATTAAGATTACATAGATTCAATTTAAAAGAGTTTTTCATTAATATTTGTTTACTTAACATTAAACTAACAGCCTAATGTTCTTTATTCACACTTTAATTGCTAACTCATGAATATTAAAAATATGGTTCGAACCAAGACATTTTATATAATTATATTGATTGTGGATTGTACACTTGACCTTCTCATCATCTTGTAATTCAAATTTCTTATGTAATTTCTCTTATTTTCTTAGATGTTTCAATTTTATTTTCTTTTAGTTTTATGAAATACTATTTCTCATCTCAAGTTTTTAGTGTATTGCTTTGATTTCTTTATATTATAGGGCTTCAATTTGTTTAAATTTTTCTTTAATATATATTTTCTTAAAATCAAAATAATTATTCATTATTATTTATGTTTACCTATATTTATAATTTGTAGTAATGCCAAACATAGATTGATTAAGAGGATAAAATCATTGTTCAACTTGCCACAAATACGATTTTCTAATCTTTACATTTGATTGATTTTATTATATTACACAAAATTAATTTTTCTAATTTTAACTTTAATACACATATATGTAGATAAGTTTTATTATAGTAATAGTTTACTATTATTTTCTCTTATTTACTTTGATATTTTATAGTTATTCAAAATGAGGTTTGATTTATATAAAATAAACTTTATTATAATTTTTTAGATTTTATTTCTTGTTTTCTAGAGCTTTATTTCATGTTTTTATTTTTGTATAAATTGATGATCGAGAGTGACACAGTTCGTCTTCTTAGTACCATAGAATGTAAAGTTTTTACTCAATTTATCTCGATTTTTTAATTTTTTTACTTTAACTTGGTTATATTATTACAAAATAAACATTAGTGTTAGCTTCATTTGGTTATTTTATATTACATTAATTTATATCATTTATTCTTTATCATTTATTCACTTAATATAAAATTAATAATTTATTATTTATTTTGCTTTTTTAATTTTGTAATTCATAGTAATTTAAGGTGATGGCTGATCAAGACAAAACACATGTCATTTGGCTTCTCTTATTTATTTGTATCTAATTAAAATTTCATTTTTCATATTCCTCAAATTTTTTAACTTTTAGGGCTTTACATGACATATATGAGATTTAAATTTTTACCAAATGTAAATATTGATGATATATTTCTTAATCTTCTTACTAACTTGGATAGAATTGTTCCTATAAATTTTATCTCATTTCTTTAAATGTTCTATTTTGATTTGTTTTCATAGCATTGAGACAAAAATTCTTATTTCTTGTGGCCTTTTTATCACTTTAATTTTTTCATATTACTTTGATTTATTTTATCTTTTTAGAGTTTTCATATATATATATATATATATATATATAATATTTAAATAATATGTTTATTTTTATTCTTATTTAACTATATAAATCATTGTAATTTCAAACAAGGTTTAATTGAGAAAAAATTCTCACTACATGCTTCTTAATGAGCTCTATCTAAGTAAATCATCATTTGAATATTTTAAATATTTTATTTTCTAGGTTTTATTATTGTTTTATACACATATTAATTCATACCTTATTTGTTGATTGAGGAGTTATACTGAAACTCAACATATTGGAATGCAATTTTATTGAACAACTTAACTAATGTTTTCTAAGTTTGTGCTTTTATTTGGTTATCTTATATTGGCTTAGTTTATCTTATTTTGGCTTAAATATATGTCTATTTGACATAAAAATAATAATTTAATATTATTTATCTTGAATTACTTTGTTCGTTTTTAAATGCTACAAATGACATAAAAAAGAGATGATAATTTCATTTAAATCATCTCTATGACCCCTATTCTATTGAGTATGCATCTTCATTTTTTTCAAAAAGAATCCTTTTTATTGTTTTAGTGTAATTTTATGACACATTTTGATTATTATTTTATTTAATGATACTTAATGATACACTCAATCTCCTTAGTAATTTGGAATGCAAATTTCCTATATAATTTACCTCATTTCTTTAATTTTTCTTCTTTTTATTTGGTTATTGTAATATGTAACTCTATGCCTCCTCTCATGTGACCTTAAAATTACTTCGATTTAGTTATGTTATATTACTTTAATTTAACTCATTTCAACATTAATCTATATTTAAATAACTTTTAAAAGTAATTTGTTATTATTTATGCTTACTTAATTCTATCATTTGTTGTATTACAATGAAAGATTTATAAAGATGAGACAGATATCATCAGACCCATCTTGATGAGCTATATCCAAGCAAATATTTTTTTATTTTTAAATACTTTATTTCCTTTGTTTTTTGCATTATGTTGGAGTCAATTCAACTCATTCCTCATTGATTGAAAGAGGATGTTACATTCCATCACTGAAGTACCATGGAATGTCTATTTATTATAAAATTGAAGTCATTTTGCAAAGCCGTTTTGCATTTATTAAGTTATATTTACATAATAGTAAAATTTTAATTTATTCTTCCTTCTTTAGCTTACCACAATTCAATTTGTACATATATTTACATGATAGTAAAATTTTAATTTATTCTTCCTTCTTTAATTAATTCTTTAGATGTAGCAATTTTAAATGATGCTTGAATGAGACCAAAAATTTACTAGACTCATCTCAATGAGCTTTATCCAACTTAATATTTATTTAAATATTTTTAATTATTTTATTTTCTAAGGTTATGGAAAACTTTATAAAATGTTTTCATTTATATCTCATTTAATTATCAAGGATTCTACACCCCATTTTCTTAGGACTTCGAATGCTATTTCCATATAATTTATCTTATTTACTCAAATGTTTTCTTTGAACTTTTTCAATTACTAAGTAACCCAAAATCTACTATCATGGGACCATTATATTATATTGTTTTAATTTATCTTTTTTTGGCTTTAATGCATATTTATTAGGTGTTAAAAAAATAATATATTATTATTATTTAAGGTAATTTACTTGGGTAATTCACAAAAACTCTAATTAAATATCCCTTTATTATTTTTAAAATTTTTAATTTTTTAGGATTTTGATGTTTTACGAGACATTTTGAATCATATCTATGACAAACATTTTTAGACAAGCCTTAATGATCACTATCTAATGAATATTTTATTTTAAATTCATTTTCTATAATTTTTTATATATTTTATGAAACATTTCAACTCATATATAATTCGATGATCATTGATATTACACATAGTCTACTTAGTAACTTAGAATGCATGTTTCTTGTAAACTTTATCAATCACATCATATTTCTTGCTTTGATTTCATTATATTATATTGCAATAATTCCAAACAATGTCTAACTGAATATATTATCTCATCTTAACATGTTTTACATAATTAAATATTCATTTGTACTTTTTTATATATGTTTTTTAAGGTTTTATCACTCTTTATGAGAAATTTTAATTTATACATAATATCATGATCAAGGATTTTACACTCAATCTCCTTTATTTTGGATACAACTTTCTTATATAATTTAACTCATTACTTTAATGTTTTATTGATTTGATTATATTATCATGTAACTCTTAATCTCCCTTCATGTGATTTTTATAATTTCTAGCTCTATTATATTAAATTAATTCAATTTTATCATTTTTTAATTTTATTATATATTTACTTAGTATTAAAGGAAATTTATAATTATTTATGCTTATTTGAATTTGAAATAAAAAAATTTTAACCTAAGACCAATCGGGACTATATAAATTTCATTCTACTCATCTCAGTTAGTTATATCCATTTGAAATTGTTTATACATTTTTTAAATAGCTTTTCAAAAGATTGTGATTGGTTTACTAACAGGTTTTATTTGATCCTTATTTATCAATTGAGGATATTACTCTTAATCTTTTTAGTAAGTTGGAATGCAACCTTCACTTGTAATTTCATTACTTTCTTCAAATATTTCACTTTAATTTTTTCAATTTAAATTTCACCAATTTGCATTTCAATGCTAACATGAAATTACTTATCTTTAAAAATAGTAATTTTAATTATTATTTATAACTATTTATTTTGATAATTCATTATAATTTCAAATGGCATATGATAGTGCAAAAAAAATCATCATTAAACTCCTCTGGATAAGCTATATCCAATTATATATTTTTTTATTCAAAAATATTATTTTGTAAGATTTTTTTTATTCTTTTTATTATAAATTTTGATTTGTACATGATATCATGACTGATGATGTTATACTCGATCACCTAAGCATCATGACATGCAGCTTTTTAGTACAATTTATCCTATATCTTCAAATGTTTTCTTTTATTTAGTTATATGATGATATAACACTAAATCTTTTCTTGTATTATCATTATGTTCCATTTATTATATTATATTACTTTAATTTATCTTATTTTAAATTTTATAAATATTTAGATAACATTAAAGTAATTTTCTATTATTATACATAATTATTTTCATTTTTAATAATAAAACTTCAAAATTACATAAATTACAATGAAACAAACATCATTAGACTTACCTTGACATGTTATATCCTATTAAATATATATTTTTTATTTATAAATACTTTATTTTCTATATTTCTTGCATATTTTATGTGGTGTTTTGATTGGTATAGACTTGACGATTGAGGATGCTATGCTCAATCTCTTTAGTATCTTGAAAAAAACTTTCCTATATAACATGTCTCATTTTTCAAATGTTCTACAATGGTTTCTTTATATTATCACATAACTCTAAATCTCAACTTGTGTATCCTTCTACAACACTTGATTTGGTTGTCATATTGCTCGAATTTTTCACACTTAATCTTTAATATATTAATCATATTAAAATAAAAATTAATTTATATTTATACTTATTTTCTTTACTAATTCGACATAATTCTAACGAGATCAAATCAAGAAAAAATGTCATAGGACTCCTCTCCATAATACTTATCTAATTAAATAATCATTTTTATATTTTTAAATTTTTTTACTTCTAATTTATTTCAATGCTTTATGAGATATTTTGATTCTTATAAAACATGTTGATTAATGACGTTACCTTTGATATTCCTTTATTTTGCTATATTGCTATAGAAATGTAAATCTCCTCTCATGCGACCATTACATATATTTCAATTAGTTATATTACTTTTATTAAATTTTTCACGTTTTAGATTTAATATATATTTGCTTAATATTTAGGAAATAATTTATTATTATTTATGCTTGCAAAATTATAATTTAGAGTAATTCCAAATGAGGTCCAATCGAGATGAAACAAATATTGTTGGACTTCTTTCGATGTGCTCTATCAAAATAATATTAACATTTGTATTTTTTTTTGATGTTTTATTGTTAAGATTTTTGATATATTTTATGAGATATTTTGATTCACTTTTGATTAAACAATTGAGGATGTTACAGTAGACCATTGCAAAATGAAATTTTTCATGTACAAGTATTCTTAATTCTTTAAATTTTTTTTCATATTTTCACAAAATTTCAAAACATTAAATTATCATTACTTACGTTTATTTACTTTGGTAATTTAAAATAACTAAAAATATGGTCTAATAAAGAAACAAAGAATATCATTAGATTCATCTCGACAAACATTTCCATTTAAGTAATAATTTTTATATTGATAATTTTTTTACTTTAGTTTTGGCATAGTTTATAAGATATTTATATTCACATATTAGATGAAAATTGAGGTTGTTACACTCAATCTCCTTTATATATTGGAATACTAATTTCTTATACAATTCATGTAATTTCTTCAAAAGTTTTGTTTCATTTTTGTTAGATTCCTATGTAACTCTGAATCTCTTATCAGATGACATTTAGATTACTTTGTTTCGAATTTCATACATTGCTTCAATTTATCACATTTCAATTTTAATGCATATTTTCTTCATATTAAAATATTAATTTATTGTTCTTTTAGTTTATTTAATTTTGTATTTTGTAGTAATTCCAAACATGGTCTAGTTAACATGGAATAAAGATTGTTGGACTTGTCTCAATTATGACCATCTAGTTAAATATTTTTTCTTATTTTTATAAATATTTTAGCACACATTTATCGATATTTCAATTCATCATTTATATGATGATAAATAATGTTATGCTGCATACACGTAGTGTCCAGGAATGCAACTTTCTTATAAAATTATCTTATTTTTTAAAGTATTTCGTTTTTATTTGATTATATGTAAATCTAAATTTTGTCTTGCTTTACTTTTACAACACTATAATTTTGTTCGATTATGTTTATTTAATTAATCTTTTTTAAATTTTGATATACATTTACGTAATATTAAAATAATACTAAATTAATATTTTTGATTATCTTATTTTTAATTCACAAAATTCCAATTGTAGTCTAATAGAGATTAAGGAAATGTCATTGGAATTGTCTCGATGAGCTTTATCCCATTAAATATCATTTTTTAAAATTTTTTTAAACATTTTAGTTTCTTTAATTTTGACACTTTATATGATACATTTGAATTTGTACATTATTCAGTGATCAAGGATGTTACTATTGATTTCTTTATAATATTAGAATAGAAATTTCTTATGTAATTTGTTTGATTTTTTAAAATATTTAGATTTGATTTAGTTATATTTCATTCTCACAACTTCACTCTTTTATTTTTAATATATATTAACATAAAATTAAAATATTAATTATTTAATATATGCTTTTAATTATTTTTGTAATTAGTATTAATTGAAAATTTTTTTGATCAAGATGAAACATTGAACTAGTCTTTATCAGCTCGATCCAACCGAATATTCTTTTTTAGATTTTTATTAAATATTTTCTTAAGGTTTTTGCATTATTTTTAAGACATTTTGATCAATAACTTATTTGACATTCGATAATGTTCAAGTCTCTTTCTTAAATATCTTGGAATGCAACTTTCACATATATCTTTTCTTATTTCTTCAAATGTTTCACATGAATTGGGTAAATTTTTATATAAATCAAAAGCTCCTATTATGTGAACTTTATAACGCTTTTATTTGACAATATAATATTCTTTTAATTTATCTCATTTTTACTTTAATATATATATTTTTAATATTGAAATGACAAGTTTTAATTACTTATGCATTTTAACAATGGTAATTCATAGTAATAACAAAGTAGGTTTAAACAAATAAAAAAAACATTATTAGACTAAACTCATCAAGTGTTATTTAATAAAATATTTATTTTTAATAATTTAATATGTTTTATTTTATATGACATTTGGATTTATGCTTGAATTGATTATTAAAAAGGTTATATTGAATCTCTTTAGTATATAGGAATGTAACTTTTTAGTACAATCTCAATAATGACTAAATATTCATCACCTTCTTTTTTAAAAATTAGTATAAAATAGAAATTTTCCACTTCCATAACCTTTATATCAATTAGATTTGGTCAAATTAAATTACTTGAATTTATCTTTTCTTAACTTAGTTAAAAAAAGGTAATCTATGATTAGTGCAACATAGTTTTTTTGCTCTTAATAACTCAAAATGATGTTCATCCAAAACGGAAAAAACACCTTTGGAGCCATCTAGAAATTTCTTATGAAAATAAATATTCATATTTAGTTTTAAATTTTTTTTTTGAGATTTTTAATAGTTTTAATATATATTTTATTCATACATGATATAGTAATCAAGGATGTTACTGGTGATCTCCTTATTGTCAAGGATAAAAACTTTCTAATAAACTTATCATATTTTGTTATATTGTTATGCAAATCTACATCTCTAATTATGTGAAATTTACATTGCATTTACTTTCTTATTACAATTGTTTAATTTGTCCCATTTCAGCTTTAAATATATTTATTTTATATTAAAAATAGAATTGACTATTATTTAAGCTCAATTAACTTTGTAATTCGAGCTAACTCCAAACTATGTTCAATCAAGTTTAAACAAGCATCATTCGACCCATAAAGCAATATCTATTTAAACAATTATATATATATTTTATATAAATATTTTATTTTCTCAGGTTATGCCATGCTTCATGAGACAAGTAAGTTCGTAATAGGTTTGGTGTCATAGGATGTTTAACTCATAATTTCATGTACAATTGTTCAAATGTTTTCTTTAATTTTGCTAGATTATATTGCTTCAATTTATATTTTTCACCTGACATATTTGGTGGTCAAATAAGATAAAAATCAAAATACACTGAAAAATTTTAAAATAAGAAACTTATTTATTTGTACTAGCTTATCACTAGAAATTGAACAACATTTATTTCATCTCTATTAGACCATGTTTTCATTTGCTATGAATTATCAAATTAAATATGCATTTAAAATAATAAACTATTTATTAATATTATATAAATATATATTAATAATAAAATGAGACAAACTGAAGAATTCTAAAATAACCAAATCAAAGTGATGATAGGCCATGCCATATGTGATTTTGAGTTATGTAGTACTATGATGAGATCAAAGAAAAATGTTAAGGAAACAAGATAAATTTTACTAGAATGTTGCACTCCAATATAGTATAATATGGAGTGTAACATGCTCGATTGCCAAATTAGTAATGAATGTAAATGTCACATAATATTTTCCCAAGCCATAGAAAATTTTTTATTTAAAGAGTATAAATAATAATTTGACATTTAAAATTATTATGAATTACAAAAAAATGAGCATACACAATATTAAAATTTTACTTTAATATTTAGTAAAGAAATATTAGAGCTAAAACGAACTAATTTGATGTAAATCAATATTAAAAAAAATAAGATAAATTATAACAAATTATATTAAGAAATGAGATAAAGTACATTAGGAAGTTATATTCCATGATACTAATGAGATTAATTGTTTTGTCATTAATCATAGAATCAGATCTGAATCAAACTGGATTGTAAAATGCATAAAAAGCACAACAAATTAAAGTTTTGCAAATATAAAAAAAATATTTAGTTAGATAGAGTCTATCAAAATTAGTCTAATGATGTGTATTTCATCTTTATTAGACATCATTTGGAATTACTACAAATAATAAAAAAAATATCTTTAATAACAATAAATTATAATTATAATATTAGGTAGATATCTATTAAAGCAAAAATGAGATAAACAATTGCATTATAATATAACCAAATGAAAGTGTTATAAAGGTCAAAAGAAAAGTTCGTTAGAGTTACATAGTAATATAGTCAAATAAAAAAATGAAGAATTGAGATACATTTTATGAGAATGTTACATTCCATGAAAAGGAGATAGAGTGTAACATTCTGAATCATAAAATAAGATACCTATTAAAATTTTTAAAAAATTAAAAATATTTAAAAATATGAAAACAAAAACTTTATTTGGTATAGCTCATTTATAATTTGTAAAAATTAATAATGAAGTAAGCATGAAAAATATTAACATTTTATTTTAATATTAAAGAAATATGGATCGAAAATAAAATGACATGAAATCAAATTGTTGTAACATAGCCAAAACAAAATGATGTAATGATCACAAGTGTGGGGAATTAGACCATCATTATAATATAATCTGGTAAAAGAAAAAAAACTTTGTTAAAAAATATAAATTATATGGGAAAGTTCCAACACAAACATAGTACTATGACAAAATCATCATAACTTTGTATGACAATGATTAACGTACCATACACATTTGCAATAAATTTATTATATAGTTTATAATTCATTGCTAAAAACAACATGCCATTCTACTAGCATAATCCAATAATCGTAGTTGTAGAAAGTGCATAAAAACCAAAGAGAGTTACAAGTTTGTGCAAACTTTTTCTATACATAGATAATCCCCTTTTTTCATGTGTATGATGCTTAAACAACTTGTACATATGTGAGTCTTAAGGGGATTATCCTTATAAAATTATGGTTGTTGTACATGGCAGTGATTAGAAAATGTAAGAGATTTTTTAAGAATGTGTTATGTACATGCATTATCATCTTCAATGATCAATACTATACTTGGATCATATGCTTTGAATAGCAAAAATACTTCTATAATGTATGCAACTTGTTGAATGATTCATTTGTTCCACTTATCTCTAGTTTATTAATATTTAATCATAAGAGAATGAACTCTATGTGACACTAATAACAAGTAATTAATATCTTTGTAAAAAAAATCTAAGCAATTATAACTTATAAAATAGGGTTTTGTTAGTGAAGAAATATAAATAACATGACTCTCAATACAAAATAAGCTAATATTTTAATACTCTAATCATTTAAAGAAAGAACAAGAGTGCTAGGTGCTGCAACTATATGAATTTTTTGGGATATCTTCTCTAGCTAATTCATGGTGATCTTAATTTTGATCATTTTATTTAGATATTCATATTTCTATATGGGTGGTAAAAACTTTACTCAACAATAAGAACTTTGTGACACTATTATTAAATGGTATAACATTTGTGCTTAATAAATTTGAAAATGTTATAGAGAACTTATGTTGTTGCCTTTATGTTGACTCATTTTCAGTTTTTTGTAAGTCTCCTTTGAATAAGCTATTATACCTCATGTAAATCTTCTTGATACATTATGGTCTAATAGCTTTGGTATGAAAACCATTATCACCTAAATAGACTTGTTATAACACTATCATACATTGTGATACTAGATGTTAGATATGTATGAGTCAACTTAATGATTTGTATACTCAACAATTTCATTCATCATGCAATATGATGGAATCTTTTATAGATTGTTGCAAAGAAGTCTAAAAATGATAGGATAAAACTAAGTTATAGTAGAATCAAACATAAATGTTTCAAGAGCATATGTGTAAAATTAATGCAAGCCTAGAACAACAAAAATTTATAATAATTCATTTAACAATGGTTTACACATTGTACACATATGCAATAAATTTATCATAATATTGTAAGTCATTGCTAGAAAGGCACATACTGTCCTACTTACACAATTAAAATATTGAAGTTATACAAAGTGCATAAAATCTCTAAAGCATTGCAAGTTTTTGTAAACTTTCATTGTATATAAATGATCTACTATTTACCTTAAACAACTACTATACTTGTGAATCATAAGGCGATTATTCTAGTACAATTTCCATGACTATACATGATAATGTTTTGAAGACTTGAGAGTTGTTTTAATAATGTGTGATGTGTTTTAAACATATTTTACAATCTCCCTTATCATAGTTGTATGATATGATTTATATAACAAATAGACATGGGTGGTATAGGTAAATAATTTGGTGATTCATTTTATTCATTTATTACCAATGTATTCAATCATAATGGCTCGAACACAACACTACTAATACCATGGTGATCATATTGTAAATAAAATTGTTATGCTATTATAACTTCTAAACAAGGGTCTAATTAATTTTAAAATATAAATAACAAGAATTTTAATTACAAATAAGCTTACACTTAAATTTACTTATCATTAAAAGGATGAAAAAAGCACTTGTTGTCGCAACTTTGTGAATTTGTTGGGATTTTTTGTCTAACAAAATATTTTTTATCTTAATTGAATTTTGATCATTTGTAATCTTCATATTTCGTTTTGGTTGTTAATATCTTCACTCACTATTTAAATCTTTTCGATACTATTTTTGTAATGTATAACATTTGTGCTTAGTAAATTATGAAAATGGGTTGTAATAAAGTTGATTAGTTTCCTTTATACTAACTTATTTGAGTTCATTGTGAAGCTTCTCCAAGCATAGCTCTAATCCCCATGTGGATTTTCCTACTCCACTAAGATTTTGGCAATTTTTTTCACCCACAAAGCAACAAATTCTTAATAACCCTCTTTGTACCACTAATATAATTATACATGTTAGAAAACTAACATAATGATATAAGTCAAATACTTCTAGAACACTGATTAGTGACTTAAAAATATAACCATAAAAACCTCAAATGACCTTATAGTCCATGTCCAACCTAAAGTGAACATAAAAAGGCAAATGCTGGGGTCCACTAATAAGAATTTACCATACTCTAACATCTGTCAAAGTGAATAACATATAGAAAATGAATAAAAATAATAATTCAACTATTACTAATCATAAAAGAAAGACAAATGTCAACCAATAGCTATTGGACGTTCGTAGTTGATTGAAAGTTCTTCACTTGGTTGGCTTGGGAAGAAAGCTAGAGTAATGGATTAATATTACCATTTAGGATAACTATTGCATTATCCTTGCGATGCAAAAAAATCAAATAATAATTCTAATAAAGGAGATGTCACTCAATTCCTTTCTTTAATCATACATTAGATCATATGGAAGGATAGAAATTTTATAACTCATGACCAAACCATACAAGTAATAGCATTATCTGTAGTGTTATCTTTAACTATTATAACAAGATTTGATAACTTCCACTCACTGAAATGACCAAAGTAGACCTTTAATAGGTTCACCTTGTTTTGGTTCCTGCAAACACTTTCCTAAAAAATAAAACTACATGGTTATAAAATGGTCTCATCATCTAGATAAAATTCCTAAAGTCTACATTGATGGGATCATGTAGTATTAAAAAGGGTTTGTTGGCTATGGTTGAATTATTTTGAAACTTAAAGATAAAATAATGAAGGCCTTCCCCAATTTCATTGCTACCAAATCAATATGATAAGCAAAAGGAATACCTCTACTTTTAAGTCTACAAATGTCCAATAGTAAGCACCTAACTAACCTTGTCATTGAGATGTACTATAAGCAAATCTAACAAATGGTACAGAGTAAGGTGAGCATCCCTTGGAAGCAACTCTGCATGATGGAGCAAATATGTTAAGTAATTGGAACAGTAATAATCCATTGGTCTTATATTATCACAGAACAAAATGGTGTTCTGAATTACCTCACAAAAATTGTAAGAAAAATGTCTAGATCAACCATTTGGAATCCATGAAATATTCAAAAACCAAAGAAGTCAGTAAATAAACTTGATGAAATTTGGCATCCATACCAAACATCCTAGAAGGTATGATGCATCAACCTTATAAAACAACTCTTGTGTTCTATAAAATTTGCATATTTTCACTAAGAGGAAGCTTTTCAAAAAGTATGAAAGTTTTCATTATACTATGCAAAGTAGCAAATGTTCATATAGTTAGAATTTCATTCCATGACAATACATTCTATCACTATAGCAACCAAATACACCCAAATGTTTGCAACACCACAACAATCACATAATTTTTATATCACTCACCTAAAGTTTAGCAAACTATGTCTAACTATGATCTGCATTTATAGAAATGGAAAGGTCCACTCATCACCTACCACTTCTTTTTTAAAAAAAGGGCATCAACATACTACAACTATGCTTTTAATAACATAAAATAGATAAATCCTCTCATAGCCTCACTATTCACCATTATTAATCATCACAACATGACTATCTTACCTAATATCATACAACACAAGCACCCTTGTTGAAGCTTTGAACTTTTAATTCTTGCATACCTTCATACAACAATGTTGCTCTTGAATCAACATAGCATTCAACAAATATGCTCAATAAACTTAAAATATACTCATGTGTACTGTCATAATGGTGCATCCTGTATGATCATTCTAATATGACATTTCGACATTGTGATGGCACGATACCATGTTATAACACTCTTCATACAATGTGGTAGACAAGAAGAATTCCAACATCTGGTTACCGCATAGTCATGGTAGTATTACTAGTAGATGTAACATCTTACTTTAGAATTAGGCCAAAGCAATGGACATGAAGAAGCTTTTCAGCATTTTTGTAAAATCTTACTTCTTCACTAAAGTAACATTCCAAAAATTGAATGACCTAGTAGAAATACATTTTTCACTTTCACAACATCTATAGCTATTAGATGATATCAAACTTAGAACAAGCATTAAATTGAATCAAAAAATAAAATGTAAAGCTTGTCATATGCCATGAACTTTATTTATAAAAATTACTCATGAACTCTCATGTCTTACATTCCAAAGGATATTAAGCCAAAGCCTATTATTTCTAAACATCCCTTAAATATAATATTTGCACTAATGCAAAATTTGTTAGGATTGAGTTTTAGCCAACAATTGCGTATCACCCCCAAGTGCAACTAAATGCAACTAACCATTATTGTTCTGACAAATACAATCAAACATGCCAAAATTTATGGTAATATAACTCACTGATGTTTAGAACTATAACTAGAATATAAAAATCATAAATGTTCAATTCTTAATGACATCATAATATAAATCAATCTATAAATGATCATATACATCTAAATACTATAACACATAAATAATAGTCTAATATAGTTACTATCGATCAACATATAGAACTTATTTGCATGAATGGATGTAATATTTCAACCATTCTGAATCATAAATGGAAGATGAAATTCATCCATCAAATGTACTAAGTATAAATATATTTAGTATAAATCCAAAATTATTCCTAACTACCTAAAAATGAAAAACATATATGGTAAAATGAGCCAAAAAACTAAATAAAGAAAACATTAGTCATTTTATCACATATAGCAATAAAGAGTTATATACATCAAGCTACAAGGGCAATATCTAATCATTTCTAGACATAAAAGTTTAGCAATTTTATCTCTATCTGCTTTGCTAAGTTGACACTAGAGGTTTTGATAAAAATAAATGGATGATTGTGTTCCACATCATTCTAGTACTCTTAACAAGATAAGAACATAACAACAAGGACTTGCATTCTTATCACATCATATCATATAGCATCCAGCATGGTAATGCCAGTAATGTAGGCCAATTTCTTAGGGTTCTAAGAGTCTTCAATATGCACATGGATTCAGTAACACATCATCCTTTCCATATTAGCAAAAAAGCTATATTATTCCCTCTTAATGTTAAATATACAAATGACACTTATTTATACATAGAATCTCTTAGCACATGATATGGCTCTCCTCTTATAAGGTAAAGAAACAATGTGAAGTGGTTACCACAAAGCTAAGGTAATATGATTATCTAAACTAGGAATCTTGTTTGTAAGGGCCCAAGATCTAAGCTCTACTAAATAAATTTATTTTCTAAATTAAGATCTTATTCATGTGCTAATAACATCATAAAAAATATCTATCACTATCTAAACACCATTAGGGTTTCCTTATACTCAAAGAAAGTAATGATTTCTTAATAAGAATTAAACTATTTAGATTATTTAAGGTCTCTGATTTATAAATCTACTATTTAGGATCATCCATCCCTTAATCATGGAAACATAAGGTTTCTTCTAAACCTTAATAAATTATGTTACCTACAATTACCTAAGTACCTTAAGGCTTCTGATAAATCCTAAATCAATTTTCTAAGTTACCCTTACCCTTCTTTTCTATAATTATTCTTTGACTTAATTTCATGTTGGATCCTTCCTAGAATGCCTACTTAATTTATCCATTGAGTTTCAATTTGAAGCAAAAATGTTTGCTTGTACCCTTAAGGGTAATATCAAATTTGTTATCACAATAAAATGCTTGGGTCTTTTACACTTTGTAGCCAAACAACAATGACTGCACCCATCCTAAATGCCTTTCTTGAGCAACACAGAACCATTGGATAACCACTTAGAGTGTCATCTAGTGATCTAAGCGCCTAATAAAAGTCACTTATTTTGTTACCTAATAAACCATTTGAAGCCAATTGTTTATCCAACATTGCGAAAATAATAAACTCCCTATTAAACCATTGTATATCTCTAATGCTTAACCTTAGCCCAATTACCTTCTTTCAAGGTTTTTATGTAGAGCTTTACTATCATAAGGCATTATCCCTACCATCCATAATGAATCACCAAGTGGTATTGGACTTGTTCCATTCGTAAGACCTTTTATTAAGAAGTTTTTGAACATAAACAAAATCATAAACTTCACCTAAAGATAGGAATACCTCATAATTGTTTATCTAATTTTTTACTAGAATTGTCTTCTAATTATCTTATGCAAACCAAGCCCAAGAAACATAAGGTACCATTGATTATGTTTTCCTAACTACCTCAACTCCATTTAAAAGTAAACCAAGAATGAATTATAATATTTTCATAGTAATAGTTATTGAAAGTCTATCCTTAAACCTAGCTCTTTGAGATATAATCTACTTCTCTTTACTTGGTGACAATTACCTTAACAAACCTAAACATCTTTTGAGGCTCGAAATATAGCCCTTCCATGCCTCCTAACTAGGAATTGAGGCAATATTAACTTTAGAAGACATATAAGTTCACTTAAGGGCTTAAATCAATACCTCACAAGACAACCAAACCACGTCTCAAGCTTCCCAAGCATATTCTAGGTAAGGTGGTACATAGACAAGAGAATTTCTTATGTTTTGCCAACTTTGTAAGCATAATTATAAAGATTGTGTTACATGTTAAGTTTTAATTTGCAAAAAAAAAGTTTACTAATTTCTTGTAATGGATTTAGAATTATAAGAGTATGTCATAAAGGATCACAATTATTTCCATACAACTTTGTCAAATTAGAAATTTGTTTAACTTAGAAATTTTCCACATTTATTGTATAATCCTAATGTTCAACACACCTTGTAATCTGAGTAGAGGACTTCTTTATGGTTAAACTTTTCCTTTTCAAAGTCCTGTTATCCATCTTCATCATCTTGTTCATGGATTATTCATCTTTCTCTTAGCTTCTATCGATTGGTCTCCTTTCCTACTCATATGCTTAAGTTTCCCTAAAGCCTAACAAAGAAAGACCTTAACACTTAAATAATCCCAACTAAACATTCTTAAATCTTTGGATTTACTAAAAAAATTGGTTATGATTTCCAAAGTTAATTAAGTTAAGAACCTTATATGTAAATGGCCAAAAACTCGTAATCAATGTCAATAAGATCTAAAGTTTTTGTTTGATAATGAGATTGTCCAAAATAATAAATAAAAATTTAGTCAATACTATCCAAGTTGTTACCAACAATTTGCTTTTAAGCACCTTGACATAAACAATTTTGATCAAAAGTCACTGAATAAAAAAACTCAGTTTATTCAACTTCATAATATTGTATAAATAACATACCTATATTATACTATATGATGATCCAAATCTTCTCTTACCACCTAATAATATATTTGAGTATAAAGGTACACACTAAGTACACCTTTGTCATATCATAATCAGATGATCCTTTGTTGTGTCACAATTATGAACTAATTATGTTTATAGGGCACCACTTGTTCTACTATATAACCATTGCTCACCCAACAAGCAAGTCGTCAAACATATAACATTTTTTCTTCTTCTATTAACGTACTTGTTCCATTCATAACTTCATTCCTTTGAGATCATCGCATTACCTTAGATTGACCTTTTAATTCCATATTAATGCATTTATATGTTGGTGCAATTAATAAGGTACAAGCATAAGATAGTCTTGTGCCCATTCACAATTCCCATATCTCATAGTAGATCACATTGCATGATGTGTTGTTCTTCTACTAAACAATAGCAGTTGTTTACTTTGGCCACATCAAATGCTTCAAATGTTAATGATCAGGGTTTCATAAAACAATACAATAGTGATGTCAAACTTTTATAAACTAAATCTAACACTTCCATCCTAATTTCTTTTGTTACTTAAATCATATAAATGATTAACGTATATTTTATGGTAAAAGATGACATTCAAGTTCCTTTGACTTTCTTCATAATCATACCATATGTTTCTCATTAAATGCACAACTAGTAATAATGTAACAAAATTTCTCATATTGTAAAAGAATTTAAATAGAAAAAAGAGAGAAAATAACATACATTAGTTCTCTAAAGAAAATATTTAAAGCTTCCACTATTAGGCCCTACTTATTTTGAGGTAAAAGTGAGGTGTGATTTTGATTTAGGATGATATGCTAAAATGTACTTTAGCTCATAAAAAATTAAGAAGTGTTTAGGTCAAATCAATATATCTTTATAAGAGCTACTCAAGATGTTCTATATTTAGGATAAAAAATCCTAGTATCAACAGGCAAGGAAGAACTTTTCTTAGAAGCCAAGGACCCACATTGATTTTTAACATAAGAGATCTCAATCAAATGGAGAAACAATTTTAACAACCAACACCAGAAACCATGATGGTGAAGGTTCAAAAAGCTCACTAGGCAATGGACCGTGTTCTCTTTAAGTTAAAAGACCCCAAATATTAAAAATAGTACTTATTTCATAATAATCAAGAAAATCCAAATCATACACAATGATACATAGGTTATTTACAATTCTCGTTAGTCCACCACCACTTGCACTTAATTTCTTAAGGGTTCATGGTGGAAATCTTTTACCATTATCATGGTTCATTACATAATCACTCTCAAATAAATTTTTAAATTAGCTATGAGCATCTACTAGTTGTTTATATATTTTATTATTTAAATAAATTTGTTTGGCAATATGTCAAAGTAGTAATGAAATAACTTGAGTGAAAGACTTAATAATCTTAAAATTTTAGAAATTATTAGTGAATGGATCAAATCAATAAGTCTCTAAGATACTTTTTTAATAGATTTTTGAACTCAAACTCGTTGTTTTATTAGTAAATTTAGTGCATCATAATAAATTATACCAAATTGAAACATGTTCCCATATTAAGTTATGAAGAAGATGGCCTTAGTTTTGCTTGACTTCTTTTGTTTGTTTGTCTAAGAATAACAAATTGATAGAAATTGATGTTTTATCTAGATAGTTGGATTTCTTGGACATGTGGTAAAAGTGGCACTATGTTGCTAGAAACTAAACCGAATAGAGTTGAGTATTTTTAAATATGAGAGTCTGACTAGTAAGTCATCAAGAAATACATCCAACAATTGTTTAAACAAGAGTTAAACTACAAGTTGTTGTGTGAGTACACTAATAATGGCTTTCGTATTTATCACATATCGGATAACCTCATCGCTTGCTATATCTTTAATAATCTTGGCTAGTGAAATGGTAGTAATAATTTTCATTTTTTTTAACATTTTTTTAAACTTTTTTTGAGTGCCTAAATTAGAATATTATTTCACAGAAGGTGATGGCTATAGTGTAATCTTCTTTTTGTCACATATTAAAGAAAACGTGTTAACTTTTCAATTTAAGGTAGCATTGTGATCTTATAATCAAAGTCTTCTAAGAAATTGATACAACTACCATTATCTGTAACTGTCTTACAAGGTTCATCTTTAATTCAAATAAAGGTAATAAAGATGCTAGTTCATTGCCAAACTTCATATTGCTTTGGCATAGTTGCATGGCATCTCAAAAAAGTTGTGTAGTTCATTATAATAAAAACTTTCACTCAGTGATGGTAATTTTTCTTCAACATCCTCATCTAGATATATAAACTCATGTTTGTCAACTTCAATGCCTTCTTATATGACTTCTTCTGTGACTATGTGTAGGGCTCTCTTATGGCAATAGGCTAAGAAAATCCCTCACCCACTGTAGTGATCAAACTCATCTCCATAACTTGTAATTCATTTGTTTGAGTTTTTGATTCAATAGGTTGTAGGCACAGTTAAAGTGGCTAAAAATTCTTGTGAAGTGAAAGAAGTAGAAATATTGGATGTAATTGAACAAGTTTTAGGGTGGGAAGTAGTCAAAGAAGTTTAACTATTGTGGGCAATTGATCATTTAAATCTTTCAACATCATGGGAATCATTATACAACTTTCCTAGACTAGTAGGTTTTCCCAAGTACAACTCAACTTGAATATAATCTTTAAATAAAACTCAAAATCTAGATAACACCACACCATCTAACATTTTAACCATGTTAACCTTGCGATCATCGTCCCAATCATGTCTTCTATCATAAGTATGTGCAATAATTTGACACCAAGGTTGATGTTTTGGTTGGTTAGGTTCATTTTCAATTGATATTTCCAAAACTTCTGAGTTACTTATCATAGACCTACTTGATCTATAAGTTCCACCTGATCTACTATCTCTACATTTCACAAATTTGTCTTTACATTTTACAAAAGTTGTTCTTAGCTCTTGTATCAAATAAGTTAGCTCTTAAATTGAATATTGTATTACTTGGTCCATGAGAGGTTTTATAGTCAAAGAATCAAACATTTTATTCTATGTTCTAGACCAACTGGAAAAAAAATTAGGTAAGAAAAAACTTTTTAATTTGGGTTCAAAAAGAAAAAGAAGAAAAATCTCCAAATGTAGTAATAATTGATAGTATAAATAAATAAATCTTGTAGCATTAAACTTGAAAAAAAGATTTATATGTATATATATATAACTTATAGAAAATAAAAAAAAAGATGCACAAATTAAAATGATGATTTTTGATGACAAATTAAAAATCATGAAAGTTTTTATAATTAACCATGCTCTAATACAAAATTTATAGAGGATGATATACTAAAACTTATTTCAACTCATAGTCATTTGAGAAATTCTAAGACTAAAGCAACATATCTTTACAAGTTTCAACCCAAGGTGGTTTATGCCTAAATTCAGAAATTCAAGGATCATAACACAAGTAAGAACTTTTCTCTAAAGCCAAAAAGTTGCACTAATATTTAACATACGGGATCGCCACCTAATGATAAAGTGGTTTTAGAAACCCACAGCTAAGGTAATCATGTTCATTGTAAAGTGGGAAGGTACACACATAGATGGAATTTTTAGAGTGCCATACAAGAAATCATATGGTGATATACACAAATGAGAAAATTGGGTATGATGATTAAATTTTTGAATATTAAAATAAAGTATTTAAGAACATTCTTAGTGATTTCAAGCACTTTTTTGATTTTGGATAATGGGCCAAGATGTCCTCTTCTGTGCCTCTTACTCACCTTCCTTGTTTACCACCAAAAATGCATTGTTCGATTAATCACACACAACATGCTCATAATAAACAAGCTTGGTCATAGCATTTCATTAGTTTATTCAAAACTATATTTTTGTACAACATGGTGAGTATCCATATTTATAGAGATCTCATGTGTACAATAACAAATTACTAACATAAAAGTACAAAAAACACTAGGAAATACTAAGTGGTATATATTTAAAATCTAACATTTTAGGATTCCTAAGGTAAACATAAATTATAAAAGAAATTATTTAAATTCTACTAAAACAATTTGTCTTGAAAAGTTACAAAATTAAATTATAGTAGTTCAAAAATATGCCTATGCAATTGAAGTGTTAGTCCAATGAACATTGAGGAACCTTCCAGCATGGTTGATGCGGAGTGGGTGGATATGCATGTAAGTCTTAGATCTAGTTTTTGGGTAACAAAGGGAATTAATACAAGCTGATGTTTAGCGAGAGATGTTGGGTTAGAGAGATTTATGGATCATTTTAACAAATCTTCTTGGTTAGTGTGGCTAGATGAAATGGCATAGGTTGAGTAGATCAACAAGTTCAAAGGGTCGATGTTTGTTGAGCATGCCACGTGGATCAACACATGTGGCATCAATGATAATTAACTACAACAAACGGTGGTGAAAGTAATCCAAAACAAATTTCAAAGCCTTTCTAAAGTAATTTCTAGCTAAATATTGCACAAATAGAATTGTGGGTCTATGAAAGGGACATCTTGCAGTAATTTAAAGATAAAAATATTTAAAATACTATCAATTGATCTTCAAAAGACTTAAACTAAAGTACAATTGCAAATAACATAAGAACTAGACAAAAAAACAAATGAGAAATGTTCAATAAAAAAGTTTTGACTATAGTTGTCTCCAACATTGAGAATGATATTGAAGACTAATGAGATGTATTCAAGATAATCTTGGCTCAACAATGAGTCAAAATAGTACTACTATGCCTCTAACTGTTCCCTCTGCATTATGTATGGGACAACACTACATTAGGTTTCCTTTAGTGGAAGTCAAGTCATTGGATTTGTGGGATCTTTCATTAATGTTATTTCTTATGGTGTGTAATTTGGTTAAGGGATTTTTATACTCAATCAATTTTTTTCTAAAGGTAATCATGAAATGTACAAAAACACATTGATCTAATGTTGTCGCTATATAATTGTTGTTGCATCAAGGTTCTTAGAAGATCGCAGTTCTACCTTCTTATTGTAGGTATGACTCTACATCATCTTTGAAATTGCAAACAAAAGAATTTATCATTTTAAAAATATTCCCATACTTTTAGTGAAGAAATTTCATAATCATTGGTAAGGACAATTATGTGAGAAGAGCAAACTTTATAAGTTCCTTCAAGTGTAAGAATTAATTTATGCTATATCTCCTTATTTGTATTTACTATGCATATCATAAGGTAATAAATAGGTGTTAAGCTACAATTATGTGTGTTAAAAAGGTCATTATAGTTCTACTAAGATGATCAATAGTTGAATCAATTTATGAAATGGATTTTATTGAAGATTATCATCCATTATTTCAATTGGTCAAACATGACTACTTTTATGGATTTGGAAGAAGAGCTAAATTTTCATGTTAAATATTTAATTAAAACTTTAGCAAATTATTTTGTAAATTGGCATTAGAAAAAATAAGAAATGAAGGGAGAATAAGGAGGCAACCTGATTGTATGACTATGGAAAAGCTGGTCATGTTAATTTAGAATGTTTGGAACTTAATGACAACAAAAGAAAGGAAGTAAAAAAGAAGAGAATAAATAATAAAAAGGCTTTTCAAGCTATTTGGTGTGCATTGGAAGATTTAGATGCTACAAGCTCAAATAGTGAGGAGGAAGGAATGATATGCTCCATGTTAAAGGATGATAAATCTAATACATCTAATGAAGAAGAAGAGAATGAGATAAGTTGTTGACCTTGTGAAGTTCTTGAGGATAATTACTTAGATGTTATTATTTATTTAACTTCATTTTTTTTAACTTCTTTGAACTTTTAGATTTTTTTCATGAAAGAAAATGAGCAAATGAAAATAGACATAGCTCAAAATTGTGATAAAAACCTCTATGATTATTAGGAAAACCTCTTTATAATGGAAATCCATAACTTAGAAACAAAGGTTTATTCTCTTAAACAATACAAAATTTATAATGCTTCAAATGTTTATGTCCCAAGCATAAATATATGTCTTCTTTTAGGGATATGTATAACAATTTAGTTGTTAAATATTTTTATTGCTCCACAGAAGGTCGTATTATCATGGATTATCAAATTAAGAAAAGTATTTTTAGTTGTAAACCTTGTTTCAAATGGGTGATTAAGAATAGCGATATGAATACTCTTGTAGTGATTGCTACTTGTCAATCCAAGTTTGCTATGGTACCTAAAGTAAGGTACTAAAGATTTTAGTGTATTTATAGGTTAAAAGTAGCACAATAAGTTTTTGTAGAAGTAAGCAAAAAAATTACACTAATTGAAATCGCATTTTCTTGTTACTAAGATAAAATTTAAAATTTATGTAACCATAAGTAAAAAGAAAATTAAGATATAGCTCTTGGGTATTAGATAGTAGATGCTCAAATCATATGATCAGGAACTAACCAAAAGATAATATGAATTAGTGATATAGGTTTGCCAAATTTTACAACTTCAATTAGGATGAACGTAAAAGAAAAAGTACAAAATATGATGAGGCTAATCATCAATTACATAATATTGATTTTTAAGTTTCACACCTAAAGGAATTAATTATAGGAGATGTTAATCAATAAGTAAGAGCTAGAATCACCTAAACAAATGGTTATAATGCACTTTTATCTCTAATAAGACAAATAACTAGAATACAGTCCCGTAAGGATGATCATTGGGTTTAAGATATTAATCAAGAGTTAGATGAATTTGAGAGAACCTAAGTGTATGAACTAATACTTGGATTTAGTGATAAACAAGTGATTTGGAAACAAAGGGGTATTTCAAATAACTTATATAAAAATGGAATGATCATTAGAAACAAAGCTAGATTTCTTTTTAAAGTTACATCTAAGTCCAAGTTATAGATTTTGAAGAGGCATTTGTGTCAATAGAGAGATTAAAAGACATTACAATTCTCTCACTATATTCATGTCATAAGAATTTTAAATTATTTCAAATGGAACTAAAAGGTTCATTTTAAAATATGATAATAAAAGAAGATGTCTAGGTAAAACAACCCTAGGTTTTGAGACCCATGCATATGGTGATTAAGTATATATTCTTAAGAAGGTACTTTACGGTGTTAAGCATGCTCCTTATGCATTAAATCATAGATTGAATAATTATCTAGTTGATTGTTATTTTAAGAAAGAAAAAGTGAATACAACACTAATCCTAAAAACTCTTGGTGATCTTTTATTGCTTGTACAAGTTTATGTTGATGACATAACTTTTAGAAGCATAAATGAAAATATGTGTCAAAAAGTTTTGTGACTTAATGGCATGGTAGTTTGTTTGGAGTTTGATGGGTGAGATAAATTTATTCTTAGGATTTCAAATAAAACAACAAATGAAGGAATATTTATTTCACAAACAAAGTACATAAAAAAATTATTCAAGAAACTTTATTATGAAAATATGAAACATAAGAAGATTGTAATGAATTAATCCATCCATTTAGATTTAGATGAGTTAAGGTAAGCCATTGACAAAAGTTTGTAGTAGTCTTATTGGATCCCTACCATATTTCATAGCTAATAGACTAGACATCTTATTTAATGTTTTCTTATGTGCTGAACTCCAATCAAATCCTAAGAAAAACATTTAATAGTGATTAAATGAAATCCTAACAAAAAATTCTATTTTAAGAGTTTTTAAAAGTCACAAATATTAAAACTTTGTAGGCTTTGTGGTAGGTCAGAAAAGTTAATTGCTAGGAAATTGTCCAATTTCATGCTTAAGCAAGAAGCAATTTGTACAGCTCTATTGACCATAGGAGTCAATTATGTTGTGGGCAAATGCAATGTTGGTCAAGCATAGTGGTTAAGATTAAAACTTCAAGATTATCGTTTAAAATTAAAAAAACTAGTTACTTGGCTTAAGTAAACATAAAACTTCATCAATTTAAGACCAATCACATAAATGTAGGATATCATGTTATTGGAGATCAAGTAGCTAAAGGTTTAGTATAACTCAAATAAGTTCCTACCAAGCAAAAATGGATAGACATGTTTACTAAAACACTTCCACCACATCAAATTAAAATGATAAGGTAAGAGTAGGTGTAAAGTAAATTTTGTAAATTGTACTTCATTTTTCATGGTACAAAGGGGGACAATGATCAAAGTTTATATAAAAGTTAGAAGACACAAATTTTGGGAGAATACATAGTAAAGGGATTTATAAAATAAAGGAGAGCATAAATTCTTCAATTTTAAACAATTTTTATCTTTTTAACATCAAAAGGAGATTGTTAGGTACCCTTGTGTTTCATGAGCTAAGCCATAAATGTTTAAATTTTTTCTAATGAGTTTGATTGGTATTAGTTAAGTTCAGTTTTAATGAACAAGTCAAGAACTTTTAAAAATGGAGAATTATTGGTCATCAAAGAGCCTTGGATTGTACAACAAGCCAAAAGGATTGAAGACATGGATGTCAAATTTGAAAATTATTTCTTTTTATGAAATAGAATATTAGCTTTCTTACATTTAAACATACGAAACATCACTTTTTTCCTATCAATTTCAAACCTTTGTTAGGTATTTGAATTATTCAATTCTTTCCTTGTGTTACAATACATCTTGGATTACATTTTTTCACATAATTCATTCCTTTTTCAATGTCACTTGTGAATTTTTGCCAATTTTTTGTTAAATTAGAAAAAAATTTATCAAAATACTATTGTCTTTATAATATATATATCCTAGGCCAAACCCTCGAGCATGGCGAAAGTGCAATGCACTTGTGTCAATCAAGCCTGTGTGGGCATGATAAGCCTCGTAATAAGAGAACAATAGAACCAAGTAGGGTCGAGCCTTATCTTGGTTAAGGCATAGTCCTGAACCAAGATTAGGTAAGGTAGAGGAAGGATTGAGTTCACAAAACATGAAAAAGTGTACAATTGTTAGAGTCAAACCTTCATATATTAAACCTAAAAGATACAAGTGCTGTAGATAATGAAATCCTTAACAAACTAGCAAGAGCAAACCACCTTTCAACTATCATTACACGTATGGTAACGTTTTATGATGATGAAACACATCTCATATCATTCTTTGGGGGACAAGAATGTTTTCACATGTCCGACACCTTAGTGTCATAGCATGCATGAGTTCTAATCATCTAATCATTGATTAAGATAAGAGTTCACTAGATTATAAGTGATGTTTCAAGACTCCAATCAGATGAAAAAAACTTTATCAAATTTTATCCAATTATTAGCATTTTTTAAAATATCAATTAACTAATCCATGAAGCAAATAGCTTGGAGCTCTCCATTTTGAATCCTGTGATTGAGATCATTTTAGCATTTATTATTTATGAAAGGAACGATGTATATCTAATACGATGTGATCAGATGGCCTAAATCTAATCCTCCCTAATCCAACCATCCATTCTTCTTCTATTACTATAATTGTTAATTTAATAGATTCTCTTATTAAATTCAATAGTGCTGGTCAATCTCGCATAATAACTAATTCCAAAGCTATTATTTATGCCCTTGAAGAAGTCATTTGGAAGAGTTTTTAAACTATTTGGTACCAACTTTTAAAATTTCTTTTCCTTGACTTTTCAATAGCGATGATCAAATTTTTATATAAAAGCCCAACCATTATGAATGAAGAAACTAATGAATGTTAACATAATTTTGAGATCTCAATAGTGTTGTGTGATATTCTATTACTATGAAATCCCACAACAAAATGAAATGATTTAGCTACAACTTGAAATTCAAAACTCCTTTAATTATGCCTTACACTTCTAAGATTTTATTTTATCATACCCATTTATAATTTTGAACTTGTTCCATGAATTGTTCATCAAAAGGATAAGAAGTTGTATGCTTTATCAGAATTTTTTCTTGTTGTAATTTTTTTTGTTTTGGGTTTTGTAGCTCAGTATTTGTGAAAGGGTGAGATTTGTTTGATCTAATTAAAAATTTAAGATTAGGTTAAGCTTACAAGAGGTTGGCTTATAATTGAACCTATAAAAGTTAATAACTTGTAGGTCAAATGTTAGTAAAAACTTTAAGTTGTATTTTTAAAAATAATAATATTTTTCTTGACCTTGGTTATGGCTGGACATGGTACTAGTTTGAATTGTACCAGTTAAAAATTTTGGGATTCTTTTAATTTTTATTTGAATTTTTTCTTAATCATAACAATTAAAAGTTATTTATGAAAATTTGAGTATCAAGGTTTTCTAAAAAAGTAAACAATTTCTTTAAAGAAAATTTGTAAAATAAATACATTCCAAAAAAAAGCAAAAATATTTTACAACTTCTAATTCATCATCTTTTTTGGTTTCCCACACACTCGTTTTGCTTGATAGTGAAGATGTTGAAAAATTCGTTATTCTAGTAAAAATACAAGTTAAATAATATAAATTATATACGTAAGTATATTAATTAATAAATAGTTTAGATAAACATGGGTTCATTATATTCTATTCAACTACTAAACTGATGCAATTTATATATGAATTATCACAAACTCTTAATCTAGCTTAATGGCATCCATGACTAGTATTAAGGAGAACCAGTATTATAATTTCAGTACCATAATCCTAATGTCACCTTCCTTATAGAAGTTGTTTCCAAATTTAGTTTTAGGGCACCATAATTCCAATAGACTAGGGATATCCAGTAGTTAGTAAGTCCTTAAGAACACCTAGTTTTAAGCTATGTTTTGACGAGGCTCTGAATTAGATGGAAAATTAGGGCTACTTGAAATAGAGTGCAAAGGTTTGGCCTTAGAAGGGTTGTTAATAGAGGCCAAGGTGGTTGATGGTTCGATTGGATTTTGGCTAAAGCTTTGTCTTGTTTTGATTGTTTTGCAAATCATGAGTAGCCCTGAATTAGGCTCTTAGGACACGAATTTTTGTGGCAAAGAGTAATTTGGTTGTCATATACAGCTCATGAGAGGCAATTTTAAATGGCATAGTGGCTCATGTTGTTCGATTATGTGTGAGAGTCGCTAGTGAAACTCATGTCAACCAACAATTGAAAAAAGGCATTGACTGTACATAATTCAACAAAGTATTTTTAGCTTAAGTGGGTGCTGAATTGATTTTCAATATAGTTTACAAGATTTTAACATTGGTTCACAAGCAGGCTTTAGGATCTATTGAAAACCCTAAGTTAGCTTATATAGTTATTAGACTTTTGAGAAAACAATAGATGATCTTGATAGATGATTAAGGTTTTAGAGAAAGCTATAACGTTATCTTAAAAGATAAATTAGAGTTATAGAAAATATATAATAAACCTTTAGATATTTGAAGATCAAAACATATGGAGTGTTTTTACTTAATAAGAAAGTCTACATCTATGATGACATAGCTTACCATGCAGTAAAACCAAGTTGATAACCCAACCACAAAAGTTAAGTTGTTAAATATACTAGATGATAAGACTCTTACTAAGTTGTTTTGTTTTGTTGAGCAGCATATGCTAGTTCAAGATCAATAGTAGATCGTAAACTTAGTTGTCATATAGTTGGGAGTGCCTCGAATTTTAAATTATTCATAGAATCATATGTAACTATCCTATAAATGGTAGAGCCTTATTGATGGGATTTTAGAACATGTGATGTGGATCTTGGGGTTGCTCATTCCCATTTAACTATAAGACGTCACAAAAGACTGTACTATGAGAAACCTAGTCAAGATCTATGTGGTTATGAGGTACACATAAAGAAACATGGGGTAGCAATAATTTATTGGACTTTTTATAAAAAAGCATAAATTTGGGGATGAGATTGGACTCTAGAAAATGCATTAAGGATATGATGTCTATTCAGGGAGTGTCAATAATTTGTAAGTCACTAAGCATCCATTATGCTTTTGATTAGTTTGGAAGATTGCGATGACTTTTGTGGTATCACTATCTATGCAAATAGTTTTATTTTACTAATATGCTATTATATTATTACAATGTTATTCTTATTGGAAAACAAGAGGACTATATGTATTGAGCATGGCTGATGCCTCTTACTTTTACCATCTGTAGGTGTTAATGCACAGGAGATTAAATAGGAGTTAAAAAAAGGGCATTACAGTAATAACTTTGAAAGATTATTCATTAGTTGGTAATTTATGATGCTATAGTTTTCTATTCATACACAATATTATCATTTGTATTTATTGGATTTTGGATTATGAAAGGGCTATTACAGCAGACTTTGAAATCTTTATTTTTAAATTTCATGTGATCAACTTAGACTTTTGGATGGCTTATGGATTATGCAATGATTTATTTGATACCATTGATTAATATTGATATGCTTTATCACAAGATAACTAGTTTTGTTTCATGCCGTAGACAAGATGATACTTATTGACAAGATACTTAACATAGAGTGAACTATTTCTTTAGTTAATTAGGGGTGTCTATTTAGTTTGTAGATGAGGCTAAACTTGGGAGGGCTCCATCTCACTTGTTTTATTAATATTGTGTCTGAGTCCTGAATTCATGGAATAAGGAATTCACATTATTGTGATAAAATGGACAACTTCTTGACTCCAAGATGTTGTGCTCTTGCACCTCTCATTTTGTAGTTGGCATCATCTTCTTCATAGTAGTAAGGAAATAATTTTTGAAATTAATTTTTTATACCTAATACAAAAAATGTCAGGTAAGAGAACTAATCTACACAAAGTGGATTTATTATGTTAGATAAAGCCACAAATAGAAGTTAAACTTAACTAAGACCCAAGAAGGCCTTGTCAAATGGTCATTGTATTTCAAATATCTTAGAATTAAGGTCATTAATGGGTGGAATAAAGTATCAACAAGCTAATACATTATTGATAACATATAAATAAACATGATTAGATGGAATAACAAATAGCTATCAAAAGTGTATCAAACAACATACCTACCAACCTCTTAATGTGATGGATCAACCAAATACTTTTACAAAAAGAATAAGAATTTCAACGATAAAGTTCCTCTAGAAAAGCCCAATGAACTTTAATGGTTCCCGTTAGAGCCCTTCGATGAAGATATTATCCCATTCTAGAAAAAACAGCTCGATGTTAAAAATGTTGCCACTAAAAAAAAAGTGTTGGCCTACAAACTCTGTAGATTATTCATCCAATCAAATTCATTATGAGAAACGTTCACGAAATCATGGTATAAACACACCTCATAAAATTGGCAAGTTACAACAAGAATAGCTAACACATCGTTTGTTGCTTTGTGCGTATAGTAAAGAATGATCAAGTTATGGATCATCCTAACCAACACAAATAACACTATGATTATAAGAAATGACATTAAACTAGACAAAATCATTTCAATGTAGACCACTCCACAAACCTTAAGCTAGATTAGAAAACTAAAATTTGAAGTAGTAGTTTTAATGTGCTAATGCTATACTTTGATCAGGTAGAATGCTATTACATCTATGCAAAGAGTTTATTGAAAATAGCAAAAGAATAGTGATTTATTTAGAAAAAAGAATGTGTAATATTAGACATTGATTCAAAAAATTCATAATTAGATGAGAATTAAGCTTTACAAATGATAATAATGATTCACTAGGACTTTTAAGATATGTAAAAAATGAAAGTCTTTTAAAATATACCAAAATATCAAAAAAATAAAATTCTTCAAATAAATTAAAGTTGAAATGAGATAAATTAAAGTAATTTAATATAACTAAATAAATTAACATAAAGGTCAAATGATAGAACACATAGTGTTTCATAATAATATAACCAAGTTAAAATAAAAAATTTAAACAAATGAAATAATTTGCATATGCAAGTTGCACTTCAAAACAATAAAGAGATAGAGTGGAACATCCTCTAGTGTTAAATCTAACACAAATCAAAACATATCATAAACATGCTTAAGTTGTCATAAAGAATGTTTCTAAAATTGGAAAAATAAACTTTTAATTGGATAAAGTGGCTTTAGATGAGCCTCATGACGTCTATTTCGTCTTGAGTTGACCTAATTTGGAATTTTTACGAATTCTAAAGCATACATGCATAAAATATAATATTTTTTTTAATATGATGTAAATAAATTGTAAATGTTAAATGAGAAAAGTTAAAGTAATATAATATAAACAAATAAATGAAATCCATTGGTCACACTTCAAAAGAATTAGACTTATTTAGTAATATAAGCTAAAAGTAGGAAACAAATTACAAAAATGAGGTAAAGTGTTGCAAAAGTTTGATTCCATGGTACTTATAAGATTAAGTATATATTCTTGTTTATTAAATCATGTATGAATCAAAATATGTCATAAAATATGAAAAATCCTAGAAAAATAAATTATATAAAATTATAAAAATGAATATTTAGCTGGATATAGCTCATAAGAAAGAGTCGAAAGACGTTTGTTTTGCCTCCATCAAAGATTGTTTTTAAATACTACAAATTTCAAAAATATTTAAACATAAAAAAATAAATTATTATTTTAATAATAAGTAGATATATCTTAAGATTGAAATAAGATAAATTAAAATAATGTAATATGACCAAATCAAAGTGATGTACAGGTAATACTAAGAAAATTAGAGAGTTTTAGTGTTATTAATAAATAATAGTGAAACATTTTAGAAAATAAGATCAATTATAAGGGAATATTGAATTCTAAGATATAAAGGAGATTGACGATAGATTCTTTTTTGTTAAAATAGGAATGCATCAAAATATCATGAAGTTATGCCAAAATCCAAGAAAATAAAATAGTTTAAATTAGATATCACTTGTTAAGATGAGTCAAATAATATTTTTTTCATCTTAATTTTTGTAAATTACCAAATTAAATAAATATTAAAGTTAAAGTGACATAAATTTAAGAAATCTAGAATAAAAAAATTAAAAAAAGTAAAGCCATATGAAAGAGGTTTTCAGTATATAGCAATATAACAAAATTAAATTCAAAGAATTGCATAAATGAGATAAATTATGCGACAAAATTGCATTCCAAGGTACTAAGGAGAATGGTTGTAAGAACACTATCCACAAAATCAAGTACTAAGAAAAATATCTAGTGAAGTTTGACTTCCACTACTTCTTCTACTTCTTGTTCTTGTTCTTTTTCTTCTTCTTCTACTACTTCTTCTTGTACTTCTTCTTCTTCTTCTTCTTCTTCTTCTTCTTCTACTACTTCTTCATCTTCTTTTGCTTTTTACACTTCTTCTTCTTCTACTTCGCCTTTTCTTCTTTTTCTTCTTCTTCTTCATCATCTTCCTCTTCTTCTTCTTCTTCTTCTTCTTCTTTTCCTTCTTCTCCTTCTTCTTCTCCATCTACTTCTTGTATGAATCAAAATGGCTTGTATAGTTAGCAAAATTACTATGAATTGCCAAAGAAAAAAATAAACAATAAAAATGATTATATTTAAGTGAGAGAAATATATATTATAGTTGAAATAAGATAAATTAAAGAAATACAATATGACAAAATCAAAGTGATATATGAGTTTTATGATTTTAGAATTAGAGTTTCATAGCGATGTATCTAAATAAAAGAAAATTTTTTTGGAAAAATGATATAAATTGTGAAAGAATGATGCGTTCAAAGATATTAAGGAGGTCAATAGTAAGATTGTCGATTGTCAAGATCAACTACAAATCAAATCGTTTATAAAGAATGCAAAACATAGGAAAATTATGTATTTTAAAATAAAAACATAATTTAATTAGATAAAACTCATCAAGATTAGTCTAGTAAAGTTTGTTTGGTTTGAATTACAAATGGAAGTAATCCTAAACAACAATAAATTATCTTTTGTATTTAGTAAAAATAAAATAAAGAGGAAATTCCATTAATCAAATCAATGTAATAAGTTAAAACAACTATGTAATGTTAACTTGAGAATAGGTTTAGAGTTTCATAATTACTTAACAAAGTTAATAAAAAACATTTGAAGAAGTGAGGTAAAGTATATGACAAAATAACTAAAAAAATGAAAATGAATACTTAATTAGATAATGATTATTGAGAAAATTCTAACGACTTTTGTTTTGTCTCAATTGGACCCATTTTACACTGATAGTTGAATGTTAAATCAAAATAACAATAAATAATTATAGATTATGTTTATTATTTGAAGTAAATATATATTAAAGGTAAATTATGATAAATTGAAGTAATATAACATAACCAAGTCAATGTGATATAAAGGTCATATAAGAGGAGATTTAGATTAATAAACTAATATATCTAACTCAAAGACAAATATTTGGAGAAATAAGATAAACTATATAAGGAGGTTGCATTCTAAGATACAAGGGATATTGTGTGTAACATCCTAGATTATCAACTGAATAAAAAATTCTATTAAAATGTACCAAAACTTTAAAACTAAAATATTTAATAGTATAAGAATAAATATTTACCTATAAAAAGTGCATGGAGATTAGTCCACCAATAATTATTTCATCTCCATCAAACCTTATTTTGAATTACTATGAATTATCAATGTAATTAAACATATATAATAATAAATTGTGATTTAATAAATAATTAAATATTTATGAAAGTTGAAATGAATAAATTATAGCTTTGTAATGTAATCAGATTAAGGTGTTTTCAAAGTCTTATGATAGGAGAATTATTGTCTCATAAAAATATAACTAAATAAAATAAAAAAGTTTAATAAATGAGATAAATTATATGAGAAAGTTACATTCGAAGATAATAAGGTGTAATAGTGTAGCACCATCATTTTTAACTAAGGTATGAATCAAAATGACTCTTAAAACTTTTAAAGAAACCAAAATAATATAAATAAAAAATAATAACATTTAAATTGATAGAGCCTTTCATAATAAGTCTAATGAAACTTGTTTTAATAAGATCTGTTGTCATTTGGAATTATTATTAATTACTAAAGAGAATTAATGTAAATAATAATAAATTATTATTTAATATTAAATAAAAAAAGCATTAAGTCAAAATAAAAAAATTAAGAAATATAACATATCAAAATAATAGTGATTTAAAGATCACACATGAAAAGATTTTATGTTATAGTAATAGAGACAATTCAAAGAAAAAATATTAAAAAAATAGGGTAAATTACATGAAACTATCGCTATCCAAGATACTAAGCACATTAGGTGTAACATCGTTGATTATAAAATCATCAAAAAAATAAAAAATGTTAAATAACTAAAAACACATCAATAATAAATATATAATTATTAAAAATACAACAAAAATAATCATTTAGTTCCTAGTACTCATCAAGATGACCACAATAGCATTTCTTTCTTCTCCATCAAATTACTTTTTGAATTAATAGGAATTTCAAAATTAAGTAAACATAAATAACAATAAATTATTATTTAAATGTTAACTTCATATTTATTAACATTAAAATGAGATACATTGAAACAATGCAACATAATAAAATCAGGTAAATTAAATTTTTAAAGGAAAAAAGTTAATAAAAAAAATAGTAGGAGAAAATTAAATTTTGAGGCACTAAATCGGTCGAGTATAACCCTCTTAAATATCAAATTAGGTAAAAATCAATATGTTCCATAAAGAATTACAATGAATTATGATTATAAATTTTTATAAACTATAATAAAGTGATTTAAATTTAAAGTGAATATAAATTAAAATTAAAATGAGATAAATTTTAAAATTATAATATAGCTTAATTCAAAGATGTGGAGGTTTTGAGTTTAAAGTTACAAAGTAATTCTGTCGAATCAATGAAAATATATTGAAAAATTAGATAAATTGGAGGATTCTTTTACTTTCCAATGCACTAAGGAAATTGTATGTAACATTCTTGGTCACCACATTAGGTACAAATCAAATATCTTCTTAAGTCCAAAACAAAAAAAATTAAAAAGTTAAAATATTATGAAAATACTTTTTTAGTTATTAGTGCTGATCAACATGACTCTAGTGGCATTGCTTTCTTCACCATTGAATTTTTTTGGAATTACTTTAAATTAACAAATTAAATAAACATAAATAATAATAAATTATTATTTTACGATGTAGCTGATGTTTATTAAAGTTAAAATGAGATAAATTAAATAACGTAATATAACAAAATAAAAGTGATTTGACACATGAAAAGATTTTGAGTTGCAAAGTATTATAATTAAATAAGGGGACAAATCGTTGAAGAAATAAGATAAATAATATGGGAAAATTGAATTCCAAGTTAATAAATTGATTGAGTGAAATTTTCTTGGTTATTAAATTAGGTAGAAATAATAATGTCCCATTAAGCATTCCAAAACCCCTTAAAAATAAAGTTTATATAAAAAATTTAAAAAGCAATATTTCATTTTGTAGAGCTCCTTTAGACAAGTCACATGAATTCTGATGTCTTCATGAGCATTTATTTAGAATTAGCATGAATTACCATTGTAAATATTCATAAATATTTGTAAATTATTGCTTTAAAAATAAGTAAATATATATTAAAAATGTAATTAGATAAATCAAAGAATTATAAAATTACTAAATCAAAGGGATTTAAAGATTACATAAGAGGAGATTTATAGTATGAAGAAACTTCGTTTAGAATTGCTATGAAATTTGAAATAGCAACATAAATTGCATATGAAAATTAAATTTGAACGTAATAAGGGAATAAAAAGCTTAGATTATCGAATGTCAAATTAGGTACAAATTTAAATAACACATAATGCATGCCAAAACCATAGAAAATAAAATATTTAAATATTTACAAAAAATATTTAGTTTTATTCAGCATGCTAAGATGATTATAATGATCTTCAATTTGTATCAATTGGACCTTATTCATAATTGATGCAAACAACTAAAGTAAAAAATTAATAAATAATAACAATATTACTATTTAAATATAAAGTAAATTAATATTTAAATTGATTTGAAATAAATTGAAATAATATAATTAATTCAAATAAAAATGATGTAATAGTCACATGTTATGATATTTATTGTTCAAAAGAAATATAACCAAATTGAAGAAAACAACTTCGAAGAAATGTCATAAATTTGCAATAAAGTTTCATTCTAAGATATTAAAAACAAAAACAACAACATTCTCATTAAATTGACCAATACTTCAAAAATCTTAAATATTTAAAAATAAAGATGTAAATATTTAATTGGATATAACTCGATGATAGGAGCTAACGATACTCATTAAAAAAATATATGATTATTTTTATTGTTATATATTAAACTATGCAATATGAGATATTTCATACATATGGTCAATTTCTAGACAGAAAAAAGATAACAATGAAAGAAATAATTATTCCATAAAAGTGAAAGTTACAGATTAATAAGATTGAAATATGGAGAAAAATAGTAATTGTGATAGATGAGGCATTATTTACTTTAAAAGAGAAAAAAAAACATAGTGGAGATAGAGAGAAAAAATAAAAAAGAAGGAAGAGAAATAAAAAATTAAAGAAGAATAGAGGAAAGTGGCCAAGAAGAATATTAGGATATCGATTTTAAAGAGACAAAAAAAGGAATGATAATAGGAGAGAGAAAAAGGTGATAAGATATGAGTGATATTGAGAAAAATATAAGAGAAATAATTAAATAAAATTAAATCTTAATAATAAAACTTGTAATATTTATTAAAATATAATAAGTTAATTTTGTATAACATTTAATAATAATAAAATATTGAAATATTTGAGATTTTTTTCTTCAGAATATTTAAAATACTAAAAAGATATTTTGGCCATTATTTTAATATTACTTTTTATCTCTAATATTCTATAATATAAAATTTATATATTTAAAAAATTATATACACAACATATATATACTATCATAAACAAAAATTAATTATAATTTACTATAATTGATATAATTTATTTTATTACTGTTTTAGAAAAATTAAAATTATTATTTTATTTTATCAAATTGTGTGCTTTATTTATTATTATAATAATTATTTTTTTTAAAAATAATTGTTATAATTTTAATTATGAATTAATATTTATAATAATTTTTCTTACATTATGATGTTATAAAAATTATTAATTGTTTGTAAAACAAAGAATGCTACAAAAAATAGGTGCAACATTAAGGCCATTAAAAGGTCACCTATCACAATAATACTCTCACCCAAGCGTGCTTAACTTGTGCGTTCTATGAGATGCAATGCTAAATTGCTCGTGTGGTTGAACATAAATTTAAAAGAAAAAATATCTTAGTTATGTGATTACTTATTTTATGGTAATTAACTATCACAAAAATTTAATAAATTATAAAGCCTATGCACTTTTAAAAAACTTTATACATGTTACATGTCATCATTTATTACAATATAATTATTTTATTTAAATAAAACTAATAAATGATTACATAAACTATAATTTTGGAAAGTAGACAACTCAAAATGAAAGTTTATTCTATTATTTTACCTTTCTTATAAATTTAAAATTAAATTACATAACAAATGTTTATAATAAAATATATTTTTGTCAAGTATATCACATATAAAACTATACAACACAAGATATTTCTTAAACATTTTTAATTGATGAGTTGAAACAAATATAATTGTGTCGAAGATGGTTATTCCATAAGACTGAAAATTACTGATTGATAAAATAAAAATCAAGAAAATACCTATTGAGATAGATGAGAGAAAATTTAATGAAGAAGAAAAGAAAAAGAAAAAAATTAAACTCGTGAAATAGAGAAAAAAGAGAAAGTAGAGACGGATAAAGAAGTGAGAGAGGCCATGAATATTATAAGGAGACCGAGAACAAAGACAAAAAAAAAATAAGAGAGAAGGAAGTGAGAGCATATATTAAAGAGAAATAAATTACAAAAAAATATGAAAAAGAATGAAATGAGAAAGTAAAGAAGGATGTTGCGAGAGAGAGCCTAAAAAAGTATTAAGATATGGACAATAAGGAGGCAAATAAGAGAATGATTATAGGAGAGAGAAAAAAGAGAAAAAAATTTGTGGGATATCGAGATAAAGGGAAAAAATTAAAAAAAATAGTTAAATAAAATTTAAATTTTTTTAACTATTAATAAAATATTTTTTAAATGTCTAATATTCTATAATATAATATTTTAGTGTTAAAAAATTCATCATTCATCATATATGTACTAGTATAAAAGTAAATTAATTCTTGTTTGTTATAATTAACAAACCTTTTTCACTTAATAGTAAACTAAAGTAAAGTAAATATTGTATTATATTATATGATGTGTCATTTTTTTTATTATATTAAATTAATTATAGTATCACAAAATTATTTTTAAAAACTAATTAGTAAAATATAATTATCAACTATTATTTATATTAAATATTTTTTCTAAGTTATAATGTAATAAAAAATAATTGTCATCCATTAAAAAATTTAATTTCATGAAAAAATATAAGCAACAAAATGACATTTTAAGAGATCACCCATCCGAACACTATAATTGTTTAAACATAACTTTTGAGTTCTAATGATATGTTGTTCTTTAATGATAGTGTGGTCGCAATTACATATAAAAGATAAAATATCTAAGTTGTGTGATTATTTTTCTTATGGTATTACACAATTTCTGTTTTTTTAAATTATTATTCATGCAAACTTTTAAGTAATGTTTAATATTTTATATATATTATAATATATAATGATGTCAATATTTTATTTATATGAAATAAACAAAAAATTACTTGATCTATCATTTTTAATAATTTTAAAATTAATAAATAATAATTTCTTCTATTATGTTATCATGCTTGTAAATAAAAAATTAAATAATGTAATAAACATATATTTATAAAAACTTTTATATATTATACTATGTCATATAAGAGATCTCTTAAATGTTATTGATTGATAAGCTAAAAAGGCGATAATGGAGATGGAGATAAATATTTATTAAAAGGAAAAAAGTTACACATTAATAAAAGAAAAATAAATAGAAAAATAATAATGGAGAGAGATGAGAGATGATTTATTGAAGAAAAAAGAAAAGAAAAACAATAGACTGAGAGAAATGAGTGCGATAATTTGAGACATTGAAATGAAGAGAAACAATGTAATATTAATATATTTAAAAACTTTTGCACACAACATATATATCTATAATAAGCTATGTTAAAAATAATTATTTTATTCTATCATACAAGGCGATAACATATTATTTCATGAAATTAATAAAAATCTTATTAAATTGTTACTAATAATTAATTACGAAAATAGTGTCCATGAACTATAATTCATAATAATTTAATTTTTTAGCATTAATATGTTTTTAAAATAAATTATCTATCCTTAGAAAAATGAATGAAATGGAAAAATGTGTTACAATACTTTCAAGAGGCCCGCCTTCCCAAAACTACCATCATCCAAGCAAACTTAGCAATGGAAGTACCAATTGGATCTAGTACTATAATGCTAATGTTGTCACATATGCACAAAAAAGAAGAATTGTAATTGTATGATTAATATTTATAAAAAATTAATAAAAATTAAAAAAATTGTTGTTTCTTATGGCATAGATATTAGTATATATGATTTTTTATTGTTAAGTTAATATTATTCTAATTTAAAATTTTACTTTAATAAATATGCAAGTAAAAATATATATTTTTAAATATATGACATATTAAAATTTGATATATGAGATATTTCCTAATTTTTTATAATTAATGTTCTTAAGAAAGAGAAAATATAGATAGAATTAACTATTTTAAAGAGAGAAAAACTTATAGATTGATGAATTATTTCATAGATGAGAGATTATTGAATAAAGAGGGAAAGAAAAGAGAGAACATAAAAAAGATACAAGGAATAAATGAAAAAAGGCAAGAGAGAGAAATAAAAAAGAAAAGAAGGATAGTGATGAGAGAGCCTAAAAAATATTTAGATATAGTGAATAAAGAGACAAATAAGAGAGAGAAAAAAGGGAGAGAAATTAATAGACATTAGGAAAAAGAAAAAGGTGAGATAAATTGTTAAATAAAAGTTAAATCAAAATAATTAAAATTATAATATTTTTAAAATATAATATTGAATCATATATAGTATTTCATAATATTAAATTATAAAAAATAATTTTATGTTTAGTATTCTTTTAGAAATTAAAAAATATTTAAAACTTTCTTATTAATAATATATTATTTTAATGTGGAATTGATTATAATATAATATTTCTATATTTAAAAATTCATCATACAACATATATATATTTTATTATAAAGATAAATTAATTCTAATTTATTAAAATTAAGAAAAAAATTTATTTAATTATTAAAAATTAAAGTTAACATTTTATTATATTGTATGATGTTTTATATTTATTTTTATATTAAATCAACAATAACATTGGAAAGTTATTTTTTGAAATAATTACTAAAACATAATAATACACTATTTGTTATATTATTTATTTCTTTAATTAATAATGTTATAACTAATTATCATTCATTTAAAAATAAATGGCACGAAAACGTATGATAAATTGTAGAACTATTTAATAAGTGACCCATCCTAACACAACACTTGTATTAACAAGCTTAACTTTGGAGTTCTAATAATATCGTGTGCTATAAAGCTAGTGTGATCGCACAAACATGCAAAAGATAGAATATCAAAGTTGTATGATTATTTTTCTTAAGGTATTACACAATTTTTTAAAATTTTAAATTTATTAAGAATGTTAGCTTTTAAATAAAATTTATGCTTTTTATATATATTGTGATATATAATGATGTCAATATTTTATTTATATGTAATAAATAAAAAATATATGAACTAACTTTTTTGATAACATTAACACTAAACATTAATAATTTCTTCCATTATGTTATCATGCTTATAAAGAAAAAAATTAAATTGGGCAATAAAAATAAAAAATAAAATAAATATTTAATAAAACTAGTATATATTATATAATGTCATAAAAGAGATCTCTTAAATATTATTAATTGTTGAGCTAAAAATTTGATAATAGAGATTGAGATAACTATTTTTTAGAAGAAAGAAATTGATGAATTAATAAAGGAAAAATAAATAGAAAAATAATAATTAAGCGAGATGAGATATGATTTGTAAGAAAAGAAAATAAAAAGAGTGGACATAAAAAAAGTAGGGATAATAAATAAAACTATTAAAGAAAGAGAAATAATAAAGAAGAGATCAATAATAGAGAGAGAAGCCTATAGGTGTGCATAGAGATAAAAAATGAATAGACAAATAATAGAATTATAATAAGTGCGAGAATTTAAGTCATTAAAATAAAGAGAAATTATTTAGGAAAAATAATAAACAAACCTAAAACCTTAATAATTAAAAATAATATATATTATGTCTTACAAGTTAAGCATATGTAATATCTAAAAATTTAAAAAAACCTTCTTAGCTCTATTATTATTATGGAATATTACAAACATTTACAGAATTTTTTAAAATTTATTTAATTTTTTAACTTTTAATACTCAAATTGAAGAATATTTAAATAATAAATATTATAATTTTTTAATATATTATATTTATAAATTTTAATATACATACTAAAATTTAATAATATTTAACACTAAATACTTAATTTAATTTTTATTTTATTTTATATCAGTTAGGTTTCTCAATATTAAATTATATTAAAATTATTATTTTGTTTTATTATATGATGTGTCATTCTAATTATTTCATGAAATTAACAAAAAATTTATAAATTTTTTATTAATAATTAATTACAAATATACTCTTTATAAACTATAATTTATAATCATTAAAATTTTCAAGATTAATATGGCCTTAAAATCAATTATCAATCCTTAAAAAATGAATGAGATGCAAAAATATTTAATAATACTCTAAAGGGCTCACCGATCCCAAAACTACTCTCCTCTGAGCGAGCTTTATAAAGGAAATACAAATTTCATTTATTGCTATAATAACAATGTTGTTGCATAAGTATAAAAAATAACAAGAATCATAGCTGTGTCATTATCGTTTTGAAAATAATGATTCATGATGTACTATATGAATAATATTTTATTTATATAAAATTAACAAAAAATTGGAAAACTATTTTTTATAGATTAAATATTAATATATATCATTTTTTTATAAGGTTATCATTCTTATAATTTAAAAAATTTAATTTAGTAAATATATTAATATTTAAATATATATATATAAAATATATTATATATTAAACTTTAATATACGAGAGATTTCTTAAATTTTGTTAAATAATGTTCTTAAAAAGGGAAAAATATAGATAAAGATAATTACTTCAAAAGATAGAAAAATTATAGATTGTTAAGAGGAAGATAAAGAGAAAAATAATAACAAAGAGGTGAGAGACGACTTAATAGAGAGAAAAAGAAAAGAGGGAACATAAAACTACATTGAGAAAAATGAATAAATGATCGTTTGCAAAATGAGAAAGTAGAGTGGTAGAGGAGAGAGAGGCCAAAAGGAATACAAAAATAGAGCATAAAAAGACAAATAAGGGAATGATAACGAAAGAGAGAAGTGAGAGAAATTATTAAACATTAAGATAATGATAAAAAAGTCATAAAAATTATTTAATAAATGCTAAATTTAAATAATTAATGTTATAATATTTATTAAATTAAAAAATTAAATAATATATAACATTTACTTATTTTAAAATATAAAACTATTTTTTTAATTTTTTGTTATTTTATAATATTAAAAATTTTTAAAGATTATTTTGACAATTAATTTAATAAAAATTTATTCGTAAATATAAAATAATAATTATATTAGGAAATTTAATTATCAAAATTTATTATCATTATTTTACATAATATAGATCATAAATATAAAGAAAATTTAAGATTAAAGAAATAATTTTTGGATTTTTTATTGTTAATAATGTAATGTAACTTTATTTAAAAACTCCAAACACACATTATATATTTTGTTATAAACTTAAATTAATTCTAATTTATGATAATTTATTATTTTTTTAAAACACGGGATGTGTCCTAATCTTTATTGTGTGAAATTAACGTTAATTTCATAAACCTATTATACAATATTAATTACTAAAATTGTAATCATGAATAACCTTTTTTAATAATTTAATTTTTTAGCACCAACAAATTTTTCAAATTAATTATCGCTAATTAAAAAAATGAATGCTTTGAAAAAATATATGCAACATTAGTAATTCTCTAGAGGCCACCTTTCCAAATAGTACTCTTGCCAAACACTGCTTAACTTTGGAGTTCCAATTAGATCGGTTGCTATAACGTTTATGTGGGCGCACATACATGCAAAAGTTGTCGTCGTAGTTTTTGTGATTATTGTTTTGGTGATAATGAATCATTTCTAAAATAGCATAAATCTTATAGTAAATGTACTATTTTAAAAAAGTTATGCTTATCATATATATGATAATATATTCTAAAATAAATATTTTATATATATATAATTAGAAACAAATAATTACATAAACTATTATTTTCAAAATTGATGATACTAATACTGATGATTTTTTTGAATATGTTATCATTCTTACAAAGAAATTAATTTACACAAAAAAATATTAACAATAAAATATATAATTATTATTATTACTTCAAAATAAATTATGTAATATGAGATATTTCACATATATAATTAATTTATGTACATAAAAAAGATAATAAAGAAAGAAATAGTTATTTCATAAGAGAGAAAAGGTTTCAAATTAATAAGACTAAAATAAAGAGAAAAATAATAATAGGGATACATGAAAAATTATTTAATAAAGAAGAGATGAAAAAGCTTGGAGAAGATACAGAGAAAAAAATTAAAAAGTGGACAACCAAGAAATGAGAAGTTAAGCAATAATAGAGGAGAGAGAGGCCAAGAAAAATATTAGGATAATGAGAAAAAAGCAAGAGAAATAATTAAATAAAAGTTTAATTATAAAGGTAAAACTTATAATATTTAAGAAAATATTAAATTTTAATATTTTATAATATTTAATAAATAAAATATAAAAAATTTTCAGATTTTTTAAGAATATTAAAAAATAATAAAAAATATTTAACTATTAATTTAAGATTTTTTTTATCTCTAATATTCTATAATATAATATTTTTATATTTATAAAACTAAAAGCACAACATATATATACTATTATAAACATAAATAAATTCTAATTTATTATAATCAATATAAGTGGTTTCGTTAAATTTTTAACAAAATAAAAGTTACTATTTTATTATATCAAATGGTGTGCTATATTTATTATTACATAAAATTAATAATAATTATATAAATTTTCTTAGAAGAAATTACTTTTTGTAATTATAACTATGAAGTGTCATTTATAGTATTTGTTTTACGTTATAATGTTATAAAAATTAATCATCATTTGCTAAAAACAAATGCTATCAAAAATATATGAAACACAAGGGACTTTAAAAAGACCAACCATCAAAATACAACTCTCACCCAAGCATGCTTAAATTGTGAGTTCTAAGAAGATGAAATGCTAAAATGCTCGTATGGTCGAACATGCATTTAAATGAAAAAAATATCATAGTTGTGTGATTTTTTATGGTAATGAGCCATTTCTAAAACTTCCCAAATTATCAATCCTATAGACATTTAATAAAATTTGTGCCTATTACATGTTATAATATATTATAATATAATTATTTTGTTTAAATAGAATTAATAAGTAATTATATAAACTATAAGTTTTGAAAATGTCGACAACTCAAAGGGAAAGTTTCTTCTACTATGTTACATTTCTTATAAATTAAAAATTAAATTACATAATAAATAATTATAATAAAATTTATGTTTTTAAAATATATCTTACGTTAAACTATAGAACATAAGATATTTTTTAAATATTTTTATTTGATGGGCTAAAAAGAAGGTAATATATTTAGAGATAATTATTCTATAAGATAAAGAAAATCATAGTTTGAAAAAATCAAAATAGAGATAGATGAGTGATGATTTAATGAAAAGAAAGAAAAAAGAGAACATAAATAAGATAAAGAAAATAAATAAATTAGTGAAATAGAGAAAATGAGAAGGATAGAGAAGTGAGAGAGGCAACAAATAATATAAAAAGATCATGAATAAAGACAAATAAAAAAGTAATAATAAGAGAGAGAAGGAAGTGATAGAATTTGTGAAGGAGAAATAACTGTGAAAAACAATTTAATAAAAATTTACCAATTGGAAACATGTTGCCATGTTGAATTGGGATGGTTATTGGAAATTACATCTTAAAGTAGTTGTGTAAATAATCAAATCCTGACATTCAAATTTTTAATCAAGCAAATGATAATAGCTCGATAAAACAAAAAAATAAAAGTAAATCATCCATTGGTTACTATGGTGATTAATTCACAAACATAGCAAATGCTAATCAACTAAATTAACTGGGTGTTTATAGCAATAGCTAACTGACTAAATTAATCTGAGTGGTTTTGAAAATTCTTGTAAAGGGAAATGAACAAGCAATGAGGGAAAAAATGTCAAACTATATGCAAGATAAAATTCATAATTACAGGATTAAGAAGCACCATCCCATCACAGAAATTCTTAATCGAATGCTTAACGCCACACAACATCTTGCATCTGTAGGGCATACTTCAGAATTTTAGGATTAAGAAGCACCACCCGATCATGGAAAATTTCAATCAAACGATCAACAGCTCACCTCATCTAACAATTTTTCAAATTCTTTCAATCGTGAGATTGTTAAAGGCAACTGGAGAGTAAATGGAAAACAAAAACAATCGAACGTGTACTAGGGTTATAAAAACACCTATATGGAGGGACGAACAATGATGTTAAGCAATATAAGACGAAACACAAACTTTTCTGCATAGTAAATTTCTAAATTATGAGAATATGGCACACCATCTATGGCGCATGTTCACGATCATGCGATCCCACATTATCTTATCTTTGAAACTGTTAATTCTTTTAGCCATCCAATCATGTAATGTTGCGATCAGATGGCCTATATTTCTTTCACAGGCCAAGCTAAATACTACCGTTAGATAGTGCTTATGATCTAATGGACTTGACCAATTTCATTTTTATAAATTTTTAGAATTGATTGAATGTATCTAACCACTTAATTTTAGTGATCTAATAGTCCTGGGGAATTCTAATCAAATGGCAAAAACGTAAAGGCTAATTTAAAGTGTTTTTTGAGTCATTGGTAAGTTATTTGTTTCCTTATTTCCTAATTAAAATATTACAAAAATTGCAAAAATTCTAAAAGTAAAATTAGATATTCTGTAAGTGCTTTTAGCCTTCACAAATTGCATATAAATAGAAGTTTTTTGTGTGAAAATAAGAAAAAACGTTAAAGTCGTTAGCCACTCATCTCCCTCATCGTTGTCTTGCTACAATACCATTCACTCGTCAAACTCTTGAAATTCCTTTCTTTGTTAAATCAACAAAGTTATTAATTTTCTTGATATTTAATTCATTTAATTAAGATACTTGTTCCCCTTTAATGGTTTCAAGAAGCACAAGATTTCTATAATATTGATTTGGATTTTATGTCACTCGATGATTATCTTTCTTTCTCCATTTTATTTTGTTCTAAGGATGTAGTAGCTTGTATCATTTATTTCATTGTAAGATCATAGTTGTCTGTCTTATTTGTCTCTATGTTATGAGTACTTAGCCAATCTGTCTATTGGCAAAAGGCTTATATTGTGTTTTATTTGCCTAGTTTTTTCTTGGGGTAGAAGTAGGCATGTTTTATAAGCCAAACTACCTTAAAATATTTTCTTTAAGTTTTTAATTACTATTTATTTTTCAATAATGTGACTTATATAAAACTTAATATGTTTTAAATTAACAAAAATTAATATAAAATCACTTTTACATATTTGTTAAACTTTATTTAAAATTTCTATAAATATTTTATGGAAATATTTTGCAATAAGTCAAACTTTGATTCACAACAATTCAACTCACTCTTACTGAACATCCCCTCAAACATCTTTTTAAAATTAATCGTCTTTCAAAAGAAAAAGGAGTGCTATGTGAAAAAATATGTAACACAAGAACTTCGCAAGAGGTGACCCATCCCAATAGTACTCTTACCCAAGCATGCTTAACTTTTGAGTTTTAATGAGACAGAGTGCTATAATACTAGTGTGGTAACTAATACATGCAAAAGTTAAAAAATCATAGTTGAGTGATCAATGTTTTAAAAAATATGAACTATTTTAAAAAGTTTCTAAACCAACAAGTAAATATACTTCTAAAATTTTTTATATGCTTATTATTTCTATAATGCTATATTTGTAATATTAATATATTACTTATGTAAAATAAAAATTTAATTTAAACAATCTATAATTGTTTATGATGTATTGATTAATACATATGAATTTCTTCCATTATATTATCATTCTTACAAAAAAAAATTAAATTACTTAATAAATATAAATAATAAAATATATATTTGTTATAAAAATTATTTATTACATTATGAAACACAAGTAATTTTTAAATATTGATAATTGATGATCATAAAAAGAGATAATAAAGACGAAGATAACTATTCTTTTAGAGAGAGAGAAAGTAACTGTTTGATAAGAGAAAACCAAAAAATTAATAATAACAGATGGGAGACAATCAAACAAAGAGGAAAAAAAAGAGAGAACATAGAAAATATTTAAACAATAAATAAAAACATGAAAAAAAGAAACGAGAAAATAAAAAAGATTGTGGTGAGAGAGAAGCTAAAATTTTTTTAAGATATAGAGAATAAAGAGAAAAATAAGATAATGATAATAAGAGAGAGAAATATGAAGAGCATTTTTAGAAATATTGAGATGAATAAAAAAAAGTGATAGAAATAGTTAAATAAAAGTTAAATCTAAATATTTGAAATTATAATATTTATAAAAAGCATAATTGAATCATAAATAAGACTTAATAGTATTAAATAAAAAATAATTATTTTAGTTTTAATATTATTTTAGAAAATTACGATTATTTAAAATATCTTTTAATATTAATAAAGTTTTATCTTAATATCTAAAATTTATAATATACTATTTCTATATCTAAAAATTCGTTATACATCATATATATTCAATTAATAAAATAAGTTAATTCTAGTTTATTGTAATTTAAAAAAGGTTTTTTCTTAATAATAAATTAAATTAAAGTTAATATTTTATTAGATCGTATGATTTGTCATATTTATTATTATATAAAATTAATAATAATACTACAAAGTTATTTATAAAAATTAATTATAAAAAAATTATTATAAGCTATAATTAATAATTTTTTTTTAAAAAAGTTATAAATATTAGTTATCATTCACTAAAAAAAACTAATATAATGGAAAAAATATGAATAATAATAGATTTTTTCGAGAGGTCACCAATCCTAACACTATGCTTGTCTCAACTAGCTTTATACTGGAATTTTAATTATATCTTGTACTATAAGCTAGAGTGGTTGCACATTTCTAAAGGTATTACAACATTTCTAAAATTTTTTAAATTATTAAGTATATAAAGTTTTAAATAAAGTTTATGCTTTTTTAAACATTATAATATAATATAATGTTAAAATTTCATTTACATGAAATAAATAAAAAAAATTATTTCTTTTTTTATTTTATCATTCTTATGAATAAAAAATTAAATTATCTAATAAATATAAAAAATAACATATATATTTATAAAAAATATTATATATTATATTATGTCACATAAAAAATCTCTTAAATATTATTAAGTGATAAGTTGAAAAGGTGATAATGTTGGTCGAGAACTATTTTTTCAAAGAGAGAATGTCGCAGATTAAAAAAAGAAAAATTAATAGAAAACACTAAAAGAGAGGGATTAGAAATTATTTGTCGAAGAGAAAAAGAAAATAGAGAACACAAAAGAGATAGTGGTAATAAATAAAAAAAAAAGAAATAGAAGTGACAAAGAAGAAATGAGCAGTACAGACATAAAGGACAATGAGAGTATAATGAGATAAAAAATGACGAGACAAATAATAGAACGACAATAAGTGAGAGTAGAAAGTAACACAATTTGAGAGACATTGAAATAAAGAGAAATAATTTTAAACAAATTAAATAAAAATAAAATATTAATTAATTAAAATTATAATGTTTATTAAAAATTACAAGTTAATAATATATAATAGTTAAAAATATAAAAATATAAAAACTTTTTTAGGTTTATTATTATTATGGAACGTCATAAATATGTCAATAATATTTTGAATATTTTTTTAATGTTTAATTTTTCATACATAATATTAAAAAATATATTAAAATAATAAATACTATAATTATTCTATAATATAATCTTTATATAATGTTATATAGATATTAAAAAAAATAATATTTAATATGAATTATTTAATTTTGTATTTCCCTTATTTTATAATGTAATATTAATATATTTAGAAACTTTTACAAAAAACATATATTCACTATTATTAATATAAATTAATTCTAATTTATCATACTTTGGATAATATACTTTTTCATAATTAAACTATATCAAAATTATTGTTTCATTATATCATTTGATGTTTTATAATCATTATTACATGAAATTGACATTAAAGTTAAAAAATTATTATTTAATATTAATTACTAAAAAGGTAATTATAAAAAATATTTTTTTAATAATTTAATTTTTGTACATCATCATATTATTAAAGTTAATTGTCACTCATTAAAAAAATAAATACTTTGAAAATATATATGCAACAATAGGAATTCTCAAGAGGCCATCTATCACAATATTACACTTGCCAAACAATTTTTAACTTTGGAGTTCACATTAGATCCACTAATATATTATTTGTGTTGTCGCACATGCAAGCAAAAAACATTATCGTAGTTATGTGATTAATGTGATGATGCTAATGAGTCATTTCTAAAAGAGGCAAAATTATCAAATATATGTACTTTTTTAAAAAAAATTATTCTTATCATATATATGATAATATGTTCTAATATCAATATTTTATTGTATAAAGTTATTAAAAATAATTACATAAACTATTACTTTCGAAATTGGTAATATTCATACAAAAGATTTTCTTCAATACATTATCATTCTTGTAAAAAAGATAAATTATATAAAATATATAAATAATGAAATATATAATCATTATTAATGTTATATCTTAAATTACGTAATATGACAAATTTCATATTTATATTTAATTGATGGACATAAAAAAGATAATAGATAAAGTAATAATTATTCCATAAGAGAGAGGGAAAGTTATGAATTAATAAGAGCGAAATAAAGAAAAAAATAATAACAGAGATAGATAAGAGATTATTTAATAAGGAAGAGAAGAAAAACATAGAGGAGATACATAGAAAAAACATAAAATTAGGAGGGAGGGAAACGAGAAATCAAGGATAGAGGAGAGAAAGGCAAAGAAAAATGTAGGATATAGATTTTGAAGAGGCAAAAAAGAGAATGATAATAAGAGAGAGAAAAATGTACGAGAATATCAGAGATAATAGGAAAAACAATCAAAGAAATATTTAAATAAAAGTTAAATCTTAAAGGTAAAATTTATAATATTTATAAAAATATAACATGCTAATCTTATATAATATATAATAATAATAAAATATAAAAACATTTGAGATTTATTATTTCTCTAAGATATAAAAAATATTCAAAATTTTTTTGACTATTTATTTATTACTATTTTTAATTTCAATTATTATATACTATAATATTTCTATATTTACATAATTAAATACATAACATATATATGCTACCATAAACATAAATTAATTCTTATTTATTATAATCGATATAAGTTATTTTGCTAAATATTTAACAAAATTGAAGTTTTTATTTAATCATATCAAATGATGTGCTATACTTGTTATTATATAAAATTGATAATAATTTTATAAGTTATTTTTAAAATATATTGTTATAATTGTAGTTATGAATTATCATTTATAGTAATTTTTTAAATTATAATATTATAAAAATTAATCTTTGTTTCTTAAAAAAATGCTATAAAAAATATGTGCAATGCAAGGATCTTTAAAATGGAACATCATAATAGTAGTCTCACCCAAGCATGCTTAACTTGTGAGTTCTAATAAGATTAAATGCTAAAATGCTCATGTGGTCGAACATGCATTCAAAAGATATCATAATTCTGTGATTACTTTTTTTATGAACATGAGCTATTTCTAAAATTTCTTAAATTATCAAGCCTATGCATATTTAATAAAATTTGTGCTTGTTACATGTTATATTATTTTATAATAAAATTATTTTAATTAAATAAAATTAATAAATATTAGATAAACTATAATTTTCGAAAAAGTAGTTAACTCTATATGAAAGCATCTTCCACTATATTACGTTTTGTATATATTAAAAATTAAATTACATAATAAGTATTTATAATAAAATATATATTTGTCAAATATATCACATATTAAACTATATAACAAAACATATTTCTTATAAATTTTTAATTGATGGGCTTGAAAAGATAATAGAATTAGAGACGATTATTCAATAAGAGAGGGAAAATCATAGATTGATAAAACAAAAATAGAGATGAAAATAATAATTGAGATAAATGAAAGTTGATTTAATGAAGAAAAAGGAAACAAAGAACATAAATAAGATAAAGACAATAAATAAATGAGTGTAATTGAGAAAAAAAGGAGAAAATAGAGAAGGATAGAGAAGTTAGAGAGACCATGAATAATATAAGAAGATCGACATTGAAGACAAAAATAAAAAAGTAATAATAAGAGAGAGAACAAAGTAAGAGAATGTGTTAATGAGAAATAAGTGAGAAAAATAATTAAATAAAAATTTATCAACAAGAAATTTATTGCCATGGTGAACTGTGATGGTAAATTTGAAATTACATTTGAAAATAATTGCATAGATAATCAAATCCAAACATTCCAATTATTAATCAAGCAAAGCATAACGTCTCTATAAATCGAACAAAACAAAAACAAATCGCCCATTGGTTATTACAGTGAGCAATTCACCAACACAGCAAACGCTAGCAAACTAAATTAATGGGACATTGATAGTGGCAGTTAGTAGACTAAATTAATCACAGTAGTTTTAAAAGTACCAATAAGGAGAAATGAACAATACTGTGGAGTATTGAGGGAAAGAATGCCAAAATATCTACATGAAAAATTTTAAAATTATGGGATTAAGAAGCACCATCCGATCACAAAAATTCTCGATTGAATGATCAACACCGAACACCATCTTTCAATCTACAAATTGTTAAAACTATGCGATTGCCAAAGAAAACACGATAATGGTTAGCTAATTAAATCAATCCTACTTGTCCCAGGCTACGAAAAAGGCTATACGGAGGGAAGAACAATGTTGGGGAGCAATGTAGGACAAAACACTAAAGTTTTTTTCACGACAGATCTCTTAATGTTGGAAATAAGGTGCATCGTTCGATGCCACATTTTTCGGATCAAGCTATCCCCAAAACATTTTACCTTTAAAATCGATAATTCCTTTCGCCATACGATCGAACTTTATTGCGATCGCATGGTCCATATTTCTTCATCTAGCGAAGCTACATCCTACCATGAGATCATGATTTTGATCTAACACACCAAATAAATTTCATTTTTATAATGGCACAGATTCGATTGCATACGTTCGATCGCTCTATGTTCACTATCTGACGATCCTGTAGCGTTCTGATTGAATGGCGACAGTGCAACCTTTTTCTTAGCCATTTTTTCTAGTTATTAGAGAGTTATTTATTTATTTTGTAGTTAAAATATTAAAAAAACTATGAAATTCTAAGGCCTAAATAAGGTGTTTGATAAGTACTTTTAGCCTTTACAAATTGCTTATAAATAGAAGATTTTTGTACAAAAATAAGAATAAAAAATTTCATGAGACTATAAGAAATACTATTAAAGCCATTAGGTGCTCGTTTCCTTTGTCGTTTTCATATGGTGCTATGGCATTTGCTTGACTAACTCCTAAAATTCCTTTCATTCTTAAATATACTAAGTTATTAATTTTTTGATATTTAATTAATTTAGTTAACATACTTGTGCCACTTTAAGATTTCACAAAGCATAATATTTTTGTTATATTGATTTAGATTTTTTGTCACTGGATGCATTTTTTCCATTTCTTTTGTTCCAAGGATGTAGTAGCATATTTCATTTATTTTGTTGTAAGACCATAGTAGCTTATCACATTTGTCTCTTTGTTATGAGTGCTTAGCTAACCAATCTATTATTGAAAGGCTAATGTTATGTTGTATTTTCCTTGTTTTCTCTTGAGCTGGACGTAGTCTTCTATGTATTTGTTAAACTTTATTAAGAATTGCTATAAAAATTTTTTGGAAATATTTTGTAATAAATCAAACTTTGTTTCATAGCTATTCACCTCAGTCTTATTGAACCTCACCTGAAACATCTTATTAAAATTAATTTTCTTTCATGAAAAAAAGGAGTTCTATGGATATATATTTGTAACATGGGAACCTTTTAAGAGGTGACCATCCCAATAATACTTTAACTCAAACATGCTTAACTTTTTGTTTTTAATGGGATTGAGTGCTATAATGCTGGTATAGCCACAAATACATGTGAAAGATAAATATTGTTTTTGAGTGAACCTTTTTAAAATTTTTCTAAACAAATAAGAAATGTACTTCTAAAATTTTTTATATACTTATTATGTTTACTATACTATTTTGTAATATTAATATATTATTTATATAAAAAAAATTTAAAATTTTAAAAATCTATTTTTTTTATAAAGTTGCCATTAATACATATGAATTTCTTCATTATATTATCATTTTTGTAAATAAAAATTAAATTACTTAATAAAACTAAGTGATAAAAATATGTTTATAATAAATATTATATATTTGATTATGAAACACAAGATATTTTTTTAAAAAAATTAATAATTAGTTTGCCAAAAAAGAGATAATGAAGATGAAAATAATTATTCTCTAGGAGAGAGAAAGACATGGATTAACAAAGGCAAAGCATGGGAAAAAATAATAGTAAAGAGAATGAGAGATGATTGAATAAAGAGGAAAGGAAAAGAGAACATAAAAAGGATTACAGGTATAAATAAAAAAATGAAAGAGAAAGAAATGAGGAAGTAAAGAAAGAAATTAGTGAGGGAGAGTGGCTAAAAAAATGTAAAGATATAGAGAATAAAGAGACATATAATTCAATGATAATAGGTGAGAGACAAAAGAGAGTAGTAGAGAGACAATCAGATAAGGACAAAAAGTGAGTGAAATAGTTAAATAAAAGTTAAATCTTAGCAATGAAACTTATAATATTTATAAAATATAATAAGTGAATGATATATAATACTTAATATTATTAAATTTTAAAAAAAAATTAAGATAATTATTATTTTAGAAAATTAAAAAATACTTAAACGATTTCCTTCGTATTAATAAAACATAATTTTAATATCAAATATTCTATGATACAATATTTTTTATTAAAAAATTCATCATGCAGGACATATATACTATTATAAAAATAAATTAATTCTTATTTATGATAATGAAAAAAAGTTTTTTTTACTTAATAATAAACGAAATTAAAGTTAATATTTTTATTATATCATTTGATGTGTCATGTTTATTATTATATTAAATTAATAATAATATTACAAACATAATTTTAAAAGTTAATAACAAAAATATAATTATAAATGATTTTTTATAATAATTTTTTAAAGTAATAATGATATAAATTTTTTTTTTCATTAATTAGAAAAAAGATGTTATGAAAAAATATGATCAACTATAGGACTATTCAAGACGTCACCTATTAGAACTTTATGGTTGTCTAAACATGCTTTGCTTAGGATTTCTAATGATATTATGTTCTATAGGGGTAGAAGAGTGCTCGCACCTATATGCAAAAGATAAAATATCAAAGTTGTATGACTATCTTTTTGAAGACATTACATAATTTGAAATTTTTTTAAAATTATTATGAATTTAAACTTTCAAATAAAATTTATGCTTTTTATTTATATTGTAATATACTATGTTGTTAATATTTTTTTATCTAAAATAAAAAAAAATTACTTTAACTATCATTTTTGATAATATTGACACTAATGCATAATAATTTCTTTCATTAAGTTATCTTTCCTATAAATAAAAAATTAAATTATTAAATAAACATAAATAATAATATATATATTTATAAAATGGTATTATATATTATACAATGCAAAACATAAGATCTCTTAAATATTGTAAATTTATAAGTTGAAAAGGTGATAATGGAGATGATAACTATTTTCTAAAAGAGAAAAAGTCACAATTTAATAAAAAAAAAAGCAAATAGAGGAAGAATAATAGAGATAGATGTGAGATGATTTATTGAAGAGAAAAATAAAGGAGAGAACATAGAAGAGATAGAGTAATGAATAAAAAAATTAAAAAAAGAGAAATGACAAGAGGTAGATAGCGAAGAGAGAGAGGACAAGAAGAGTATAATGAGATAAAAAATGAAAAGACAAATAATAAAATGATAATAGGTGATATAAGGAAGAGAAAAATTTTAGAGACATTAAAAAAAGAGAAATAATATAGAAAAAGGTTAAATAAAACAAGAACTTTAAAAATTAAAATAATATTATTTATTTAATATTAGAAGTTAATCATATATGTAATTTAAAAAATAAAAAATATGAAAGCTTTTTTATGTCTTCTATTATTATGGACTATAACAAACATTAAAAAAATATTTTGACAATTTATTAATTTTCATTTTTTACATAACGAAATTTAAAAATATTAATTAAATAATAAATATTATAAATATTTGAATGTACTATATTTATATGATGTAATATAGATACTAAAAAAATAATATTTAATAATAATTCTTTAAGTTTATATTTTAATTTTTAGATAAAGTAATACTAATATATTGAAAAACTTTTATAGACAAAATAAAAAACTATTATAAATATAAATTAATTTTAATTTATTATTATTTATAAAAGTTTTTTTAAATAATTAACTATATTAAAATTATTATATTACTATATCATATGATGTGTCATACTTATTATTATATGAAATTAATAAAAGTTTTATAAAGTAGTTATTAATAAATATTTACAAATATATATATATAAGATGTAATTCATAATCGTTAAATTTTTTTAAAAATTATCATTTTCTTAAAATAAATTATCGATCCATAGAAAAATAATTACTATGAAAAAGTGTGTAACGATGCTCCAAAGACGCCTCTCTTCCAAAAACAACTCTCGTCCAAGAGAGCTTAACATTGGAAGTACTAAATAGATATACTACTATAATACTAAAATGGTCTGATAAGTAAAAAAAGAAAAATAATCATAGTTGTCTAATTGTTGTCTTAAAAAAAAAATTATATTTATTACAGTATCAATAATTTATTTATATAAAATAATTAAAAACATTATAAAATTTGTTAGTTTTTATAACAAAGATATTAGTACATATGATTTTCTTTGGTTAAGTTATCATTCTTATAATTTTAGAAGTTAAAGTTAACAAATATATAAATAATAAATATATATTCTTGAAATACATTATATAATAAATTGTGATTTATGAGAGATTTCTTGAATTATTTAAGTAATATTCTTAAAAAGACATAATATAGATAGAGATACTTACTTTAAAGAAGCAAAAAGTTATAGATTGATAAGAGGAAGATAAAGAGAATAATAATAATAGAGAGATATGAGTCAATTTAGCAAAGAGTAAAACAAAGGTGGAAACAAAAAAGACATTGAGAGAATAAACAATTAATTGAAATTGTGGGAAATGATAAAGTAGAGAGTGAAAGCAGAGAATGAGGCCAAAAAAATATAAGGACATCAAGAATAAAGTGATAGATAAGCGAATGATAATAAAAGAGGAATGTAATTGAGAGAATATGTTTGGCATTAAGATAAACAGAAAAAATGATAAAAAATAATTTAATAAAATTAAACTTAAATTATCAAAATTAAAATATTTATTAAAAATAAAAAAATTAAATTACATATAACATTTATTTATTTTAAAATAAAACTTATTTCTGGTTTGTTATTATTTTATAAAATTACAAATATTAAAAAATAATTTCGACTATTAAGTTAATATAAATTTATTCATAATTTTAAAAAATAACTAAAGAATAATTTAATTTTTCTAATATATTATATTTTTTAAAAATAATATATATAAAAAATATAAACAATATATAATATTGAAAAAATAATTTTAGATTTTGTATTTTTAATAACGTAAGTTTACTTTATTTAAAAACTCTATATACACAATATAAATAATATTATAAACTTAAATTATTCTAATTTATTATAATTGATCTATGTTATTTTTTTTAATATAAAATAAATTTAAATTTATTATTTTTTCATATCATGTGATGTGTCATTTTAATTATTACATAAGATTAATAGTGATGTTATAATGTTATTATTAAATATTAATTATTAAAATTGTTTTTATAAATAATCGTTTTTAATAATTTAATTTTTTAACATCATCATGTTATAAAAATTTATTCTCACTCATTAAAAAAATGAGTATTTTGAAAGATAAAGCAAGGGAGAGAAACAAGAAATGAATGAAGAATAGAGGAGAGAGTGGCGAAGAGGAATATTAGGGTATTGATCTTGAAGAGATAAAGCAGGTGACGATAATAGAAGTGAGAAAAAGCTGAGAGAATATCAGAGACATTAAGAAAAAAAAAGAAAAATAATTAAATTAAAGTTAAATATTAATTAAAATCTTGTGATATTTATAAAAATCTAACAAATTATTCTTATATAATATTTAGTAATAATAAAATATAAAACATATTTTTAGATTTATTGTTTCGATTAAAAATTACAAATATTCAAAAAATATTTTGATTATGAATTTAATATTATTATTTTTATCTAACATTTTATAATATATTATTTCTATATTTAAAAAATTAAATAGACAACATATATATTTTATTATAATCATAAATTAACTCTAAGTTATTATAATTGATAAAAATTATTTTGCTAAATATTTAAAAAAATTAAATTTATTATTTTACAATTTACAATGATATGTTATATCTAAGAAAATTAACTATTATTATGGTAATGATGAGCTATCATTTATAGTTATTTTTTTACATTATAATGTTATAAAAATTAATCATTATTTGTTAAAATAATAATGCTATGAAAAATATGTGCAACTAGGACCTTGAAAAAGGTCACCCATCACAATACTACTCTCAGTAAAGCATGCTTAACTTGTGAGTTCTAACTAGTTCCAATGCTAAAACACTAATGTGGTCGATCATATTTTCAAAAGAAAAAATATAGGAATTGTGTTATTATTTTTTTAATTATAATAAACAATTTATAAAATTTTCTCAATTATCAAGCCTATACACTTTCAAAAAAATTTATGCATGTTACAAGTCATAATATATTATAATATAATTATTTTGCTTAAATAAAATTAATAAATAATTTGATTAATTATAACTTTTTTAAAAGTAGACAACTCTAAATTATTGTTTCTTCTATTATGTTACCATTCTAATAAATTAAAATTACAATTATGTAATAAAAAATTATCATAAAATATATATTTTTCAAATTCATTAAATTTTAAATTATACAACAAGAGATATTTTTTAAATATTATTAATTGATGGGCTGAAGCAAAGATAATAGAGTGAGAGATGATTATTCCATAAGAGAGAAAACAATTGATTGATAAAATCAATATAGAGAAGAAAAGAACATTTAAGATAGATGAGTGATGATTTAACGAATAATAAAACGATAGAGAGAACATAAATAAGATAAAAAGAATAAATAAATGAGTAAAATAGAGTAAGAAAAGAAAGTAGAGAAGGGTAGAAATTTTGGAAGCCCTAAATAATATAAGAAAATCAAGAGTGAAAAAAAGAAGCAATAATAAGAGAGAGAAGGAAGTGAGAGATTGTGTTAAAGAGAAATAAGTGAGAACAAAAATTTAATAAAAATTTACCAAACAAAAAATAATTGCCATAGTGAACCGTGATGATTCAATGGAAATTACTTCTAAAAATTGTTGCATTCATAATCAAATCCAAACATTCCAATTCTTAATCGAGCAATTGATAATAGCTCTATAAATCCAACAAAGGAAAAGAAAATCTCCCATTGTTTACTCTAGCGATTAATTTGCAAAGGAAACTAATAGTAGCAAACTAAAGTAATTTACGTTTACAGCGATAGCAAGCTGACTAAATTAATTAGAGCAGTTACAAAAATACCCATAAGGACAATCGAGCGATGTCAAACTAGGGCCAAAAAATGTCAATATTTCAACAAGGAGAATTTTCGAATTTTGCAATTAAGAATCAAAGTCTGATCACACAAATTTTCAATCAAACTATCCATGGCACACAACATATTTCCATCTGCAAATTCTTGCAACCGTGTGATCGCCAATGGCAATACAGCAATTGCTAGCAAATTAAATCAAACGGACCTATACCAAGTGTTACAAAAACACAAATAGGGAGGGACAAACAAAGCTTGTGAGCAATGTGGGACAAAACCCTCAAACGTTTTGGCACAATGAATTTTTTAATTATGGTAATAACATGCCCCATCAAATAGAGCATTTTTGCCATCAATGATCACTGCAGTATGTTATCTTTCATACTGTTAATTCATTCGGCCATCCAGCCATTCCTTATTGCGATCGCACAGTATGTATCTCTTCTGCAACCAAGCTTAATCCCTGCCATCAGATAGCGATTCTGAGCTAACAAAAAAACAATTTCATTTTTTAAAGGTACATATTCGATTGCATATGTCTGATAGAATGGCTATTGTGCAACAACTTTTTTAGCAATTTTTTGAGCCATTGTTAAGTTATTTATATGTTTATTTCCTAATTTAAATATTTCGAAAATTGCAAAAATTCTAAATATAAATTTTGTTTTTCTTAAGTGCTTTTAACTTTTATCAATTGCATGTAAATAGAACTTTTTTGTATGGAAATAAGAACAAAAATTTTTATTTGATCTTAAGAAAAAATATTAAAGCCGTTAGCAGCCCATTTCCCTCGTGCCTTTCATACATTGCTGCCCCATTCACTCATCAAACTTCTATGATTCCTTTCATTCTTAAATCAGCTAAATTATTAATTTTCTTGATATTTAGTTCAATTAATTAAGGTAATTGTGCCTCTTTAATGGTTTCATGAGACATCTGATTTTTGCTATATTGATTTAAATTATGTGTCACAAAATGTTTTTCTTTCATTTTATTTTGTTGCAAGGATGTAGTAGACTATTCTATTTATTTTATTATTAGACCATAGCAATCTATCTCATTTGTCTCTTTATTGTGAGTATTTAGCCAAACCATTTATTAGCAAAAGGCATATATTTTGTTATGTTTGCTTTGTTTTTTCTAGTGGTGGATGTAGGCTTGCTTTATATATCAAACCACCTGAAAATAAATTATTTACATTTTTAATTATTTTTAATTTTTCAATTACATGACCTCTATAAAATCATTTTTATATATTTACTAATCTTTATTAAAATTGCTATAAATATTTTATGCCAATATTTTATAACAAATTAAACATGATTAATAGCAATTCACCTCTCTCTTACTGAAACTCCTCATAAACATCTTATTGAAATTAATTATCTTTCATGAGGAAAAGGAGTGCTTGGAAGAAATATGTAAAGTATGAGGACTTCTTAAGTGGGGACCCATCCTAATAGTATCGTGATTATCATTTTGAAAATAGTGAACGATTTGAAAATGTTTCTAAATTAAGAAGTAAATTTCTTAAAATGTTTTACATGTTTATTATGTCTATCATATACGATTATAATATAAATATTTTATTTATGTAAAATAAATAAATAATTTATATAAACTCATAATTTTTATAACATTGATATTAATAAATAAGAATTTCTTTCATTATATTATCATGCATACAAATAAAAAATTAAATCACATAATAATTATAAATAATAAAAATATATTTTTCATAAATATTACATATAACATTATGAAACATAAGACATTTTTTCAGATATTAATAATTGAAGAGTAGAAAAAACAAAATGAAGATGATGATAGTTATTCTCTTAGAGAGAGAAAGACAAGAATTGATAAGAGTAAAATAAAAAAGAATTAATAGTAAAGAGATATAAGAGATGATTTAATAATGAGGAAAAAAAGAGAACATAAAAAAGATTGAAAGAATAAATAAAAAATAAAAGAGAAAAAATTAGAAAGTATAGAAGGATAGTGGTGAGTGAGAGAGTCTAAAAAAATATTAAGATATAGAGAATAAAGAGACAAATAAGGGAATGTTATATAAAGAGAAGAAAGGAACAGAATTTAAGAGACATTGAGGTCAAGAGAAAAAAGTGAGAGTAACAATTAAATAAAATTTAAATCTAATTAATTAAACATATAATATTTATAAAACATAATAAGTGAATCATTTATAAAATTTAATAATATTAAATTATGAAAAATAATTGCAGGTTTGTTATTATTTTACAAAATCACACATATTTAAAATATTTTTCACTATAAATAAAAGATTATTTTAATATTTAATATTCTATAATATAATATTTTTATATTTGAAAACTCATCACATAGTATAGATACACTATTATAAATATAAATTAATGCTAATTTAGTATAATTAATAATTTTTTTTACTTAATAATAAAATAAATTAAAGTTAATAATTGATTATATAATATTATGTGTCATATTTAATAATATTTGAAATTAACAAATACTATGACAAAGTTTTTTTCTAAAAGTTAATTTGAAAAATATAATTATAAACAAACATTTACAATAATTTATTTTTTTAAATAATAATTTTATAAAAAAAAATTCACATTCATTAAAAAATAAATATTATAAGAATATATGAGCACCAATAGATCAACTATCCTAAACCTGCTCTTGTCTAAACATATTTAACTTTTGAGTTCAAATGATATGGTGTGCTATAAGGCTAGTGTGGCCGCTCATAAATGCTAAAGATAAAATATCAAAGTTGTGTAATTAATTTTGCAAAATTATTATGCCATTTCTAAGGATTTTAACATTATTAAGATATAAACATTTAGAAAAATTTCTGTTTTTTATAAATATTGCAATATACTTCGATGTCAATATTTTATTTATATGAAATAAGTATAAAATTTTAGGAACTCTCACATTTCATGACATTGACACAAATAAATAATAATTTCTTTTATTATGTTATAATTCTTATAAATATAAAACTAAATTATGTAATAAATATAAAAGATAATATACTTATTTTTTAAAAATATTCTTCATTAAACAATATCAATAAGATGATCTATTAAATATTATTAATTGATGAGTTGAAAAGGTGATAATAGAGATAAAGATAGCTACTTCATAAAAGGAGGAAGTCATGAAATAATAAAAGAATCATAAATAGAAAAATAATAATAGAGAGTGATGAGAGATGATTTATTAAAGAAAAAAAGAAAAAGGAGAAAATAGAAGAGATAGAGATAAAAAATAAAAAATTAAAATATGAGAAGTGACAAAGAAGAGATGGATAGGGTAGAGAGAGGCCAATAAGAGTGTAACAAGATAAAAAAATGAAAAAACAAATAATAGAATGATAATAGGTGAGAGAAGAAAGTGAGAGAATTTGAGGGACATTGAAATAAAATAGAAAAATTTAGAAAAAAATTAAATAAAAGTAAAACCGTGATAATTAAAATAATAATATTTATTAATATTACTAGATGATCATATATGTTATTTAAAAAAAATACAAAGTTTTTAAGTTCTTTTATTATTATGGAATATTATAATTATTTAAAAAATATTTTCACAATTTATTCCAATTTTTTTATTTTTTTATATTTAAAATTAAAAAATTAATTAAATAATAAATATCATAATTATTTTAGTATTTTATCTTTATGTAATGTAATATAGAAATTAAAAATAAGTAATATTTATTAATAATTATTTAATTATATATTTCCTTCATTTTATAATTTGATATTAATGTATTTAAATTCTTTGACACATAATAAACATTCTATTTTAAATATAAATAAATTCTAATTTACTATATTTTATATAAGTTATCTTTCCCAACATTAAACTTTATTAAAATTATTATTTTATTATGTCATTTGATGTGACACACTTATTATTACATGAAATTGATAAAAAATTGATAAAGTTGTTATTAATAACTAATTACAATAATATTATGTATAAATTATAATTCATAGTCATTTAATTTCTTAAATGAACATTTTTTAAATAAATTATCAATCCTTAAAAATAACTAAATGATATGAAAAAATGCTTAAAAATACTCTCATGAGGTCACTCATCCGAAAACTAGTCTCACACAAGCAATCTTAACATTCAAAGCACTAAATAGTTCTACTATTATAATGCTTATTTGGTCTCATATGCATAAAAAAGAAAATAAATCATAGTTGTGATATTATTGTCTTGAAAAGGATAACTCATGATTTATAATAATAATAATAATAATAATAATAACTTGTTTATATGAAATTAAAAAAAATTATAAATATTTTATTTTCAAAAACATAAAAATTAAAATATATGATATTTTTATTAGATTATCATTCTAATAATTAAAAATTAAATTTAATAAATATATAAATAATTAAATAAATATTTTTCAAATATATCAAATATAAAAAAGAGATATACGAAAGATTTCTTAAATTTTGTCAACTAATGTTCATAAAAAGAGGTAATATAGGTAGAGATAACTATCTTAAAAGAGAAAACATTATCGATTGATAAGAGTATGAAAACTGAAAAATAACAATAAAGAGATGAGAGATTATTTAACGAAGAGAAAAAGAAAAGAGAGAATATAAAAGAGATAGAGAGAGAGTAAATAAGTTATTTATTACAACATTAATCAAATTTAAAGTTGTTACTTTATTACATCATTTGATTTGTTATATTCATTATTAAATTTAACAACAATGTTATAATTTTTTTATTAAATATTAATTGCTAAAATTATAATTACAAACAATGTTTTTTAATAATTTAGTTTTTTTAATATCTTAATATTATTAAATTTAAATATCACTCTTAAAAAAAGTTAATTCTTTGAGAAAATATTTGTAACATGAAGAACTTCAAGAAGCCATTGATCCCAATAGTACTTTTTCCTAAGAACTGTTGACTTTAGATTTTTAATTGAATTGACTACCAGAATGCTTGTGTGGTCACACTTGCATGCAATACACTTTGTCATAGATATGTGATTGTTGTATTAATAATAATAAATTATTTCTTAAATAGTCTAAATTATCTTGTATATGTATAATTTTTTTTTAAAAATTGTGCTTATCATATGTGTCATAATATATTCTAATATCAATATTTTGTCACATAAAATTTAAAAAATAATTACATAAACTATTACTTTCAAAACTGTCGATATTAATATATAATTTTCTTTGAATACGTTATGTTTCTTATAAAGAACTTAAATTACGTAAAAAATATATAAATAATAAATATATATTTATTATTAATCTTATATATTAAACTATGTAATTTGAGATAACCCATATATGTTGTTAATTATTCAACACAAAAAAGATAATAGAAAAAGAAATAATCATTCAAAAGGGAGAGAAAGTTACAAATCAATAAGAGCGAAACAAAGAGGAAATTAGTAATATAGAAAGATGAGAGATTATTTAATAAAGAAGAGAAGAAAAAACACCAAGACGATAAAGAGAAAAAATAAAAAAGTGGAAGGGAGAGAAACGAAAAATTAAGAAAGAATAGAGGAAAGAGAGGCCAAGAAGATCACTAAGATATAGATGATGAACATACCAAAATGGAATGATAATATGAGAGAGAAAAAGATGAGAAAATATTAGATATATTGAAAAACAATTTAGAGAAATAATTAAATGAAAGTTATATCTTACTAATAAAACATAAAATAGTTTTTAAAATATAGCTTGTTAATCTTATATAATATTTAAGAATAATAAAATATAAAAATATTTAAGATTTATTATTTCTTTAGAATTTTAAAGAAATAATAAAAAAATATTTTGATTATTAATTTAATATTATTTTTTATCTTTAAAATTCCATAATGTAATATTTTCATATTTAAAAAATTAAATACACAAATGATGTGCAATATTTATTATTATATAAAATTGATAATAATTTCCTATAAAGTTTTTTTTAAAGAATTAATTATTATAATGGTAATTATGAACTATCATATATTATAATTTTTTACATTATATTGTTATAAAAATTAAGAGTGTTTTGTTAAAAAAAGAAATGCTATGAAAAATATATGCAATACCTCTACCTTTAGGAACGTCACCCAAAACAATACTACTTTTGCCTAAACATGCTTAACTTGTGAGTTCTAAAAAGATCTGATGCTAAAATACTCTTGTGGTTGAACATGCATTAAAAAGATAAAATATTGTAACTATGTGGTTATTTTTTTATGATAATGAACCATTTCTAAAAATTCCTAATTCTTAATAGAATAATGTTGCCATAGTGAACCGTGACAGTTCATTGGAAATTATGTTTTAAAGCACTTGCGTACATAACTAAATCCAAACATTCCAATTTTTAATCAAGCAATCGATAACTTCTCAGTAAATCCAACAAAGCAAAAGCAATTCACTCGTTGGTTACTAAAGTGACTAATTCACGAACCCAGTAAATGCTAGCAAACTAAAGTAATTGGATGTTTACAGCAGCAACTAGCCGACTAAATTAATCAGAGAAGTTAAAAAAATATCTACAAGGAGAAATGAACAATGCCAAATAAGAGACAAAAAATGCCAAAATTTCTACAAGGCAAATTTCAAAATTACGGTATGAAGAAGCACCGTTCGATCAAGAAAATTAATGATTGAATGATCAACACAACACACCATGTTTGAATTGACAAATTCTTGCAGCCATGCAATCGCGAGAAGAACCACGACAACTACTAGAAAATTAAATCGATTTAACATGCAACAAGGTTAGAAGAAAATCGATAAAGTCGGGCAAATAATGCTGTCGAGCAATGTAGGATGAAACACTCAAAATTTTCTGCACAGTGAACTTTTTAATTGTGGAAATAATGTGGATTGTCCAATAGAACATTTTTGTAATCGAACGATCAATGCACTATTTTATCATTCAAACTGTTAATTCTTTTTGTCGTTCGATTTCACCTTGTTGCGATAGCAAGTTCCATATTTCTTTCATTTGTGAGGCTAAATCTTGTCATCAGATCGCAATGCCGATTCAACGGACAAGACCAATTTAATTTTTTAAAGGCATGGATTCGTATGCATATGACCGATATCTTAGTTTTTTGCGAACGAATGATCTTGGGGCATTCCAATCAAATGGCTACTACGTAATAGCTTTTTCTGCTTCTTTTCTTCGAGACATTTGTTAGTTTTTATGTGTTTATTTCCTAATTAAAATGTTATAAAACTATGAAAATTTAACGATTGAATTGGGTTTTTGGAAAGTGCGTTTAGTTAACACAAACTCCATATAAATAAAAGATTTTTGTACGAAACTAAGAATAAAAATTTTTATGCCATCTGAGAAAATATTAAAGCTGTTAGTCTCTTGTTCCCCTTATAGTTTTCATACCATGCTATGCAATTTACTCGTCAAGCCCTTGAAATTCCTTTCATTTTCAAATCAGCTAAATTATTAATTTTCTTGATATCAAATTCATTTAATTAAGACAATTGTGCCTCTTCAATGGTTTCATGAAGCTTAAGATTTTGGATTTTAGATTTTATGTTGTTGAATGTTTTTTTTTTCATTTTATTTTGTTGCAAGCTTGTTGTTGCCTAATCTGTTTATTTCATTGTAAGACCATAGTAGTCTATCTCATTTATCTCTTTGTTGTGAGTCTTTAGCCAACTTATCTATTGGTGAAAGGCTTATATTATATTGTGTTAGTGTAGCTTTTTTTGGGGTGGACGTATTCTTGTTTTAAATGTCAAACAACATAATTTTTTTTTACATTTTTAATTACTTTTGATTTTTTAATTACATGACTTTATAAAAAACCACTTTTATATAATTGTTAAAGTTTATTAAAAATTGTTATAAATAATTTTTTGAAATATTTTGTAGAAATAAATTTTTTATTCATAAACATTCACTTCATTTTTACTGAACCTTTTTCAAATAAATTATTAAAATTAATTACCTTTCCTGAGAAAAAGGAGCGCTATGAAAAAATATGTGCAGTACGAGGACTTCTGAAGAGTTGACCCATCCCGATAATACTCTATCCCAAGCATGCTTAACTTTTGAGTTTTAATAAGATTGAGTGCTATAATTCTGGTGTTATCACAAATACGTGCAAAAGATAAAAAAATCATAGTTAAATGATTATTGTTTCAAAAATATTGAACCATATTAAAATGTTTCTTAATTAACTCGTCAATATACCAAAATATTTTATATACTTATTATGTTTATCATACTATATTTTAATATTAAAAAATTATTTATATAAAATAAATACAAAATTACAATAAAATTTTATTTTTATAATATTGATATTAAAACATAAGTATTTCTTCCATTATTTAACATTATTAAAAGTAAAAAAAAATTACTTTAAAAATTTTAAGTAATACAATATATATTTATCATAAATATTATATATTAGCTTATGAAACATAAGAAAACTTTTAAATATTTGTAATTGATGAGCAGAAAAATGATAATAAAGATGAAGATAGTTATTCTCGTAGAGACAAAAACGTCATAGATTGACCAGAGTAAAATAGAGAAAAAACTAATAATAATGAGATATGGGAGATGATTGAATAAAGTGAAAAAGAAAAGAGAGAACATAAAAAAGATTGAAAGAATAAATAAAAGTGAAAGAGAAAGAAATGAGAAAGTAAAGAATTATAGCAGTGAGAGAGGCTAAAAATATTAAGATATAGAGAATAACGAGATAAATAAAAGATTGATAATAGGAGAGAAAAAAAGGGAAAGAATTTAAGAGAAATTGAGATAAAGAGAGAAAGTGGGAGGAATGATAAAAAAATTAAATCTAAATAATTAACCTTATAATATTTGCAAAATTTAATAAGTGAGTCTTATATAATACTTAACAATATTAAATTATAAGAAACAATTTTAAGTTTATTATTATTTGAGAAAATTACAAATGTTTAAAATATTTTTTACTTTTTATAAAATTTTATTTAAATTTTCAATGTTCTATAATATAATATTTCGATATTTATAAAATGATCATAAAGCATATATATAATGTCATAAACATAAGTTAATTCTAGTTTAATATAATTAACAAAATTCTTTTGCATAATAATAAACTAAATAAACTAAATGAGAGTTAATATTTTATTACATCATGATGTATCATATTTATTATTATATTAAATTAATAATATTATTTTTAAGTTATCTTTTAAAATTAATTACAAAAATATAATTATAAACTATCATTTATAACACTTTATTTTTTTAAAATAGTAATATTATAAAAATTAATTGTCAATAATTAAAATAATAAATGTTATGAAAAAAATATGAGCAATAATAGGTCAAGTGTCCCAACACTATCCTTGTCTAAACATGCTTAACTATTGAGTTCTAATGACATCGTGAGCGATAAGCCTAGTGTGGTTGCACATACAAATAAAAGATAAAGCATCAAGGTTGTGTTATTATTTTTCTTAATGTATTACACCATTTCTAATAGTTTTTAAATTATTAAATGTATAAACTTTTAAACAATGTTTCTTATTTTTATATATTAAATATATTATGATTTAAATATTTTATTTATAAGACAAATAAAAAAATTATAGGAACTATCATTTTTCATAACATTGACACAAATACGTAATAATTTCTTCTATTATATTATCCTTCTTATAAATATAAAATTAAATTATGCCATAAATATTAAAAATAATATATATATATATATATATATATATATATAATATTGCATACTATACTTTGTCACAAAAAAGATCTTCAAGTATTATTAATTAATGAGCTGAAAAAGTGATAATGGAGATGGAGATAGCTATTTTCTAAAAGAGAGCAAAAGTCATGAATTAATAAAATAAATATATATGGAAAAAAATAATAATATAGAGAGACGAGAGATGATTTATTGAAGAGAAAAAACAATAAAAGTGATAGAGATAACAATTTTAAAAAATAAAGAAAGAGTAATATGAAAGAAGAGATGGATAATAAAGAGAAGTAAACAAGATTGTAACTAGATAAAAAATAGAAAAGACAAATAATATAACGATAATAAGTGAGAGAAGAAAGTGAAAGAATTTGAGAGACATTAAAATAAAGTGGAAAAATTTAGAAAAAAAAATTAACTAAATTAAAACCTTAATAATTAAAATTATAATATTAATTAAAAATTTAAAGTTAATCATATATAATATTGAAAATATATATATAAGTGTTAAGTCAATTATTATTATAAGATGTCCAAAATATTTAAAATATATTTTGACAATTTATTTAATTTTTTATTTTTTTCATACTTAAAATTAAAAAGATCAATAAAATAGTAAATATTATAACTATTTTAATATGTTATCTAAATATGATTTAATATATATATTAAAAATTAAAAATATTTAATGCTAGTTATTTAATTTTATAATTCTTTTATTTTATAAGTATTAATATATTTGAAAAATTTAATACAAGACTTTTATGTAGTATTGTAAATAAAAGTTAATTCAAATTTATTATATTCTACATAAGTTATTTTTTAAATATTAAATAATATAAAAATTATGGTTTTATTGTGTCATATGATGTGCCATAGATATTAATACATAATATTGCTAAAAAAAGTTTATAAAGTTGTTATTAACAATTAATTATAGAAGTAGTTTTTCTAAACTATAATTTATAATCGTTCATTTTTTAAAATTAATGTATTTTTAAAATTAACTATCAATCCTTCGAAAAATCAATGATATAAAAAAAAATGTTAACAATATTCTCAAGAGATCACTCATTCCAAAACTACTCTCATCCAACCAAGCTTAACATTGAAAGAACTAAATAGATCTACTACAATAATGTTAAAATGGTATCATATGTGTAAAAAAGAAAAATAATCATAACATGAAAATAATAAATCATGATGTATTATAAAAATAATATTTTATTTATATAAAAATAATAGAAAATTATAAAATTATTAATTTTTATAATCTATATATTAATATATATGATTTTCTTTCATTAGATTATCATTCTAATAATTTAAAAAATAAATTTAATAAACATATAAATAATTAAATAAATATTTTGGAAATATATTTTGTATTAAACAGTGATATATGAGAGAATTCCTTAGTTTTGCTGATTAATATTCATAAAAAGAGATAGTATTGATAAGGATAACTATTTTATAAGAGGAAAAAGATTATAGATTGATAAGAACAAGATAAAGGGAAAAATAATAATAAAGATATTAGATATGATTTAATGAAGCTAAAAATAAAAGAAAAAATATAAAAGTGGTTCAGAGAATAAATAAATAAATAAATTAAAGAGAGAGAAATGACAAAGTAAAGAGTGATAAAGGAGAAGGAGGCCAAATATAACATAAGAACACATAGTAGAAAAAGACAAATAAGAGAATGATAATAAAGGATAGAAATAAGTGAGAGAATATGTTAGACATTAAGATAAAAGAAACAAGTGATAAAAATGATTTCATCAAAAGTTAATTTTAATTTATTAAATTATAATATTTATTGAAAATAAATAAAATAATTATATATAAAATTTTTATATTTTAAAATGTGAAACTATTTTATGTTTATTATTATTTTATAATATTGTAATTATTTAAGAAATATTATAATTTTTAATTCAATATCATTTTATTCAAACTTAAAATAATTAACAAAATAATAAATAATATAATTATTATAATATATTACCTTTATTTTACTTAATATAAATCATAAATATAAAGAATATTTGAGATTAAAGAAACAATTTTTGATTTCTAATTTTTTATAAAGTAATGTTACTTTATTTAAAAACTCTATATACGAAATATATATGTTATTATAAACATAAATTAATTCTCATTTATTATAATTGATATAAGTTATTTTGCTCAATATTAAACTTATTTAAAGGTGTTATTTAATTATATCGTGTGATGTGTCATATTTATTGTTAAATAAAATTGTTGATGATGTTATAAGTTTATTACTAAATATTAATTACTAAAATGGTAATTATAAACAATCTTTTTAAGTTAATTTTTTAATGTCAACATATTATTAAAATTAATTGTCACTCATTAGAAATATGAATGCTTTGAAAAAAATATGTGCAACATATAAGACATCGCAAGAGGCCACCAACACAAACAATACTTTTTTCGAGGAATGCATAACTTTAGAGTTTTAATTAGATCCACTGCTATAATATTTGTATGGTCGCACATGCATGCAAAAGACTTTATCGTAGCTATGTGATTGTTGTCATCATGATAATGAATGATTTGTAAGATAGCGTAAATGATCAAGTATATGTACTATTCAAAAAATATTATGTTAATTATATATGCAATAATATATTTTAAAATCTATTTTATTTTATAAAATTTATAAAAAATAATTATATGAATTATTACTTCAAAAATTTATGATATTAATGCCTTAGATTTTCTTTCAATATGTTTTCATTTTTATAAGAAAATTAAATTACCCAAAAAAGTATAAATAATAAAAATATAATTATTATTAATTTTATATATTACACTGTGTAATATGAAATATTTATATATATCGTTAGTTTATGGACATAAAAATGTTCATAAGGAAAGAAAAAAATATTCGAAAGAGAGAGAAATTTACTAATTAATAAGAGTGAAATAAAGAGAAAAATAATAATAGAGATAGACAAGAGATTATTTAATAAAGAAGAGAAGAAATAAACATATAGGAGATAGACATAAAAATAAAAAAGTGGAAGGGAGAGAAATGAGAAATTAAAAAAGAATAGAGGAGAGAGAGAGGCCAAGAAAAATACTAGCATATGGATACTGAATAGACTAAAAAAAATGATAATAGAAGGAAAAAAAGTTAGAGAATATGAGAGATGTTGATAAAAAAATATGAGAAATAATTGAATAAAAGTTAAATCTTAATAATTAAATTTATAATATTTATTAAAAATAAAAAGTTAACTATATATAACAATTATATATTTTAAAATATAAACTTATTTTAGTTTTATTATTATTTTATAATATTACAAATATTTAACGAGTTATTATATTATTAATTTAATATAAATATGTTCATAGTTAAAAACTTAACTAAATAATAAATAATATAAACATTCTAATATATTATCTTTATTTTACATAATATAGATCAATAATATAAAGAATACATAACCTTAAAGAAATTATTTTTAATTTCTTATTTTTATAAATAATTCTCCATTAATTATAAGCTCTATATACATAATATATATATATACTATCATAAACTTGAATTAATTCGAATTTGTTATAATTGATATAAGTTTTTTTGCTTCAAATTAAACAAATTCAAAGTTATTATTTTATTATATCATGTGATATGTCATATTCTTTTTTACATGAAATTGACAATAATGTTATAATGTTATAATTAAATATTAATTTCAAAAAAGGCCATTATAAATAATCCTTTTTAATAATTTATTTTTTTAAAATTAACATGTTATTAAAATTAATTGTCACTAATTAAAAAAATGATTGCTTTAAAAATATATATGCAACATAAGGAAATCTCAATAGGCCACTTATCCCAATAATACTCTTTCATAAGAATGTTTAAGTTTGAAGTTCTAATTAGATCAACTGATATAATATTTGTGTGGTTGCACATGCATGCAAAAGATGTTATCATAGGAATTTGATTGTTGTCTTCATTATAATGAACAATTTCTAAAAAAGGTTAAATTATCAAGTAAATTTACTATTTTAAAGAATTATGCTTATAATATATGTGATAATATATTCTAATAACAATATTTTATTGTGTAAAATTAATAAAAAATAATTACATAAACTATCACTTTTGAAATTGATGATATTCATACCAAAGATTTTCTTTCAATACATTATGATTCTTATAAAAAAATTAAATTACCTAAAAATAATAAATAAAAAATAATATAATTACTATTAATGTTATATATTAAGTTATATGACATGAGCTATTTTTTATATAATGTCAATTTATGGACATTAAAATGATAATCGAGAAAGAAATAATTATTCCAAGAGAAAGAGAAAGTTACAAAGTAATTGTAGTGAAATAAAGAGTAAAATAAAAGGAGAGATGGATGAGATGTTATTTAATTAATACGAGAAAAAAACTAGAAGAGATAGAGAAAAAAATCCAAGAGAGAGAAAGAAGAAATTAAGAAAGAATACAAGATAGAGTGGCCAAGAAGAATATTAGGGCATAGACCCTAAAAATAAGAAAAAAATGTTTGACAATATGAGAGCCAAAAAGGTGATAGAATATTAGAGATGTTAAGAAAAAATAAGGGAAATAATTACATGAATGCTAAATCTTAATAACAAATTTATAATATTTATAAAAATATAACTAGAAAATCTTATATAATATTTAGTAATAATTAAATAAAAAATATTTGAGATTTTTTATTGCATGAAAAAATATTAAAATATTCAAAAAATATTTAAATATTAATTTATTACTTTTTTGTCTCTAATATTCTATAATATAATATTTCTAAATTTAAACAATAAAATACACAACATTTATATGATATTATAAACATAAATTAATTATAATTTATTATAATGGATGTAAGTTATTTTGCTTAATATTTAATAAAATTAAAATTATTATTTAATTATAACAAATGATGTGCAATATTTATTATTATAAATAATTGAAAAATATTTTATAAAGTTTATTTTTAAAAAATCAAGTATTATAACTATAATAATGAATTATCATTTATAGTAATTTTCCTACATAATAATCTTATAAAACTAAATCATCATTTGTCAAAAAAAGAATGCCATGAAAAATATTTCCAACATCCAAAACTTTAAAAAGTTCTCCCATCACAATATTACTCTTACCGAAGTATTCTTCACTTTTGAGTTGTAATAGGATTCAATGCTAAAATGCACTTGGTTAAAAATGCATTGAATAAAAGAAATATTGTAGAAGTGTAATTAATTTTTTGATGCTAATGAACTATTTCTAAAATTTTCTAAATTATCAAGCCTATACAATTTTAATAAAATTTATGCATGTTACATGTCATAATATATTATAATGTAATTATTTTATTTAAAATAAAATGTGCAAATAAATACATAAACTATAATTTTTGTAAAAGTAGACAACTTCAAGAAAAGTTTTCTATATTACGTTACCTTTCTTACAAATTTAAAATTAAATTATGCAACAATTATTTAAAATAAGATATATATATTTGTTAAGTATATTATATATTAAACTATACAACACGATATATTTCTTATATATTGTTAAATGATGGGCTGAAACAAAGATAATTGAGTCCATGATGACTATTATGAACGAGAGAGAAAATCATGCATTTTAAAAACTAAAAAAGAAAGAAAAATAATAATTGAGATAGATGAGAGATGATTTAATGAAGTAGAAAATAAATGAGAGAACATAAATAAGAAAAATAAAGTAAATAAATGAGATAAATAAGGAAAAAGAGAATGTAAAGAACGATGTATAAGTTAGAGAGGCTATGGATAATACAAAGAGATTGGGAATGAAGACAAAAATGAAAAAGTAATAATAAGAGAGTGAAGGAAGTGAGAATTTATTAAAGAGAATTAGGTCAGAAAAAAATTTAATAAAATTAGTTGCATACATAGTCAAATCCAAACATTCTAATTCTTAATCAAATAATCGATAATGAAAAACAAATGATATGAAAAAATTTGTAATAATACTATGAAGAGGTCACCGATCAAAAAAATACTCTCATCTAACCAAGCTTACAAATGGAAGTACTAGATCTAGTGCTCTAATGCTAATGTTGTCACTTATGTTTGGAAAAGAAAAAGAATCATAGTTGTGTGATTATAATCTTAAAAATCATCAATCACGACGAATTATAATAATAAAACTTTTTTTATATAAAATTAATAAAAAATTATAAAAGTTTTTATTTTTTTATAACGTACATATTACTATATATGAATTTTTTTTGTTATGTTATCTTTCTTATAATTTAAAATTTAAATTTAATAAATATGTAAATAATAAAATATATATTTTACAAAAATATTATATTTTAAAACGTAATATACAAGAGATTTCTTAAATTTTTTAAATTAATGTTCTTTAAAAGAGGTAATATCGAAAGAAATAACTATTTTAAAAGAGTAAAAAAATTATAGAATGATTAGAGCAAGATAAAGAGAAAAATAATAACACTGATATGAGAGATGATTTAATGAAAAGTAGAAGAAAAGGGGAACTAATAAGAGAAAGATAGAATAAATAAATAAATGAAAGAGAGGCAAATGACAAAGTAAAGAGTGATAAGGAGAGAGAAGCCAAAAAGAATATAAAGACACAGAGAATCAAAAGAAAAATAATAAAAGTAAAAAGTAAGTGACAGAATATGCTAGACATTAAGATAAAGTGAAAAAAGAGATAGAATCATTTAATCAAAGTTAATATTAAATAGCTAAAATTATGATATTTATAAAAAATAAATATATTAAATGTATATAACCTTTATTTATTTTATACAATAAAGCTATTTCAAGTTTGTTATTATTTTATAATATGACAAATATTTAAAGAATATTTATTTTATTAAATTAATATAAATATATTCATACATAAAAAAATAACAAAACAATAAATAATATAATTATTCTGATATATTATTTTTATTTTGCATAATATAAACCATAAATATAAAGAATATTTAAGATTAAAGGAATAATCTTTAGTTTCTAATTTTTTATAATGTAATGTTACTTTGTCCAAAAAAAAAAATATATACTATTATAAAAATAAATTATTTCTAATTTATTATAATTGATATTAGATCTTTTGCACAATATTTAAAAAAAATTAATGCTATTATTTTATTATCGTGTGATGTGCATATTCATTATTACATGAAATTCACGATACTGTTATATTATTATTAATAAATATAAACTACAAAAATGGTAACTATAAATAATCTTTTTTTAATAATTTAATTTTTTAACATCAAAATATTATTAAAATTAATTTTCTCTCATTAAAAAGTTATTACTTTAAAAAAACATGCAATATGAGGAATTCTTAAGAGGCCACATATCCCAATAGTACTCTTGCCGAGGAATGCTTAACTTTCGAGTTGTGTTAATTCCACTACTGTAATGCTTGTGTGGTCTCACTTGTATTATTTTAAAAAAAATTATGCTTATCATATATGTCATAATCTATTCAAAAATTAATATTTTATTCTATAAAATTAATAAAAAATAATTACATAAACTATTGCTTTTGAAATTTATGATATTAATACCTCAGATTTTATTTCAAAACATTATCATGCTCATAAAAAAATTAAATTACATGAAAAATACAAATAATTAAATATATAAATATTATTATATTAATATATATGAAGCAATGTAATGTGTGATATTTCATATATATTGTTAAGTTATAAAAATAATTATTCCATAACAGTGATAAACTTATAGATTAATAAGAGTGAAATAAATAAAAAAATGACAATGGAGATAGATGAGAGATTATTTAATAAATAAGAGAAGAAAAAAACATTGAGGAGATAGATAGAAAAAAATAAAAAGTCATTGGGAGAAAAATGTGAAATTAAGGAAGAATAAATGAGAGAGTGATAGTCCAAGAAGAATATTAAGATATAGATCATGAAGACACCTAAAAGAAAATGATAATAAGAGAGAATGAGAGAATATCAGAGATATTGAGAAAAAAATGAGAGAAATAATTAAATTAATGTTAAATCTTAAAAATAAAACTTACAATAATTATAAAAAAGCAATTAATCTTACATAATATTTAATAATTAAAAAATATATAAATATTTGAGAGTTATTATTTCTTTAAAATTTTAAAAATTATAAAAATATTTTGACTATTAATTTAATTTTATTTTTTATCTCTAATATTCTATGGTATAATTTTTCTATATTTTAAAAATTAAATACACCATATATAAGTGCTATTATAAAAATAAATTAATTCTTATTTATTATAATCGATATAAGTTATTTTGCTAAATAATTAACAAAATTAAAGTTATTATTTTATTATATCAAATGATGTGCTATATTTATTATTATAAAAGATTGATAATAATTTTATAATGTTATTTTTAAAAAATTAATTATTATAATTGTAATTATCAACTGTCATTTACTGTAATTTTTTTTAAATAGTAATGTTACAAAAAAATGGGCAACACTAGAAACTTTAAAAACGTCAGCCATCACAATGCTACTCTCGCTGCAGCATACTTAACTTGTGAGTTCCAAGGAGACCATATGCTAAAATTCTCCTGTGCTGGAACATGCAATAAAAAAATATCATAGTTATGTGATCTTTTTTTTATGGTAATGAATCATTTCTAAAATTTCTTAAATTATCAAGCCTATACTTTTTTAATAAAGTTATGCATGTTAAACTTTTTATTTTAATAAAATTAATAAATAATTACATAAACTATAATATTTGAAAAAGTGGATAACTCTAAATGAAAGTTTCTATGATTACATTATTTTTATATAAATTAACAATTAAATTACGTAATAAATATTTATAATAAGATCTGTATTTTTCAAATCAAAATTGAGAGGAATATAATAATTTAGATAGATAAAAGACGATTTAATGAATAAGAAAAAAAAAGATAACATAAATAAGATAAAGAGAATAAATAAATGAGTGGAATAGAGAAAAAAAGGAGAAAATAGAGAATGTTAGAGAAGTGAGAGAGGCCATGAATAATATAAGGAGATTAAGAATGAAGACAAAAATAAAATAGTAATAATAAGGGTGGAGAGGAAGTGAGAGAATGTGTTAAGGAAAAAAAGTGAAAAAAGTTTAATAAAAAATTTACCATCGAAAAATCGTTGTCATAGTGAACCGCGATGGTTCATTGGAATTACTTTTTAAAATAGTTGTAGACATAATCAAATCCAAACATTCAAATTTTTAGTCAAGCAATCGATAATGGCTCCATAAATCCAATAGAGGAAACACAAATCTCCCATTTGTTACTACAATGATTAATTCACCAATGCTGAAATAGGGTAAAAAAATACCAAAATTTTTGCATTGTAAATTTCTAAATTACAGGATTCGATCAAACAATCTACGCAACACATCGTCTTTCAATACACAAAATCTTGCAACTGTGGGATCACCAAAGCCCACATGGGAACAGCTAGCAAATTAAATCAATCGGACATGTTCCAGGGTTACAAAAATACTTATAAGAAGGGTCGAACAATTCTATTGAGCAGTGTGCGACAAAACACTAAACCTTTTCTACATGGTGAATTTCTAAATTGTGGGAGTAAAGTGAATCATCCGTGGGCCATTTTTATGATCAAACAATCATTGAAGCATTTTTTATTTTAGACCGATAATTATTTCAGTCATTCGATTGGCAATTCGTTCCGATCGCATGGTCGATAATTATTCTGCAAGCCAAGCTCAACGTCGCCGTCAAATCATAATTTTGATATAATGGACCTGACCAATCTCATTTTTATAAAGGTGTAGATTTGATTGCATACGTCCGATCGCTTAGTTTTTGCCATCAAACGGTTTTCGAGTGTTCCGATCGATCGGGGACTATGCAACAGATTTTTTAGCCATTTTGCTTAGCCGTTCGAGAGTTGTTTATTTGTTTATTTCATATTAAAATATTACAAAAATTGTGAAAATTCTAATGGCTAAATTGCTTGTTTGGTATGTTCTTTTAGCATCTACAAATTGCATATAAGTAGAAGATTTTTGCAGAAAAGCTGCAAGTTTCCCTCATCATTTTTATACACTGCTGCTCCACTCTTCAAACTCTTAAAATTCCATTCATTCTCAAATCAGCTAAGTATTAAATTTTCTTGATTGTTAATTCGTTTAATTAAAATAATTGTGCCTCTTTAATGGTTTCATGAAGCATATGATTTTTTGTTGTGTTGATTTAAATTATAAGACCATAGTTGTATGTCATGTTTGTCTCCTTGTTGTGACTATTGGGCAACACTTTTATTGGGGAAAGGCATATATTGTGTTATGTTTGCCTAGTTTTTTGTTACGGTGGAAGTAGGCTTATTTTATATGCCAAACCACCTAAAAATCGATTGTTTACATTTTTAATAATTTTTTATTTTTCAATTACATGATTTTATAATAGTTAATATTTTTTAAAAATAAAATAATAATTCATAAAAAATCACTTTTATATATTAGTTAAACTACATTAAAAATTGCTACAAATATTTTATGGAAATATTTTACAATAAATAAACTTTGAGTAATAGCAATTCAACTCACTCATGCTAAACCACACTTCAAACATCATACTAAAATTAATTACATATCATGAGAAAAAGAAATGCTATGAAATAATATGTGCAGCACGAGTACTTCTCAAGAGGTGGCCCATCCTATTAGTATTCTAACCCAAGCATTCTTAACTTTCGAGTTTTAGTGAGATCGAGTGCTATAATGCTGGTGTGCTCACAAATACATGTAATAGATAAAAAATTAAAGTTCGGTGATTATTGTTTTGAAAATAGTAAACCATTTTAAAAAGTTTATAAATTGACAAATAAATGTACAAAAATGTTTTATATGTTTATTATGTCTTTCATATTGTATTGTAATTTAAATATGTTATTTATATAAAATAAATGAAAAAGGTAAACAAACTCTTATTTTTTTATAACATTGACATTAATATATATGAATTTTTTTATTATATTATCGTTTTTACAAATAAAAAATTGAATTGCTTCAAAAGTATAAATAATATAATATATATTTATCACATGTATTATAAATTAGATAATAAAACATAAGGCATTATATAAATAGTGATAATTAATGAGCAAAAATAGAGATAATGAAGTTGATGATAGTTATTATGTTAGAGAAGGAAAGTAACAAATTGACAATAGCAAAATAGAGAAAAAAATTAATAATAAAGAGAAAGTACAGATGACTGAATGAAGGGAAAAAGGATAGAAAGAATATAAAAATATTGAAAGAATAAATAAAAAAGATAAAAGAGAAAAAATGTGAAAGTAAAGAAAGATAGTGCTGACGGGGAGGCTAAAAAATTTTAAGATATAAATAATAAAGAGAAAAATAAAGGAACGATAATAGAAGAGAGAAAATAGGGAGAAAATTTAAGAGAGACTATGATAAAGAGTAAAAAGTGTGTGAAATAGTTAAATAAATGTTAAATCAAAATAATGAATCTTATAATATTTATAAAATATAATATTGAATCATATGTAATATTTAATAATATTAAATTATCAAAATTAATTTATTATTAATATTATTTTAGAAATTTACAAAAATTTAATTTTTTATTTTTGTAAAATGGTATTTTAATATCTAATATTATATAATATAATATTTCTATATTTAAAATTTCATCATTTAATATATTTATGTATACTATTATAGAAAAATTAATTGCTATTTCTTATAATTAAACAAAAAAATTCTTAAAAATTAAAAATTAATATTTTATTATATTATATTATTTTTCATGTTTATTATCATATTAAATTAAAATTAATATTAAAAAATTATTTTTAAAATAAAATTACAAAAAAATAATTAAAAAAAATTATTTATAATAATTTCTTTAATAATTATTTTATAAAAATTAATTGTCTTTCATTAAAAAATTTATGAAAAGTTTTGAGTAGCAATAAGACTTTTCAAAAGGTCACCTATCCCAACAAGAGTTATAATGATATCTTATGTCGTAAGGTTAGTGTCGTTGCACATATATGCAAAAGATAAAATGTCAACGTTTTGCGCTTAATTTTTTTAAAGTGTTACACAATTTTTAAAAGTTTTTAAATTGTTAAGCATATAAATTTATAAATAAAGTTTATCCTTTTTATATATATTACAATATATTATGATGTCATTTTTTTATTTAAATGAAATAAATAAATATTACATGAACTATAACTTTTCATAACATTAACACTAATACATAATAATTTCTTCAATTATGTCATCATTGATATAAATAAAAAATAATATTATTTAATAAATATTAAAAATAATACATATATTTATATAAATATATTATTTATTATACTATGTCACAATACAGATCTTTTAAATATTATTAATTGATGAGCTGAATAAGCAATAATGGAGATGGAGATAATTATTTTCTAAAAGAGAGAAAGTTAGGAATTAATAAAATAACATCTATAGAAAAGAAATAGTAGAGTGGGACAAGAGATGATTTATTAAAGAGAAAAAGGAAAGGAAGAACATAGTAGATATAGCAATAACAAAAAGAATTAAAGAAAGAGAAATGAAAAATAAGAGATGCATAGTAAAGAGAGAGGCCAATAAGATGATAACAAGATAAAAAATGAAAAGACAAACAATAGAATGATGATTGGTGAGAGAAGAAAGTGAGAGAATTTGGGAGACATTGAAATAAAAAGGTAAACTTTATAAAAAAATTAAATATAAATAAAACTTTAGTAATTAAAATTTAATATTTATTAAATATTACTATTTAATAATATAGCATATTTAAAAATAAAATAATAAATTTTTTTTGAATTGTATTATTATTTTGGAATATTACAAACATTTAAAGAATATTATGAAAATTATTTAATTTTTTTATTTTTTCATAATAAAATAAAAAAATAATTATTTAATAAATATTATAATTATTTTGATATGTTATCGTTATATAATGTAATATAGATATTAAAAATATATAATATTTAATACTAACTTTTTACTTTTATATTTTAATTATTTATAATATCATTTTAATATAATAAAAAAACAATTATACACAACATATATATATTATTATGACATATAAATTAAATCTAATTTATTATATTCTATAAAAGTTATTTTTCTCAATGTTAAATTATATTAAATTTTTATTATTATGTCATATGATGTGTCAACTTACTATTATATGAAATTGCTAAAAATTTAATAAAGTTGTTATTAATAATTTAATAAAAGGTAGTATTTTTATAAACTACAATTACAAATAAATTAATTTTCTAAAACTAACAAGTTTTTAAAATCAATTATGAATACTTAGAAAAATTAATGCTAAGAAAAAATGTGTAACAATATTATCTAGAGGTCACTCATCCCAAAACTACTATCATCCAAGTAAGCTTTAAATAAGAAGTACTAATTGGATCTATTGCTATAACGTTAATGTGGTCATATATTTATAAAAAAATAATCATAGTTATGTGATTATTATCATGAATATAATAAATCAAGATGTATTATAGTAATAAGAATTGAGATAGATGAGAGATGATTTAATGAAGAAGAAAAGAAGAAAGAGAACATAAATAAGATAAACAGAATAATTAAATGAGTGAAATAGAGAAAAAAAAGAAAGTAGAGAAGAATAGAGAAGTGAGAGAAGCTATGAATAATATTATGAGTTTGAGAATGAAGACAAAAAAGTAATTATAAGAGAGAAGGAAGTGAATGTATGTGTTAAAGTGAAATAAGTGGCAAAAAATTTAATAAAAGTTTATTAACAAAAAACCCATTGCAATTGTGAACCGTGACAAACCATTGGAAATTACTTTTGAAAATAGTTGTGCACATAATCAAATGCAAACATTCCAATTTTTAATTGAGAAGTCGATAATGACTCCGTAAACGAACAAAAGAAAAGCAAATCACCCGTTTACCTAATGACTGAATTTGCCAACACAGCAATGCTAGCCAACCAAATTAATCAGACATTCATAGTGACGGATGACCGACCATATTAATCAAAGCAGTTATGAAAATACCTATAAGGAGAAACGAACAAAGTCGGGGAGCAACGAGTGACAAAAAATGCAAAATTTCAGCACGGTGAATTTCAAAATTGCAAAATTATGAAGCATCGTCCATTCCTCAAAATTCATGATGGAACATTCAAGGCCACACACTGCCTCGCAACCTAAAATTTTTTTTAATTGTACGATCACCAATGGCAACATGACAATCGATACAAAACAAAAAGAATAGAACATGTATCAGAGTTATAAAAATACCTATAAGGATGAAAAATGCTACTGAGCAATGTGGGACAAAAACACTCAAACTATTGTGAATTTTTTAATTGCTACAATATGGTGCATCGTCCAATGGCACTTTTTTCCGATCGAACAATCACTGAAGTTTTTTATCATTCAAACAATTAATTCTTTCAATAGTCCAACCATAGTTGAGCCACTATATTTCCTTCACTATTTATGCCATAACAGACCTTGCTCCAACAAATTCAAGTCACTAAATTACTCCTTGGGATTTAACGTAAAGTACATTGAGCTTAATAAGGAATTACTAACAGCTTAGTCTTTTTTTGGGATCATCACATCAAAGGGTGGAATACAACTTACTGGCATTAGCTAGTTTAACTACAAGTCAAGCTTTTAATAACTCAACCATAACTTAGTTTTTTATGAGATGAAAACAAACTTAGGATTTCTGAAATGCCACATCGTACAACAAAAAAGACAAAAAAAAAAGGAAGAAACAAATTTTTGATAAATATGTAAAACTTTTCCAATGCTTACTAATGAAAGTGAGAAAGCACAAAGAGCATGAAAATATTAAAGGAAATTTTAAAAATATATTCCTAGAAGAATTTGCCTTATCTAGAAAAATTTTTAATTTTAGATAACTATAAGCCATTATTGTTGATAGAGGAAATTTACGCAAAAGAAACTTATTCAGTTGTGGATTGAGATGCTAAAATTTTGTTGATGTTTATTAGTCATTTCATTCACAATGGTCAAATTTTTCTTGAAATTTGCTTTTAATAGCCATTTGACTGAAAGAGAAAAGATGCTACTAAAGCAGCTTCAAAATAGGTCAGAAAGATCTTAAAGTATTCTTTCAAAATGTCTATTTTAATGGCAAAATAATGACCACTTATTTGCTGTTATGTGGGTTATATTGTAGACATTTGATTACCACATAAGAGATCTTGATTGTTTAGTCAAACTTTGAAAAAGTAGATGAGCTCTGAAAGGTTGGATCTTGTTGGATTTGAGAAGACCCTTTCAATCAAGTATAATGAGATTTGGATTTTTTGAATAATCAAAGATAAAATTTGGATTTTTCTACATTATCAGATTTACACATTATAGTTCTGAGAAATCTTGTCATGGTTAGATTGTTTGAAAAAATTAAAATAAAAATAACAATCTAATGAAGTCGGACGACAGCACCAACTTCGAATAAATTGATTGGTTGTAGTGGATGAAGCAGTAACCAGTCAAATGGCTCACCCAATGGACTGTTGGATAAATTAAGATCAGTATTTATTGACAAAGTTGATCTCCACCATGTTATCACAAAAATGAACAATAGAATGGCACTTAACCCAACTAGTTTTGGATATACATTGGCTATATAAGTTTTTAGATGTTGTAATATTATCTTATAGAATGTGTGAAATCTAAATCTATAATACTAATGCCAAATATTTGTTTATATTTTTATATCTATATTAAGGCTTAATAAAAAATATTTTAAAAAAATTATCCAATTAATTATTTGCTTAAATTTTCATTTTGAGAATGAATTAAACAAGATTAAATTAATAATAAAAAATTTTCTTTTAATATTTTCGAAAATTTTGAAATAATAATATATCATGACTAATTTCAATATTTTAATATTATTCAATATTATTCAACTTATAAGTTTAATTTTTTAACATTTTGCTTTTATTTAATTATTCGTCTAACTATTTCTCTTTATCTCAATGTCTCAAAAATCCCTGTCTTCTTTCTCCTATTATTAATCTCTTATTTATCTCTTCACTCTCTATATTCTTATATTATTGTTGGCCTCTATCTCCTCTATCTTTCTCTACTTTCTTATTTCTCTTGCATAAACTTATTTATTTATTCTATTATTTCTCTCTATTTCTAATTCCTCTTTATTTTGCTTTGATTAATATATGCCATTTTCTCTTAAAAAATAATTATATCATCTATAGTATCTTTTTTTAGACCCAGGAATAATAATATTTGAGAAATTACATTTGTTGGGTTATTTAATATGTAATAATTATATAAATATATATTTAATTTTTTATATCTATTAGATAATTTAATTTTTTTATTTGTATCAATGATTACATAAGAGAAAAAAATCTTACTTATTAATGACTTTGTTGTGAATTTTATATGGATAAAACATTGACATAAAAATATAATATGACATATATAATAAGAATAATTTTTTTAAAAGTGAATATTTTAAGTAATTAAGAATTTTTTTTAAAATGGTTCATTAACTTAAAAAAATAAACACATAACTATAATTTTCTATTCTTTCTTATGCATGTGCAGCCACATAAGTATTATGACACTACTTATGTTTAGAATTTAAAAGTTAAGAATTTATAAGCAATAATACCGTTGTGATGGGTGACCTCTTCAGAAATTTTCATGCTATACATAATTTAAGATTGCAATATTTTATATAATTAAATTACTATCAATAATAGTTTACATTTTAATTTTTTTAAATTACTTTTTATTTAAAAATTTATAGAAAAATAAAAAAATTTTAACACACTCAATATCAGCTAAAATAATGCATATCAATTATAAAAAGATAAAGAAAAAAGTTAGACAATGTGAGAAAAATTTAGATAAAAAGAACAAATTTAGCTTATTAATTAAATAAAAGTTAAATCTTAAGAATTTATCTTTTAAAATTTATTAAATATAAAAATTTAATTATATATATATTATTTAATAATATAAAAATATGAGAAATTATTTTTTCTCATTAATACTTTTTTAATATTATAAATATTTATAAAATATTTTTTATTTAATTAAAATTATTGGTTTAGTACTTCAAATTCAAAAATTAATTAAAAATAAATAAATATAATTCTTTTAAAATTACCTTTATGTGACATAAAATTGATTATAAGTATAAATAACATTTAATGTTAATTACATAATTTTAGGTTTCTATTATTATATAATATAATATTAAAATATTTGAAAAATTCTTCACACATTAAAAATATACAATGAAAAAAATTAATTATTTTTGATTTAGTACATTGATATAAGTTATTTTGCTAGATATTAAAAAATATTAAACTTATTATTTTATGATATGTTCAGATTTATCATATTTATTATAGTATTAAATGAACAAAATGTATAAATTATTTAACAACAATTAATTACTAAAATGATAACTATAACAATCATAATAACTAAACTTTTTAACATATCCTACTAAGATGAATTGTCATTGATCAGAAAAGGAATGCTAGGGAAAATTTTTTTAACATGGGTACTTTTCATGAGGTCACCCATCCTAACACTAATCTCACACAAGCATTCTTAATGTTAGAGTTTTAATGAGATCTACTACTGTAATGCCAATGTGGTTGTACATGTATGCAAAAGACAAAGAACCATAGTTGTGTTATTATTATCTTTAAGATAAGGAATTATTTGTAAAATTTTCTAAATTATCAATCATATGTGTTGTGTGAAACTTTTGTTTTATTAGTGAAGCATTAAATTTTTAGCCATTTATTCTAATGATCTTATTTTTGGCCATTAAACTTGTGTTTGAACAAGCTTCATTGTTTGAAAACATGTTCATTAACTTTAATAGGGTGTATTTTACTATGAAAAAGAAAGTTAATTTGTTGATTTTATGCAACTCCCCTTTCATACCAATTTCAAATCATATTGTGGCATCTTAATTGTTTAAGCATCTCTTTGATTAAGCATAAGAATAGGGCCCAATTTTCAATCTATCAATTCTTTTCTTTCTTCTAATACAACTTTAACCATTAATTGATTTAACGAAATTCTATTTTTGAATTATTCTTTCTATGTTAGGTTTATTATTAAATTGTTATTATAAAAAAAAGTATTTCAACTTAATTTTTAATAATTAAAAAAATTTATGCCATATCTCATGATTTTCCTAAATGCAAAAGTTTTACGTAGACTTAAACCTTGTGCTTCGACTCATAAAAAATAGTAAGGTCTAGATCAGATTGACCCATTCTTGTTCATGATCAATTCTTCAATAGAATGGGATAAGTCATTGAATCAAACTGGGAATCATTTATACCAGATACTAGTATGGATCAAGTGAAACAAAGATAAACCCATTTGTTATGAGTCTGCCCAAGTGATTAAATCTTGAGCACACCCTATGAGAACCTTTGGGCGAAAGTTCCTACACTTCGATTGAAAAATGGGAATATGGGGAGGAAGCCAATATTCATTTTGGAAGCTACAGCAAACTAAATTCATATAATGCTGAGTAAGTTTCCTCTACTTTAGTGTTGGACTATGTCCTTCATGATTATCTCCATGTAAAATCGAAAGTACTCAACACCGCACAATCATGCATTTCTATCATTTCATTGTGGACATAACTTCCATATTAAAAAAGTAATCTTAGTCAATCCACCTATCAATTTGTTAAGTGAATTTTATGGTTGCTACTTCTTCCACCATAACAAATTGATCCATCCTACAGTCTTGATCTCATCTAACTTCGTCGAACAACTATTCTTTTTACTTTTTATATTAGTTTATCCTGATCTTTGATGACCAAGATCTCTCCTATTTGAAAGCTATAGTTTAGATCTAATCCTGATTTTACCATTAATTAATCAAATGATCGAGATCTTTTCTAACTTGACCAAATTGCTTCAAAAAATTAAAGCTTGATCTAACCATCCAGAGCTCATCAGCCTTCATAGCATTTGATTGAACAATTGGGATCTCCTTATTGATGATACAATGGCTCCATCCAATCCCTCCTTATAGCTAAATAACTAAAATTATTGTACTCTATGGTAGCTTTTTTGGAAGAATATTTTAAGAGCTTTTTAAGCTTTTTAGAAGCTGCTTTTTTAATAGCTTTTGACTCACTTTTTCCTAACCTTGACATAAAGTGTCTATAAATATATAACAATTGTGAAAGAATTTACTAATGAATGTGACAAGATTTCAACATCTCAAGGATTGCTTGCATCATATTCTATTAGCATAAATTTTCTTTAATAGTGCCTCTTGCTCATGACTACTTGAAGCTTTAAATTTTTTGTTGTAGGCCTAGTTTTTCTAAGATTTCATGTTTTTCAATTCTTTTTGTAATGTTTAGCTGATCATGCCTTTTTACATTCATCAATAAGTCTAATTTTTTTTTACTTTTTTGGTTTAGCTAGCATAGCATTTGTGAAAGTCTTAGTTTGCTCTTAACCTTGTAAAAAAATTTAGTTTTGGTTGAGCTATTAAAAGCCTAAGTTAAAGTTTAATCCAAAAACTAGTAGGTTATAGATGAGATATAAGCAAATACCTTATTTTGTTATTCCTTTAATAATGGAGTTTATTTTGACCTTGGTTGGTGGTGGACATAGATTGTAGCTTAAACAAAACCACAAAATTGATACATTTTTGGAAATGAAAGTTTTAATCAAACATAAAATTATTTTCTTAAAAAATGTTTGAAAATAAATATTATAAAAAAATTAACAAAAATTGTTTATAAAATTGATACATTTTTGTGGTATTTTCACACTCATTTCCACTTTAATATATATTTTTGAAAAATCTTTATGTTTATGATATATGTCATAATATATTCTAAAAAAATATTTCAAGTACATAAAATTAACAAAAAATAATGTAAATCATTTTTTTGATAACTTAGAAATTACTTTATAAGATTTTATAAATTTATTATCATTCTTATAAAAAAAATATTAAATTAAGTATAATTATTCTAATAAAATAAATATTTGTCAGAAATATTGCATATTAAACATTATAACATGAGAGATTTGTTAATTATTTTTAATTGATTGGTTGAAAAGGGATAAATAATCGAGATGGTGGTAACCATGTCACAAGAAAGTGAGAAATTCATGAATTAATATGCACAAACAAAAGGAAATAGTAATCAACGAACATGAAGAAAGGTTTAATGAAAATGAAAAGTAAAGAGAGAACATAGAGAACATGGGGAGAATAAATTAATAAATAAATAGGGTTGAGAAACTATAAAATAGAGTAAAATAAAGGAGAGAGTGAGGCTAAAAAATATAAAAAGACGTATAATTTAGAGAGAAATAGAGATTCATAATAGGAGAGAGAAAAAGTAATAAATATGAAAATAATTTTATTGAAGAGAAAAAGTTTGAAAAATAATTAAATGTAAGTTGAATATTAATAACTAAGCCACTTTTATTTATTAAAAAATAATTTTTACAATTAATTTAATATTATTTAATTAATTCTTATAAGTAAATATTTAATTAAATATTAAACAACATAATCATTCTTATATTTTACCCATATATGACATAATATAGATAATAATTATAAATAATATTTATTATTAATTATATGATTTTTAATTTTTAATATCCTACAATATACTATTATTATATTTAAAAAATTCTACAAACATCATATATTTTTAATTATAAATATAAATTAATTCTATTTTAAAATAATAGTTATAAGTTATTTAATTGAATATTAAGTTAATTATTTTACTATGCCGTATGATGTACATTAGTGGTTATTATATTAAATTAACAATAATATTATAAAGTTCTTATTAATAATTAATTAGTAAAATGTTAAAGATAAACTATCTTTTATAATAATTTAATTTTTTATCATTAACATATTCAATAATTATTTTTCATTAAGAAAAGAATATGAAAAAACATTTATAACATGAGACTTCTAAAGAGATCACTCATCCCAACACCACTCCAAAACATGCAAACTTAACTTTCGAGTTCTAATAAGATCTAATGCCATACTGCTCGCATCGTTGCATATGTATATAAAAGAAAAAAAAGTTTTTTGGTTTGCTTATTTGCTTTAATATAATCAAATTTCAAAAAAATTTTAAATTTATCATCCATATGCACACTTCGAAAAAATTTATGCTTGTTATATATATCATAATATACTCTAATATAAATATTTTATTTATAGAAATTAGTAAAAACTTATATAAATTATAATTTTTGCTAACTAAATATTAAAACATAACATTTTCTTCTATTATGTTATAACATTTATAAATAAAAATAATAAACTATATATAATTGTAATAAATATTTTATATTAACTTATACAACATAAGAGAATTTTTTAATATTATTTCTTCATTTGGTAAAAAAAAAGATATTGTAAAAGATATTATTATTATATAAGAGAGAGAAAGTCATAGATACATAATAGCAAAATAAATTTGAAAATAATAATGGATAGAGATAAGAAATAATTTGATGAACAAGAAAAAAAACTAAAACATAAAAGAGATAAGGAGAATAAATAAAATAGTGAAAGAGAAAGAGAAATGAAAAAGTAAACAATGATAAAGGAAAGATAGAGGTGAAGAAAAATATAAAGAGATAGAGATAGAAGAGACTAATAAGAGAATGATAGTAAAAGATATTTAAAGCACATAGAATATGAGAGACAATAACGTGAAGAGAAATAAGTGAGAGAAATAAATAAATTAAAGTTAAATAATAACAATATATCTAATAAAATTTATTAAAATATCATAAGTACATCATATATAATTTTTTATAATAATATAATATAAAAAATAGTGTTTGTTTATTATTATTTTTATTTGCCAAAAATATTAATTTTTTTATTATGAATATAATATTCTTTTATTCATATTATAAAATTAAAAATTATTTAATTAATAAATAATATAATTACCCCAATATATTATCTTTATATTACATAAAATAGGTAATAAACAAAATTATTTTTAACATTATTGGAATAAATTTTCAAATTTTAACATTTTATAAAATAATATACTGTATTTTAAACATTATATACATAATATATCTATATTATTAATTATTATGTGCATAAATTAGTTCTAATTTATTGTAATTGACATAAGTAATTTTAGTCAATATTAAACATTGTTAAAGTTATTATTTTATTATATCGTATGCTGTATGGTATTTACTATGATATAAAATTGATAATAACATTATTAAATTATTTTTATGAATTAAAACTTAAATGGATATTATAAATTATAATTTATAATAATTTTGTTTTTTAACGTCAAAATGTTATAAAATTAATTACCATGCATTAGAATAAAAATTTTTATTAAAAAATATATGTCATTCATTACAAAAATAATTATTGTTATTCTCATGAGGTTATCTAGGATAATATTACCTCAGTGCGAGCATAATCAACTTCGGATTTGTAATAAGATCCAATGCTATAATACGTGAGGTCCCGTATGTATACGAAAGAAAAAAATTAGTCTTGTGATTGTTATATAGAAGATAATGAACTATTTTCTAAGGTTTTTTAAATAATCAGGCATAAGCACTTTTAAAAAATTGCCCTTTTATGTATATGACCTAATATATTCTCATATAAATATTCTATTTTTTAGAATTAAGAGAAAATTATATAAGCCATTATTTTTAATTTCGTAGACATTAATAATTAAGATTTCCTTCTATATGTTATCATTCTTATGCATAAGAAATTAAATTATGCATCAAATATAAATAATAAAATACATATTTATCATAAGTATTATACATTAAACTAAGTAATGTGAGAAATTTCTTTCATATTTTTAACTATTTTACAAGTGATAGAGAAAGGCAAATAGTTTTAAGAGAAAAAAGTAAAGAAAATATTTCTAGCATGATCACACCTGCATATAAAAAATGAATAAAAAATTGTGTGATAAATATATATATCTTATTGTAATCTTATATGAATATTTTTTTATATACAATTATGAAAAAATTTATGTACAATTTTTTTTGTAAGATAAATGTTAATAGATTAGATTTTTTCCTATTATATTATCATTCTTATAAATAAAAAATTAAAATTTCTAATTAATATAAACAATAAAATATCAATTTCTCTAAATATTACACATAAAAATTTGCAACAAGGGTGTTCTTTTAATATTATTAATTGAAGGGATGAAAAATAGATAATAAAGAATGTGAAAAAAATTCTATAAGGGAGATAGAAGGACATAGATTGATAAAAGAGAAACAACAAAGAAATTCATAATAGAGACATAAGAGACGAATTAATGAAGAGAAAAAAGAAAGGAACTTAAAGCAGATAAGGAAATTAAAGAAATAAGTGAAAGAGAGAAATTAAAAATAAGAGAAGAATATAGGAGAAATAAATGCAAAGAAAAATAAAGGAATATATTTAATGAAGTACTAAATGAAAAAATGATAATTTGATAGATAAAGAAGTGAGAGAATATGATTGACATTGAAATAAATATAAAAAAAAAAAAAACAATTAAATACAAGTTTGATATTAAAAATTAATCTTGTAATTTTTTTATTATATTTAATTAATCATATTGAATATTTGGTAATAATAAAATATAAAAAATATATTTGAATTGTTATTATATTAGAATATCAAAAAATAATTAAACAATATTTTCATAATTAATTTAATATTATTTTATTAACACATTAATTAAAAAAAGTTAATATATAATAAATAATATAACTATTCTAGTATATTATTTTTATATGATGTGATACAAATAACAAATATAAATAGTATTTAACATCAATGAAAATCTTTTTGATTTTTAAAATTCTATAATATAATATTAATATATTTAAACATTCTAAACATATTTTTACACTTATAAATCTAAATTAACTTCAATTTGTTATGATTAAAATAAAATATTTTCTGAATATAAAATTACATTAAAATTATTATTTTATTATATCATATGATGTTCATTATGTATTATTATATAAAGTTCATAATAATGTTATAAATTTATTATTAACAATTAATTACTAAAATGCAATTTATAAATTATAATTTATCATATTTTTTAATTTTTTAACATTAATTACTAACCCAAGAATGTTTAATTTTTGAGCTCTATTTAGATATATTGTTATAAAGTCGCTATGGTCACACATTGTTCTTAAAGAAAAAAATCTTAGTTATTTGATTTTTTCATCATGATAATGAATCAATTATAAAAATACCAAAATAATAAAGCATATGCACTTTTAAATTTTTTTTATTCTTATTATATATGTTATACTGTATTATAATATCAATATTTTATTTTCATAAAATTTAAAAAAATTACATAAACTAATATTTTGGATAGTGTAATCAATAACACTTAAGATTTTGTTTCGTTATGTTCTTGTTCTTATAAATAAAAAAGTAGATTAAACAATAAATATCAATGATAAAATATATATTGATCAAAAACATTATATATTGAATATGTAAAGTAATAGATTTTCTTAAATTTCTTTAGTTGATGGCAAGAAAAGAGATATTGAAAATAGACAGTTATTCTACAAAATATGAAGAATGTCATGGATTGATAAGAGAATATTGGATTCGCACCATGGAGATCATGGAGATCATACATTTTTGCATTCGCACCATGGAGATCATCTTTAACTTTAAAGAGTAATTTTTATCGATCCGACCACCCAATTAATAAGTTGATAAGGCAGTTAGTACTTCATCTGTTGTAATCGATTGATTCATATGATGGTCATTGTCTTATATAACTTCATTAGACAACTTTTTTCTACATTTTGAAAAGAGTTATTGCTGATGTGACCACCTAGGTCTCTCCAATTTCAATCTTACATTCAAGATCTAATCCAAATTTTACCATTGATTAATCAAATGTTGTGGCATGGGTTCAGACGGTACTGATCAACACAATGGCTGCAATCAATTTTACCTAATGTCTAAATAACTAACTACTTTTATGCCACTGCAATAGTCGTTTTTGAAGAGCATTTTAAGAACTTTTATGCTGTTTAGTGGTTTCCTTCAACAAAGGTTTTCACCTATTTTCTCATCGCTATGACAAAAAAAGTTTCCATAAATACCTAACTATTGCAAATAAAATGACTAATGAATTCGAACAAGATTTTAACTTCTTAGTAAAGCGATGCCTAATATTCTAATGACATAAATTTTGTCCAACAGCACCAATAATTTACAAATACTTGAAATTCTAATTTTTGTCACTACCCATAATTCATCAAAGCTTTGATGATCTTAATTCTTCTCATAATTTTTAGATCTTGGTGTCTTTTTTCATTCATCAAGAAGCATCAAAAACATTTTACATTTCTAACACAATTGTTTTTCCTTATATTTTGTTTTTCTTTTTGTTGTGTTGCTTGACATTTGTGAAGGCCTAAGTTTAGTTTGATTTAGTAAAAAATTGTGTTAAGGTTGAGCTTGTAAAAGCCCACATTGTAGTTGAACCCACAACGGCTAGTAGGCTATAGGGAAATCATTAGGAAAAATCTCTAGTTGTAGTTCTTTTATTTGTGGGGTTATTTTTATCCTTTGTTAGCGGTAATGTAGGTTCTCGTTTTAGTTGAACCATTTAAATTTTTTTATATCACTTTAACTTTATTTTCAATACAAATTTATAAATTATTCTATTTATAAATAAAAATTTTCCATAAACATTAAGTTTTTTAAACAAGAAATTTTTAAAAATATATAAGATAATAAAATAAAAAAATAGTTTAAATATTTTGTGATTCACATGCTCATTTCCACTTCGATATGCACCTTTAGTTAAAATTATGCTTATTAAATATGTTATAATATGATCTAATATCAACATTTTCTTTATGTTAAATAAATATAAGTTACATAAATTATTATTTTTTTAAAACATAGAAATTAAAATATAAGATTTTAACCCTTATGTTATCATTCATATAAATTAAATTTTTTTAAACAAATATCAATAATTAAATTAATATTTATCATAAATAACATATATCAAACTATCTAGCATGAAAGATTCTCTAAATATTTTTCATTAATGAGCTAAAAAAGAGATAATAAAGATAGGGATAACTATTCCATAAGAGAAAGTGCAAAACAAAGATTGATAAGAGCAAAATAGATAAGGAATAATAATAGATGGGTATTAGAGAAGATTAAATAAAGAGGAAAATAAAAGGGAGAATAAAGAGGTGATAAAAAATAAATAAATAAATAAAAGGAAAAGAGAAATAAGAAAGTAGAGAAGAATAATTGAGAGAGGGAAAGGCCAAGAAAATTATGAGAAGATAGATAATGAAGAAATAAGAAGAGAATGATAGTATAAGAGAGAAGGTAGTGAGGGAATATGAGAAATATTTAGATAAAAAGAAAAAACCCATATGTAATAATTAAATAAAATAAAATTTCAATCATTGAACTTATAATCTTTGTTTAATGTAAAGCATTAATAATAAATAATATACAACAATATCTTTAAATTAAAAATATTTAACTTTCTTATTATTTTAGAATTTTTCAAAAACTTAAAGAATATTTTTTGTATTAATATATTTAGCTTTATTCATACTTAAAATTAAAAAAACTAAAACAATAAAGTATATTTATATTATAATTTATTAATTTCATTTTGTAATACAAATACTAAATAAAAATAGTATTTAACATTAATTATATAATTTTACATTTGTAATATTGAAAAAATTAATATTATTATATTGAAAACATTCTACACAAAATAGATGTATAATAATAAAAAATTCATTCAAATTTATGCTTAACCAAAGTGTTCTATTAAGATCCACGCTAAAATATTGTGTTACAAAACCATACAAAGGAGCAAAATTCATAATTATGAGATTGTTTGGGTGATGATAACGAACCATTTTTTAAAATTTTCTAAATTATTAAACAACATTATTTTTGTTTGTATGATAGGTAATATTTTTTTATATAAAATTAATAATAACATTATAAAGTTATAATTAAAAAATGAATTGCTCGAGTACTAATTATAAATTACCATTTATAATAATTTAATTTTTTTTAACAACAACATGTTATTAAAATCAATTATTATTCATTGGAAAAAGAAATGTTACACAACATATATGAAACATGAGGACTTAATAGCAAGTGACCAATCCAATACTTCTCTCATCCAAACATGTGTAACTTTGGAGCTTTATTAAGATCAAGTGTTATAATACTAGTATCGTCACACATGCAAATAAAAGAATAAGCTAAAGTTATCTGATTATTATCTTGAAAATAACTAATTTTTTCTAAAATTTAAAAAAAAACAACCAAATGTACTTTTTAAAATTTATTTTCTTACATATGTCCAAATATATTGTAATATAAATGTTTTTGATATAAAATTAATAAGCAAATTATATAGAAAATTATTTTTAGTAGTTTAGTTATTAATATATAATATTTTCTTCTAAAACATTAAGATTCTTATAAATAAAAAATTAATTTACATAATAAATATAATTAATGATAAAATATTTATTTACATAAAATGTTATATATTAAAGTATGTAAGATAACATATTTCTTAAATATTATTAATTAATGAATTCTAAAAAAGATAATAGAGATGGATATAAATATTCTATAAAAGAGAGTGAAAGTTATAGATTGATAGGAGCAAAATTGTAATGGTTTGAGATGAGTAAATATTTATTGAAGAGAAAGAAAGGAGAAAAAATTTAGAAAATAGAGAGAATAAAAAAGAAGTGAAAAAGCAAAATGGGAAAATGAGAAGGATTGATGAGATATAACCTACTAAGAAATAAGAAAAGAAATAAAGGGAGAAATAGTAAAACAAAAATTAGAAAAAGAAAGAAGTGAGAGAATATGAGATATTTTATCATAAAGACTAAAAGTGAGAGAAATAACTAAATAAAAGATAAATCTTAAAATTAATCTTATGATATTTATTAAAAATAAATATATAGTCATATATAATATTTAATAATAATAAAATATCAAATCTATTTGATGTTTTTTATTATTTTAGAGTATTTCAAATATTTTTAAAAATTTGAATTATTATTTTAAAATAATTTTATTCATACATATAATTGAACAGTTTGTTAAATAAGAAGTAATATAATTATTAACATATATTATCTTTATATGATGTTATATAACTAATAAATATAAATAATGTTTAACAGTAATGATATAATTTTATATTTGATCATTTTTTATGATATAATATTACTATTTTTAAAAAATTTTAATGACTTGTCTAGTGTGAAATTTGTTTACATGCAAAAATAGATCATGAAATTTGATCATGGTGAACTAGTGGTATTGAAATCAGCTTAGAGTGTTCAAGTGCCTTCAAAGATTGAGGACATATGCATAAGCTTTTATGTAGTTTCATTTTACCATGAATAAAATGTTAACATTTTTTTAAGGGACCCTTATTTCTAATAAAATTAAAATAATATTAAAGCATCTAAATTTTTTTATCCCCTCCTTGATTTAGCAAATGAATAATTTTAAATTTTTCAATGTCTCATTGATTTTAAATTTTTCAATCACTCTTTCTTTGGTAAAATCATACTATTATATTTTTATTAAATTCTATATTAAGTTGATTATTTAGTCTTATTTTCATCAAAAAAGGTAATCCTACTAAATTTTGAAAAATTAAATAAATGTGAAATACTATGCCACATCCCAAGTTGTGCTTTAATGCAAAATTCTTGAAACATGCTTAAACATGAGCATAAGATTCGAAAAAATAGTTGGATCCAAATCAGGATGATCAGTTCATAGTTAACTCTTGACAATAATATTGTTATGTATAATTGATAATAATATTACAAAATTACTGGAAACAAATAATTACTAAAATTAAATTATAAACCATCATTTATAATAATTTAGTTTTTTAACATTAACATGTTATTGAAAAGATTTTTGTTCATTTCCAAAAGGAAAAGATAATACAACATAATAACTTTATTATTTATTACTTAGTTAATATTTTTAATTTTAAATACTTTAAAGCAACAATATTTTAATAGCTTAAATATTCTTTAAATATTTTTTATTTTCTAAAATAATAATAAACCTCAAATATGTTATAAAATTTATTATTTTAAAATATAAAATATTATTAATTGTTTATGCTTAGTAAATATTATATATTTAATTATTTAGAATTAACATTAATTTAATTATTTCTTATATTTTTCTCTTTATCATAATGTCTTTGACATTGTCTCACTTCATACTCTTTGCTATTATTATTTTCAAATGTGTCTTTTTATCTCAATCTCATTATATGCTCTTGCCAATCCAACTCCTCTTTATTGTTCTTTACTTTCTTATTTCTCTTTCTCTTTCACTTTTTTCAGTTATTCTCTCTATCTCTTCTATATTCCCTTATTTTTTATATATTTTCAATCATCTCCCATCATTCCCTATTACTATATTTCTCTCTATTTTTCTTTTCTGAACTTGTAATATTCTCCCTCTTATATAGATTAATTTTCCCTATCAATATTATCTTTTTTCTATCAATCAATCAGTAATATTTAAGAAATCTCTCTATTGCATAGCTTAATGTAATATTTATGATAAATATTATTTTTTTATTATTTATTTTTGTTCAATTATTTAACTTTTTTAATTATAAAAATGATAAAATAATAGAAGAAAATCTTATGTGTTAGTATCTATGCTCTAGAAAACAATAGTTTATATAATTTTTGATTAATTTAAAATAAATAAAATATTAATTTGAGAATATATAATGATATAATATAAACAAAATGTTTTTAAAGTTGGATATCCTTGATAATTTTGAAAAGTTTAGAAATACATCATTATTTTCATCAAAATAATCACACAATCAAAATGTTTTTTATGTTTTATACATGTTCATCCACATAAGCATTAGGGTGACAGATCTTATTGGAACTCAAAAGTTAAGCTTGCTTAGGTGGTATTGGAACTGGTGACCTTAAGGAAGTCTCCTTGTTGCAAATATTTTTTTTATATATTTTTTGTAATAACCAAAAAAATATTTTATAATAAATGTAAACATTAACAAATTATATTATTATAAATGATAGTTCATAATTGCAATTTTAGTAATTAAATTTTAACATTAACTTTATAACATTATCATAAAATTTATATAATAATAAATATGAGACGTCATATGATATAATAAAATAATAACTTTAATATATTTTAATATTAAACAAAAAACACATATTAATTAGATTAAATTAGAGTTAATTTTTTTCTTAACATTATATACATGATGTCTATAGAATTTTCCAAATGAAACAATATTATGTTATAGAATATTGGAAATTTAAAAGTTTATATTGCTAATGTAAAATATTGTTTGAATTTCTTTAAAAATTTTAAAAACTCTAAAATAATAATAAACATTAAATATGTTTTATATTTTGTTACTATTAAAAATTATATACTATTTACATATTATATTTAACAATTATTAAAATTCAATTTATTGATGTCTAACTTTTTTAATTATTTCTCTCACTTTTATTTTTTTATCTCAATGTCCCTAATATTCTCTCAATACATTTCTCTCCTTTTATTAATCTCTATTTTTCTCTGTCTTCTCTAACTCTTTATTTCTTTCTTGGCTTCTCTCTCTTTTATATCCTCCACTATTTTCTCATTTCTCTCTCTCTCTTTTGTTTGTTTATTATTTTTCTCTATCTCCTCGATGATGTGTCTTTTTTCCTCTTCATCAAATCTTCACTCATTTATGTCTATTACTATTTCCTACTCTCGTTTTCTCTTATCAATCCATGTCTTTCTCACTTTCTCATAAAATATTTATTTCCATCTCAATTAAATGTTTTTTAACATATAAATTAACAATTTTTAAGGAATCCTGAATGTTGAATAATTTAATATATAATATTTATGATATATCTACATATATATTATGTTTATTTGTTACTTAATTAAGTTTTTAATTTATAAGATTGATGACACATTGTAATAAAATCCTAAATATTAATGCCTACATTATTTAAAATAATAGCTTATGTAATTTTTTATTATTTTTATATAAATAAAACATTGATATTAAAATATATCATGACATATATATTAACCATAATTTTTTTTAAAGGTGCACATTGAGATGAAAATTAGTGTGTGAATCCCATAGAAGGGGTAAGTTATAGTTTTAAACAATTTTTGCCAATATTTGTATTGTATTTACTTTCAAAAAATTGTTACCAAAATAATTTTAGGTTTGTTAAATTTTTTATATAAAAATATAATAACTTATAATTTTTATAAAATATATAAAAATTAATATGTTACACAAAAATTTTTGCATTGATTTGTTCAAACTGAACCAATGTTCATCATCAATAGAGGTAAGAAAAACTACACTAGTAAAATAATTACAAATTGATTCTTTCCTTAGTGTTCACTTATGTCGTACTAGCTTTTATTTGTTGGATTATTACTTTGACAATTAGGAGGTCAACCCAAACTCATTTTTCAAATGATCAAGCAAAACTCAGGCTATTTGATAATTCATGCCACCCCCACTTGAATGAATTACCAAAATACTGCAACAAAAAAATATTTCGATAAAAATGTAAACGTTTTATTGTGCTTGTTGTTAAATCTGAAATGTCATGGAAAGCTTAAAATTATGAAAATAATTACGAAAATGAAAGCTTAGAATACGTAAACTTAGTTTGAACAATTTAAAATTTCAAATAATCAAAAGTCATAGTACTACTAGGGAAATTCATGCTAGTAGAATAGAATGCAACCTATCTTTTATATAAAAATTCTTGTAAATTTTTATTAGTCATTTCATTCACAATGGTTAGGTAATTATAGAAAACATTTTGTCATTGCTATTACAAAGTGAGTGAAAAGCTATTACAAAAGAAACTTTCAAACAGGTTATGAAGATCATAAAATATTCAACCAAAATAGCTACTACAATTATATAATACTACCTAGTTATTTAGTAATTATGTGGGATTTTTTAGAGCCCTTGCATTGTTTTAAATGCTATTTGAATCATCTGACTAAACACTATAAAGGTTGATGAGTTGTTCATGGTTAGATCAATTCAAACGAGATATGGACCATTCTGTTAATCAATGATAAAATTAGGATTTGATCATAATTATAGGATTCAAACATTAGAGATATGGGTCATCAGATCAAGGATATATTATATAAAAAATGAAAAGAAATAGCCATAGAATGATGTCAGATGAGATCACGATGAAGAAATGGACAATTTGAATAAATCAGATGAGGTAGTAACTTTTTGATTGTCTCATCAATAGACAATTTTATTGATTAAGATCACAGTTTAAAGGTGGAGGTGATTTACACCTTGCGAATGCACAAATGAGTCATTGGATGATGCTGAGCATAGTGAGCTCTTGATTAAGGTAATTGCTATGGACATAGCCCCACATTAAAGGAAAGGAAACATATTTAGTCTTTATAAATATCTGGCTGGGTATAAGTGGCAAATCAAAAATGGGCTGGATCCCCCTTTGTGCACTCAAGGTTTAATAAATAGGTTAGACTTATAACATATTTGTTTATTCGAGTTTGACCTAACCCACACTAATATTTGGCTTAAACTACTTCCCTGTTCAATCCAATTCCTTACCTTATTATATTAAAAAATTTATCAACATTCAAATTTGGTCGACCACAATCTGGATTTGGCTTTCTTTGCTGATCCAATGCTTAGGCTTAAACTCAATAAGAGAACTTTGCATTTTGAGCACTTCATGTTATTTTGTGTTGATCAACAAGTATAGAAAAAGTTTTATGTTTTTCAAAAATTTATTTCTTATGGCATTTTAGTTTTTCTTTTGGGTTGGGTAACATAGCATTTGTAAAATCCTATGTTAAATTTGCTCTTCTAAATAATCAAATTAGAGTTGGGCTTACAAAAGCCCAGATTATAGTTCAGCTTATAAAAGCTAATAAGTGAGATGTGAATGCTAAGGTAATCCTCAAATTGTAATTCTTTTTCTAATTAAGTTTTTATCCTTCCTAATTTAAGAGTGGATATAGGTTCTAGCTTTAATCGAACCACATAAAAATTTTCACCACAAAATTATTATTTTTATTATAAAAATTATAAATTATAATTGTTCTAAATAAAAGTTTTAATTAAAATAAGTTATTTTTATAATACATTTTTGAAAAAAATCTTAAAATAAGAACAAATGCTTTAAAACAACAATTCACCATCTTTTGTTTTATTTACACTTGTTTTCAATTCATTATCCATTTTTAAAAAAATTATGATGATAATATGTATCATAATATATTCAAATACCATTATTTTATATTTGTATTATTAATAAAAATTACAAAAACTACTACTTTTTATAACATAAATATTCATATATAAGATTTTCTTCCATTATGTTGTAATTCAAAAAAATAAAAAAATTAAATTATGTAACAAAAAGCATGAAAATTTAAGGATAATTAAGAAAATAGAAACTTATAATAATTAGGCTTACTTGGTAGAACTTGATATTGCCAGAGAAAACTTATATAAGTAGAATATTATGCAACCATTTTTTGAGATGTAAAATTCTCATTCATGTTCATTAGCTATTAAATTAACAATGGATAAGTATTTATTGAAAATAGTTTTTCATAGCCACTACATATTGAGTGAAAATTTGTTACAAAGGTAGTATCCAACTAGTTAAAATCACCTTAAAATTTTCTTTGAATATGACTATTACAATTGCATAGCAACTATATGTTTAGCTAGTAGGTAGGATTGACTTGAACCATTGGATCAACAAGGAGTGGACCATCCAATCAGACATAATAAAGGTGGATGAGTTTTGGATGGTTGGACCAAGCTGGACTACATGAGGGCCATTCGATCAAGTTGGATGAGTTATGGATCAGTAGAGTAACCAATGATAAAATTGGGAATAAATTTTGATTATAAGATTTTAATTAGAGAGATCTAAGTCATTAGATCATGATTACATTATTTTAAAAGCAGTAATAAAAATAGTCATTACATGAAGTTAGATGAGATCACAAATGTCAAATGGATCAATTAAGATCGTTATTTAAAGGTATAGAAGATCTCTACTATGTGATCATGAAAATGCATGATTAAATGATGCTGAGTGCTGCTTATCTTGGATATAAATAGTCACAAGGGATACAATCAAACATTTTATCTCTTTTTTCATCACATTCCCTTTTTAATGAATGACAATTGATTTAATATCATGCTATGTTAAAAACAAAAATCATTATAAATGATAATTTAAAATTACTATTTAATTAATTAGTTATTATTAATAATTCTATAACATTATAATTAATGCCATACAATAATATTTATGACTTATCATATGATATAATAAAATAATAACTTTATTACTTTTTATTCTAATGGACAATTTTAGTGTTAAATAGTTTTACATGTAAGAGCTTGCTATGCACTTGTAACATGGTGGAGCAGCGATTTTTAGAGCACCGTGGAGAGTTTAATAAGTCTTAAGGCTTGAAGACATGAGCATCAACTTTGATTAGGTTTTATTTTACTATAAAATAGAATGTTAGGTTATTGATTTTATGGCATTCTTCTTTCTTGTATGTTTCAAATCATATTTAAGCATCTAAGTTATTTAGTCATCTCCAAGATTTAAGAAATGAATAGAATTAAATTTTTTAAATTTGCAGTTTGTTTTTTTTTTCAAATCCTGCTTAAACGATTAATTGATGTTACATAATTGTAATTTTAAATCTTTCTTTCCTTGGTTAAATCATACTTTTGTACATTTTCCAAATTCTATATTAAGTTAGTAGTAAAATCTTGGCTATATAAGAAAAGTAATTTGATTAAAAATTTTCAAATTAAATAAGTAAAAAAAGCTATGCCACATCTCAAGTTGTTCCCATTGTAAAAGTCATAGGTTGAGCTTAATCCCAATCATCAGGTTAGGAAAGCTATTCAGATCTAGATAAGCTCAACACATTACGGTTCACAGCAAATTCTTGAACCGGTTTTGTATTTGGCATTGGATTGATTCAGGAAGCATTCAAACAAAAATATAAGTATGCATCCATTTTAACTTGGATAAACTTATGTGTTATGATTACGTCCAGTATTACGTTGTCAAGTTACACAAGGGCAAATGCTAAAAAAAACCAAATAATTTTTGTTTCCTGTAATATGTGAGTATGTCCTTTCTAAGTGTCTCCATCGAAAACTGGAACCACTCAACATTATTTGATCATACATTTTCATGATTGCAAAATGAAGGTCACCTCTAACCTTAAATTGCGATCTTAATCGATCCAATCTTTCATTTAATATACTGATTAGATGGTTACCACTTCATTAACTATAACTAATTCATCCATTCAATAATGATGATCTCATCCTATTTTATCAGATGGCTATTTGTATTTCAATTTTCTAAATAATCTATCCTTGGTCTAATGAACTAAATCCTCTATATTTATATCCTATCATCCATAAAAAATATTGATTTTACCATTAATAATTTCAATGATCCAGATCTCATCTAACATTATCGAATGGAAAAAATCAAATCAAGATTGATCCAACTATCCATAACTCATCCACATTTACAACATTTAACGAGACGGTTGAGATCCCTCATTGTTGATCTAGTGACTCTATCAATCTTATGTAATGGCTAAATAACTTTTTGTTATTATGCTATTATAATAGCTATTTTTAAAGAATATTTTAAGATTTTTGAAAGCAGTTTGGAACCTGCCTTTCTAATAGCTTTACAATCACTTTCTAATAGTTATAAAAATGTTTTCTATAAATAACTATCCATTGTGAATAAAATAACTAAGGAACATGAACAAGATTTTAGCACCTAAAAAAAGGGATGTAACATATTCTACTGCACTAAATTTGTTCTCTCAGCACTTATAACATACGACCACTAGAATTTGAAAAATCTTTCATCTTTGACTAATTCTTTTGAGCATTCATTTTCTTAATGTTTTTCTTAATTAGGAGCTATTTGTGTTTTTTTATATTCATCATTAAGCTTAGAAGAAATTTTACATTTTCATTAATATTTATGTCTTACTGTATTTTAATTGTTTGGAGTCTAAGCATTTACAAATGCCTAAGTTTTACTTGATTTAGTAAAAAACAAGGTTAAGTTGAGCTCTTAAAAGGCTATGTTATAGTTGAAATAGTTATGACATAAATTTTTCTATACATACATAACAATGAAAATTAAATGATTAAGGAACATGAATAAGATTTTAACATCTCAAAAACGTTATGCAACATGTTCTACTGATGTAAGTTTCCTCCCTTACAATTATGATTTACAATTACTACAAATTAAAAATTCATTAATCTAATCATAATTGTTTTAAACATTTAATTTCTTAATTCTTTTCTTTGTTTTTAGCTCTTTATGTCTTATTATGTTCATCATCAAGCTTAAATTATTTTTACATATTTAGTAGATATTTTTTTTCTTGCTACATTTTTTTTTCTTTTGTGTTTGATTGCCTGATATTTGCAAAAGAGCTGCACTCCTAAATGCCAAAATACTTCAACTTATAAATCATTTACTAATGAAGTTTTTTCAATCCTATGTTGAAGGTTGACATTGATTCTAGCTTGAGCTAAACAAATTAAAATTCTGATGTACCATCTGAAATTTTATTTCATTATAAAAATTATAAATTAACTTATTTGTATATCTAAGTTTTTTATAAACAAAAAATAATTTTTACAGTAAATTTTTGAAAGACAATATATAAAAAAATTTGTAAAATAATTTAAAACAATGGTTCAACCCTTTTGAGTGGATTAACACAGTCATTTTTACTTTTATAAAAATTATTTAAAAAGAAATTCATATTATTTATGTCTAATATATCCTAATAGAAATATTATATATATATATATATATATATATATAACCTAAACTATTATTCTTTATAAGATGGAGATGAGTTTTAAGATTTCCATCAATTTTTTTATCATTCTTTTAAATAATAAATTAAATTATGTAACAGATATAAATTATGTAATACGAAGTTTTCATAAATATTATGAATTAAACTATGAAACATAAATGGTTTCCTACAAATTATAAATTAGACTTAAAAAGTGATAATGGAAATGGAGCTTCTATTTATTAGGAGAGAGAAAGACAAAGAGATGGAAATAGTAATAAAAAAAGATGTAAGAAGATTTACTGAAAAGGAAAAAAATAGAGAACATAGAGAAGATAAAAAGAATAAATAAACAAAAAATAACATGTGAGAAATTAGAAAGTAGACAAGAATAAAAGTAAAAAAGGAAGCCAAGAAAAATTCTAGGAGATAAAGAATAAAAATTAAAAATAGATAATTATAACAACATAGATAAACAAGTGAGTGAATATAAGAGACATTGAGATAAAGAGAAAAAAGTGATAAAAATAATTAAATTAATTTGAAACCATAATAATTAAATATATAACATTTATTAAATATAAAAAGTAAACCATATATAATATTAAATAATAATTAAAAATATTTAAGGTTTATTATTATTTTAAAAATATATAAAATACTTTTAAATAATTCGAAAATTAAGTTAGTATTATTTTAGTCATATTTACAATTAAATATATTTAAAAGATAAAAAATATAATTATGCAAATATAAATTATTTGTATAAAAATATTAAATTAAAAAATAAATAATATTAAATATTAGTTATATATTTTTAAATTCCTAATATTCTATAAATAATATTTCAATATTTAAAAATTCTATATACATCTATATATAATATTATAAATATAAATTTATTGTAATTTATTATATTTGATTTGAATTATTTCATTAATATTATGTCATATTAAAGTTATTCTTTTTATATCATGTGATGCATAATATTTAATACTAGATAAAATTGATAATAAAATTATAAAATTTTTATTACTAATTAATTATCAAAATAACGTTGATAAACTATCTTTATAATATATTATTTTCCCAACAATAATATGTTATAAAAATATATTATCATTCATTAGAAAAAACAATATAATAAAATATTTAAAACATGAGGATATATCGAGACATCACCCATCCCAATACTACCCTTACCTAAATAAGCCTTAAATTTAAGTTCTAATGAGATCTAGTGCCATATTGTGCCTGTCGTTGCCAAAGCACACAATGGACAAAAAATCTTAGTTGCTCGATTATTATGTTCAAGTTAATAAAGGTTTTCTAAACTTTTCAAAATTATGAAGCATATGCCCTTTTAAAAATAAATTTGTGTTTATTGTGGTTTTCAATATATATTATAATATAAATGATTAAATTATATAAAATCAATAAAAAAATTACATAAATTATTATTTTTTATAACATAGAAATTGATACATAAGTTTTTCTTCTATTATATTACAATTTTTATGAGTAAAAAGTTAAACTAATTAATAAATATGAATAATAAAAAAATATATTTATCCTAAATATTATATATTAAATTATGCGACATAATAAGTTTCTTAAAAATTACTAATTAATGGGTTAAAAAGAGATAATAGAGATTGAGAATAAATCTATAAGTTAGAAAGGACAAAATAGAGAGGGAAATAGTAATAGAGATTGGTGAGAGTTGATGTAATGAAAAGAAGAAAAGGAGAACATAGAGCAGATAAGTAGAATAAATAAAAAAGTGCAAGAGAAATGAAAATGAGAGAATGTGAGCAACATTAAGATAAAGAAAAAAATGAGAGAAATAATTAAATAAAAATTAAAACAAAAGAATTAATCTATGCATGTAAGAAATAATGTTTGTTTGGAGTTCTAATGACATTTAATGCAATAATGTTTGTTTGGTCATACAGCATACAACTGACACAAAATCAAAGTTGTATGACTATTATGTTGAAGATAATGAATCATTTCTAAAAGTTTCTAAATCTTGAAAAATATCTCGTTTTGAAAAATGTATTCTTATTATATATGTCATAATATATTATAAATATTAATATTTTATTTATACAAAATTAGTAAAAGTTTATGTACAGTATTATTTTTAATAACATAAATTTAATAGATAAGTGTTTCTTATATCACATTATAATTCTCAAAAACAAAAAAAATTAAACTTTACAGAAAATATAAATATTAAAGTATATTTTTTTAATAAAAATTATAAACTAAACTATTTAATGTGTGATATTTCCTTAATTTATTTATTGATGGGCTAAAAAAGAGAAAATAAAAATGTATATAACTATTTATAAGGGAGACAGATGAACATAGTTTGATAAGAAAAAATGGAGAACAAATTAGTAATGGAGAGGGACTTGAAATAATTTAATGAAGAGAAAAAAAAAAGAGAATATAAAGGAGGTAGAGAGAATATATAAATGTATAAAAAAGTAGAAAAATGAGAAAGTAGAGAAAGATATATGGAGAGACCAAGAAAAATATAAAATGATAAAGGATGAATAAACAAATAAAATAGTGATAATAAGAGAGAGGGAAGGATCTGAGTGAATTTAAGAAAAGTTGGGATAATGAACAAAGTGTAAGAAATAATTAAATAAATGTTAAATATTAAAAATTAATCTTATAATGTTTATTAAATAAAAAATTTTAATCATATAACTTATTTTATAATAATAAATTATAAAATATTATTGAGGTTTAATATTATTTTAGAATACAATAAATATTTAAAAATTATTTTGAGTATTAATTTTAAATTTTTATAAATACTTAAAAATGAAAAAAAATTAATTAAATAATAATTAATATTATTATTTTATTACATTATCTTTATATTATGTAACATATATAATAAATTTAACTAATATTTAATTTCAAGAATATAATAAAGATTTATAATATTTTAAAATATAATATTATGATATTTAAAAAATTTATTAAATACTATTAATATATTATTAATATAAATTAATTTACAAAAATTTTTATAGGCAATTTTTTTGATATTAATATATATTAAAATTATTATTTTCCTTTACCATATCGTGTGGCATTTTTATTATTATTTAAAATTAATAATACTGCTATGAATTACTATTAATAATTAATGATGAAAATTGAAATTATATATTACCATTTATAATAAATTTTTTCACATTAAAAAATTATTACAACTAATTATCATTCATTAGAAAAGGAATCCTATGAAAAAATATGTGCGACGTGGCGACATGTCAAAAGGTCATTCATCCCAAGTCTACTCTTACTCAAGCGTGCTTAACTTTCGAGTTCTAATTTGATTGTTTTAGAATGCTTGTGTTGTAACATCTGCATACATATGACAAACAATTATATTATTTTGATTATCGTTTGGAAAATAATTAATTATTTCTAAAATTTTCAAAGCTATGAAGTGAAAGCATTTTTAAAAAAAAATTGTGCTTGCTATATAAGTCATAATATATTGTAATACATATTTTCTATTTATAATAAATCAATGAAAAATATTATATAAACTATTTATTTTGACAATGTAGATATTCATATGTAGCTTTTCTTCTATTATGCTATGACTCTTATCAATAAATTTTGCATTATGCAAAAAATACAAACAATAAAATATATATTTATCATAAATATTATATATTAGGATTTGTAACATTACAGATTTCTATAAGAATATTAATTGTGGTTTTAAAAAAAGGTAATGAAGATGGAAATAACTATTCTATAAGAGGGAAAAGGAAAGATATAGATTCTTAAGAGAAAAATAAAGAAAAAAATAGTAACAAGAGAAATTAGTGTCTATGTATTGAAGAGGAAAGGAATAGAGACAACATATTAGAGAGAGATAATAAATAAATAATTAAAAAAGGGAGTGAAATTAGAATGCAAAGAATGATAGAGTCTAAGAGGCTAAAAAAATAATGAGTAGAGAATAAAGACAAAAAAGAATGATAATGGGAGAGAGAAGAAAGTGAGAGAATGTGATAGATATTGAGATAAAAAGAAAATAGCTATAGAAATAATTAAAACATAAAAATTAAACATATAGTATTTATTAATTATAAAATGTCAATTGTATATAATATTTAATGATATTAAGATATAAAAAATATTTGACTTTTATTTTAAACTTTTATTATTAAAAATATCTTTGAAACATTTCGATTATTAATTTAAAAATTATTTTTTAATTCTAATAATTAAAAAAATTAATAATGTCATAAATTACATTATTGTCGTAATAATTTTTTTATATAATCCAATATAGTGAATAAATATAAAAATATTTAATATCAATAATAAAAATTTAGATTTTTAATATTATATAATGTAGTGTATTTATATTTCAAAAAATTAATATATAGTATTGTTGTACTATTATAAACATAAATTATTTCTAATTTATCATATTTGATATGAGATATTGTTTTAATATTAATCTTTATTAAAATAAGTTTTTTATTTTATCATTTAATGTGAATCATTTATTATTAAATGAAACTTATAATAATGTTAAGAAAAATTTTAAACAATCAATTACAAAAGAATAAATTATAAATTATCATTTTTTAATTATTTTTTTGAACATTAACGAGTTATTAAAATCAATTATAATTCACTAGAGAAGAAAATGCTATGAAAAAATATGTGCAATGTGAGGGATTGTCAAGAGGTCCTCATGTTAAATTACTCCTATAAAAAAGTTAAATTATGTAATAAAAATAGATAACAAATAATATATTTAAATTTAAATATTTTATATCAAACTTTACAACATAAGAGATTTCTTAAATTTTTTTAATCTATGGTTTAAAAAAGAGATGATTGAGAGAGATAACTTTGTTGTAACTAAGAAAGGATGTTAAAGATTAAAAATAGATAAAAAAGAGGAAACTAACAATAGATAGAGATGAGAGATAAATTGATGAAGAGGAAAAGAAAAAAGAGAAAGAGAAAGATAAGACAACTAAGAGGATGATAAAGGAAAGAGAAGAAAATGAGAGAATATAACAAATATTAAGAAAAATGGAAAAAATGTGATAAATTGTTTGTTAAAATTTAAATATTTATAATTAAAACTATAATACTTATTAAATAAAAAAAATAAATAATATATTAAATGAAATAATATATGTAACATTCAATTTTTTATTATTTTAAACTATTTGAAATATTTGAAGAATTTTTGCCATATTAATTAAATATAAATTTATTCTTGCTTAAAATTAAAATATTTAATTAAATAAAAATATTATTTTTATTCTCATTCATTATCTTTATATGATTTAACAAAGACAATAAATATAAATAAAATTTAATATTAATGATATAATTTTAATTTTGAATATTTAATAACAAAATATTTTTATATTCAAAAGAAAATATTGAAAGAACATATATAATCTATTATATTCATATGTTAATTTTAATTTATTTAAATTAACTTAAGTTGTTCTTTTAATGTTAAATTTAATTAAAGTTATTAATTTATTATCTCAAATGGTTTGTATTAAATATTTTATACGAAATTTCTAAATATATTATAAAGTTATTATCAAAAATTAATTACCAAAATGGTAATTTTAGACTACCATTTTCTATAATTTAATTTTTTAACAATACCTTATTTCTAAAATTAACTACCACTCATTTAAAAATTAATACTATGAAGGATAACGTGCAACAGAAGGACTTTTCAAGAAGTTTCCCATTACTTCTCTTATGCAAGCATGCTTAACTATGGAATTCTAAAGTGTTCTAGTTCTATAATACTAATGCTGTAGCATGTGTATACAAAAAAATTACTAGTTGTGTGATTATATTTTTCAAGATAATGAACTATTTCTAAAATATTATAAATTTTTAAGAATATAAAATTTGAAATTAATTTATGCCTATTGTAGATGTTATGATATACTATAATATCAATATTATATTTATATAAAATAAACAAATAAATTAAAAAGTAACTTTTTTTAATAAAATATATATTAATACAAAAGATTTTCCTCCATTGCTTAATCATTCATTTAAAAACATTTACAAAATAAATATAAAAAATTAAATATTTATTTATCATAAATGTTGTAAATCAAACTATACAATATGAAAGATTTTCTAAAAAGTTTCAAATGATTGGTTAAAAAACATAATGGAGCCAATGATAACTATTCAAGAAAAGAAAGATTTTAAACATCACAGATTGATAAGAGAAAAATATTGTAGAAAATAGAATAGAGGGAGTTGAGAGATGGCTCAATGAGAAAGAAATGATAAAAGTGAACATACTGAAATTGAAAGCATAAATAAAAAAAGTTAAAGATAGAGAAATGAGAAAGTGTAGAAGGATTGTGGATGAAACGGGAAGTAAGAGAGTGATAATATGAGACAGATAAAAGTGGGAGAATATGAGAGTGAATGACATAAATGGGAAAAGTAAGAGAACAAATTAAGTAAAATTTAAATCTTAGTGCTGAAACTTATAATATTTATTAAATATTAAATGTTAATCATATGTAATATCTTGAAATGATTAAATATAAACACTATTTGAGACTCATTTTTATCATAAAATATTTCAAATATTTAAGAAATACTTTGACTATTAAATTAATTTTTTAATCATAATTTAAATTAAAAAATTTAATTACAAAACAAATAAAATGATTATTCAACATATTATCATTATATGACATAATATGGATAATAAACAAAAATAATATTTTAAGTTTATGCTTTAATCTTTTATTTCTTATTTTCGATAACATAATATTACTATATTAAAATAATTTTTTGCACAGCATATACATATTATTATAAACTGAATGTAATTATGATTTATTATAATTGATATAAGTTATTTTGCTTAATATTACACTAAATTAAAGTTACTCTTTCATTATATCGTATGATCTATCATTTTTAAATGAACTTAGTAATAATGTTATTAAGTTGTTATTAATAATTAACAAAAAAAATTATAATAAAATAGTATCTTTTTAAAAATTTAATTTTTTAATATCCACAATGTTATAAAAATTAATTATCATTCATTAAAAAATGATTGATTTAAAAACATATGTGTAATTTGAGGACTTCTAATGGAGTTACCTATCCCAATACTACTCTATCTCAAGCATATTTTACCAAAGTGTTTGAATGAGATATACTACTATAATGGCAGTGTAGTTGTCCAAAGTTAATAAATCATTAATATGTGATTATTTTTTTGAAGATAAAGAATAATTTCTAAAGTTTTTATTGCTGAATAGTATATACATTTATAAAAATAATTATGCTATCTGTATATGTTATAATAATTCTAAAATAAATATTTTATTTATAGAAATTAAAAAATAATGTAAACTATTCTTTTTTTAGCATAGCTAATATCAAATAAGATTTTCTTCATTTATGTTATCATTCTTATAAATAAAAGTTAAATAAAATAATAAATATTATATGTTAAATAATATAATGTAAGAGATTTCATAAGTACTACTAATTAATGGACTAAAAAAGAGATAATAGAGACAGATAACTAATTTGTTAGAGAGAAAGTTTCATATTAATTAGAGCATAATAATGAGAAAACAAAATAATACGGTGAGATGAGAGAGAATTTAATCAAGAGGATAAGAAAAAAGGAGAACATAAAAGAGATAGAGAGAATAAACTAGTAGATATAAGAGGGACAAATGAGAAACTAGAGAAGGAAAGATTAAAGAGAAAAGCTAAGAAGAATATAAAAAGATAAAGAATTTATAAAAAAAAAATGATGATAATAAGAGAGAAGAAAATAAGAGAAACTTAGAGGCATTAACATAAAAATTTTAAATGTTAATAAAAAAAATAATATTTATTAAATGTAATTATTTAATCATATCTACTATTTCATAATAATAAAATATAAATAATATTTTATTTTCATTATTATTTAAGAAAATTAAAAAATACTCAAATAATGCTTTATTTATTAATTTAATATTATTTTTTTCATACTTAATAAATATAAATAGTATGTAAAATTAATTATTTAATTTTACATTTATAATTTCTATAAAATTATAATATTGTATTTAAAAACTTTTATATAAGGCATATATATAATTTTATAAAGATAAATTAATTATAATTTATTATAATTACTACAAGTTTTATTTGAATATTAAAAAAAATAAAATTTATTAATATCATATAACATATAGTATGAAATATTTTTTATTATTTGAAATTTAGAATGTATTATAAATTTATTACTAACCATTAATTTAATAAATTTTATTTATAAACTAAAATTTTAAATAAAAAAATTTAAAAATTTACTTTTTATTAAAATTAATTATTTTTTATTAGAAAAGAAAAAATATGAAACACTTTGTGCAACATGTGGACTTTTTAAGTGGTCATCCATCTTAATATTATTGTTGCCCTAACGAGCTTAACTTTTGAGTTCTAAAGGGATATACTACTATAATGGTTGTGTAGTCACTCATGCATACAAATGATAAAAAAAAATCATTATTATAAGATTACTTTTTTAAACACAATGAAACATCTAAAATATCTTCTAAATTATTAAAAATATAAACTTTTTAAAAAGTTATACTTATTAAATATGTCATAACATAATCTAATATAAATATTATTTTCTATAAAATAAATTAAAAATTACATAAATTATCATTCTTGATAACATATAAAAATAGATAACACTTGTGTTTTTCTTTCAGTATATTATCATTCCTATAAACAAGAGAGATTTGTAAAATATTTTTAATTGATGGGCTAAATAAGAGGTAATATAAATATGAATAACTATTCTATAGGAGAAAGTTGGAGTCATATATTGATAAGGGTAAAATAGAGAAGAAAAATAATAATAAAATGATGGGAGTTGATTTAATGAAGAAGAAAATAAATTAGTGAAAATAGAGGAGGTTAAGAGAATACATAAAGGTGGAAGAGATGGAGAAATTAGATTGTGGAGAAGAAAAGAGGTTAGTGAGGAAAAAATAAATAAAGAGTATTATTGAAGAAAAATATAAAAAATGATAACAATAAAATTACTTTATTTTTATAAATCATTAATTACTTTAAATATTATATATGATTAATTTTTTACATTTTATAAATATTATAAATTTAATTATTAATTTTTAACTTTTATTTAATTATTTGTCTATTTTTTTCTCTTTATCTTAATGTTTCTCACATTCTCTTTACATATATATGTCCTATTGTAAACATAAATTAACTCTAATTCATAGAAAAATGAATGCTTTGAAAAATATTGTGCAAAAAGTGGGAATTTCAAGATGTTACCTATTAATACATAAGATTTTTTTTCAATATGTTATCTTTCTTATAAAAGAAATTAATTATGTGACAAAAATAAATAGTAAAATTAATATTTATCCTAAATGTTATATATAAAGATATGAAAATATTAAATTTCTTAAAAAGTTTCAATTGATGGCTTGGAAAAAAGGTAATGCACAAAGAGATAAGTATTTTATAACAACAAGAGAGAAAGTCATAGATTGATAACAACAAAATTATGATTAAAAAGGTAATAGAAAGAAATGAGAGAAAATTTAATGATGAAGAAGTGAAAAGAGACAACATAGAACAGATATGAAAAAATAAATAATAAAGTGAATGAGAGAGAAATGCTAAGTTAGAAAAGGATATATGAGAGAGGGAGAGAAAGACTAAGAAAACATAAGGAGATAGAGAAAAAGAGAAAAATAATAAAATAATAAAAAGAGAGAGAACAAAAGAGAAAATTTTAGAGAGAAAAATTTAAAAAAATTTAAATCTTAGCAATTAAACTTATCATATTTTGTTAATGTTATTAGTAAATCATATTTAATATTAATAAAATATAAAAAAATATTATGGTTTATTTTTATTTAATAATATTATAAATATTTAAAGAATTTTTCAACTATTCATTAAATATTATTTGATTCATAATAAAAATTTAAAAACATAATTAAATAATAAATAATGTTATTATTTTTAAATACTAAGTTTATATGACATATTTTAGAATATAAAATGAACAATATCTATTTTATAATAATATTATTAATTTTGTATAATACTAAATATTGTAAATCATATGATATGATAAAATAATAGTTTTTTTACTTTAATGTTGGACAAAATAACCTATAAATATTATAATAAATAATAATCAATTTATGTTCATGATAGTATATATATGTCGTGTATAAAATTTTCAAGTATAATATCATTTTATTTAATATTAACTATCTAAAATTATATCATTAATAACAAATATTATTAATTTTTATTATCTATGTTATATCTCATAATGATAATATATTAGAATTAATAAATTACAAATGGTTTTTATATTTTATTATTATCAAATATTGTATATTATTTAATTTTTATGTTTAATAAATATTATAAGATTAATGATTGAAATTTACTTTCATTAAATTAGTTTTCTATCTCTTTCCTCTTTATCATAATGTCTCTCATATTCTTTTTATCTTCTCACCCTTCTTATCATTGTTTTATTTGTCTTTTCTTTTATCTTCGAATATTTTTGTTATCCACTCTCTCTATCTGTCTATACTTTCCCTTTTCTCTTTACTAAATCATCCTTCATCTCTCTTTATTATAATTTTTTTGTTTCTATTTTGATATTATAAATTTGTGACATTCTCTCTCTTTAGGAATAATTATCTATCTCTATCAACTCTTTTTCAACACATAAATTAACTATATTTATGAAATTTGTTATGTTGTATAGTTTAATATATATTATGTTTTATGAATATAAATTTTGTAATTTTTATTTATTATGCAATTTAATTTTTTATATATAGAAAAAATAATATAATGTAAAACAATGTTATGTATTAATCCCTATGTTATAAAACATAACATTTTATATAACCTTTTTTACATATATATAAATAAAATATTGATTTTATTAAATATTAAGATATTTGTAATAAACAAATTTTTTATTAAAAGTACATATATTAGGTTATTTAAAAACTATTACAAATTTTTCGTTCTCTTAAAGTCTAACAACACAACTTTGATTTTCTTCTTATAGACGATTGTGCAAGTACACCAGCACTATGGCAATGGATCTCATTAGAAGTCCAAATTTAAGCATGTCTAGGTGAGAGTAAGATTGCGATGTGTGATGTCTTGAGAAGATGTTGTTTTTCAAATATTTTTTTATAGCTTTCTATTTTGTAATTAATGATTGTTAATTTTTACATGTTTATATTTTAAAACAATTCCGAAAAATTAATTTTTATAGTTACCATTTTTGTAATTTCTTTTTAGTAATACATTTATAACATTATTTTTTGTTTCATAAAATAACAAATATAACTCACCATATGATATTATAAAATAACAAATTTATTTTAATTTAATATTATGGAAAATAACTTATATAAATCATAGTAGACTAGAATTAATTGATGTTTATAACAGTATATATATATGTTGTGCATAAAAGTTTTTAAATATTAAAATATTATATTATAAAATCTTATGATACTGAACTTATATTTTTAATATTAAATGTTACTTATATTTATTATCTTTATTGTATCATATAAATATAAACTATTAAAATAATTAAATTATTTTAATTTAATTAATTTTTTAATACTAATAATTTAATGTTAAACTAAAAGTTCTAAAATTCTTTATATAAATGTTTTTTTCTGAAATAATAATTAAAAAAAATTATTTTTTTATTAAATAATACAAATGATAAACTTAGTATATTGATAAGATATTACAAATATAATTGTCAAAATTTAACTTTTCCTTAATCTCTATCCATATTATCTCATTTTTTTGCCCATCAATTAATAATATTTAAGAAATCTCTAATTTTTTAATGTTGAATATATGGTATTTATGATAAATATATATTTTAATATCCATACTTAATAAATCATTTTTATTTTTTCAATAAGAATGATAAAATAGTGTTAAAAATCTCAAGTATTATTGTCTACATAATAAAAAATAATATCTTATATAAATTTTTGTTGATTTTAGATACATTAAATTTTTAAACTAGAAAATATTATAAGTTATAATAAGAATAAAATTTATTCAAAAGTATATATACTTAACAATTTAGCAGACTTTTAAAATAGATCATTATATTTAAAAAAAATTACACCATAATGATTTTTTTACTTTTGTATGCATGTTTAACCACATGAGCATTATAAAACTAGATTTGATAAGAACACAAACTTTTGGCATACTTACTAGAAAATAGTATTGGCTTGGGTGATTATTTGAGGAGTCCTCATGTTACAATTATTTTTTCATAGAATTCTCTTTTCTAAAGAAAAATTGTTAAATTCTATATATTAATTTTAAAATAATAAATTGTTATATACTATTATTTTTAATAAGAATTTTAGTAATTTATTTTTTAAATTAAATTAATGATATTATTAATAATTTCATATAATAATAAATATGATAAATTATATAATATAATACAATAATAACTCTATTTTTTGTAGTATTTAGCAAAATTTGCTATATTAGTAATAAAAAATTATAATTAAATTTTGTTTATAATAGTATTATTTTTTGTTATATTGAATAAATACTATTGGTTTCATTATTAAAAATTTAATTTTTACTAAATGTTTTTTCTTATTTTATTCTCTTTATCAAAATACCTCTTATGTTCTATTTTTTTCTTCTCACTCCCACTATCATTATTTCATTCGCCTCTTCATCCTCTATCTCTATATACTTTTCTTTGTTTTTGTTTTGACTCTATCTTTCTTAGTTTTCTTATTTATCTCTATCTCTTTCTTATTTAGTTATTCTTTCTATCTTGTCTATGTTTTTCTTATTTTTCTTTTTATTAAATAATCTCAAATCTCTTTCTACTATTATTTTTCTCTCTATTATACTGTTATAAATTTGTCACTCTCTTACTCCTAGAGAATAGCTATCTCTATCTCCATCATGACTTTCTCAACACATAAATTAATGATATTTATAAAATGTCACTTATTGTATAACTTAATACAAAATATTTTTTATAAATATATATTTTAATTTATATTTATTAATTAATTTAATTTCTTATTTGTAGCATAAATATTATAACACAAGAAAATCTTATGTTAATATCAACATTATAAAAAATAACAGTCTATAAAATTTTTCATTAATTATATATAAATAAAATATTGGTACTACAAAATATTATGGCATATACATAAAAAGAATTTTAAAATGCATATATTAGATAATTGATACTAGCATTGATTCAATATGTTTAAAAGAATGAGACAATAATGATATTTTCCCTATTGTACGTCTATGTAACAACACCAACATTATAGCATAGGATCTCATTAGATCACAAAAGTCAAGAATACTTGGGTGAGGGTAGCATTGGGATCGATGACCTCTAGAGAAGTGCTCATGTTGAATGTTGTTTTTTAATAGTAATTTTTTTCTAATGAATGAAAAATTATTTTTACATGTTATTTCTTAAAAAACATCATTATAAATTACTATTTAACTCAAATTTTTGTGGTTAATTTTTTTAACCAAAACTTTATAACATTTGTATTAATTTCATATAAAATAAATAAGGCAAATAAAAAGATATAATAAAATAATAACATTAATTTATTTTAATATTTAGCAAAATCTTATATTAACTATAATAAATTTTGTTTACTTATGTTTATAATAATTTATATTTGTTGTCTATAGAATATTTATTTATTTAATTAACTTTTAACTTTAAGTGAATAAAATAATACTAAATTAATGATAAAAATATTCTTAAACTATTTTTAATATTCTAAAATTTTAAAAAATAATAAATATATTACGTTTCATTATTAAAAATTAGTTTTTATTAAAATATTTTCATCACTTTTTTCTCTTTAACATAATATCTCTAATACTATCTCTTCGTTATAATTTTTGTATTTGTCTTCTCATTATTTACCTTCTTTAATTCTTTTTGATTCTTTATTCTTTACCTTTTCATAATTATCTATCTCTTTTACTTTTTTATTTATTTTATATATCTTTTCTATGTTCTCTATTTTCTTTTTTTTATTGTTAAATAATCTCTCATATCTTTATATTATTATTTTTCTCTTTATTTTGTTATTATCAATTTATGACTTTGTCTCTCTTAAAGAATAATTATCTCCATTTCTATTATTGCTTTTTAATTTATAATTTAATAATATTTAAAAATCTCTCATTTTACTTAATAAAATTTATAATGTAGTTAGTCATTTCTAAAATTTTATAAATCATCAAGTATTTGTACTTTTATGAAAAAATTATTAATATAGAAGTCATAATATATTGAAATATCATATTTTTATTTACATAAAATTAATAACAATTTACATAAACTAATATTTAGGGTATCATAGATAATAATTTAAATGATTTTATTTTATTATTTATTATTCATATAAATAAAAAATTAAATTATGTTAAAATATTAATAATAAAATATGTATTTATTATAAATATTATATATTGAACTCTACTATGCAAGAGATTTCATTAATACAATACGTTGATGGATTGAAAAAGAGATAATTATAATAGAGATAATTCTATGTAATAAATATAAATAATATTTAAAGTTTGTAACAAGATTTTATATATCTAATATTACATAACATAATTTCGAATGATTAAAAAATTTTATATGCATCATATTTGTACTAATATAAAATAAATTAATTATTAATTATTATAATTGATGTAAATTATTTTTGTAAATAGTAAACTAAATTTTGTTAATTATTTTATTATATAAAATGATGTAGCATATTTATTAAAATGTTAGTTATAAACTATCCTTTATAATAATAATTTTTAGACTAACTTATTATTAAAATTAATATTCATTCATTAGAAGAAGGAATGCTATGAAAAATACTATGCAACATGAGAACTTTTATAGAGGTCACAAATCCATATAGCACTGTAGCCTAGGAATGATTAACATTAGTGTTCTAATTATATATAGTGATATAATATTGATGTGGGTACATTTGCATTAAATGTATAAAATATCATATTTGTGCAATTATGTTTTTCCAGATAATCAACCATCTTTAAAATTTTCTAAATTTTTAAGCATAGACACTTAAAAAAAGAGATTAATAATTATTATGTATGCTATTCTATATTCTAACATCAATATATAATTCATCTATTACTAACAAAAAAATTACATAGATGATTAGTTCTTGTAAAGTAGACAATAAAATGTATCATTTTCTTTCATTATGTTATCATTACTAAAACATTTAATGACATAATAAAAATAAATAAAAAAAATATATTTATTATTGATAATTAATATTAAAATTTGAAACTTGAGAGTTATCTTAAATTTTATTAATTTATGGGCAAGAAAAGAGATGATGGAGACAAAGATAACTATTTTATACATGATAGAGGGAGAAATGAGAAGGTAAAGGTGGATGGAGAAAAGTGAGAAAAATAATTTTATAAAATTTAGGGTTTAAAAATTAGATATATAATATTTACTAAATATAAAAAAATCAATCATATATAAAGAATATATTGAAAAATAATTTAATATTTTTTATTCTTTAGAAATGCCAAAAAATTTTATTAAATAATAAATATCATAATTATTCAAATATATTATCTTTATATGATATAATTTAGATAATAAATATAAACAACGTCTAACAGTAATGACAAAAATTTAAATTGTTAATGTTTTAGTACATAATAATTATATATTTAAAAACTTTTATGCACAGCATATACATATTTTTATAAATATAAATTAGGTATAATTTATTGTAATTGATCTAAGTTATTTTTCTTATTACTAAAATAAATTAAAGCTATTATTTAATTTTATTATATGATATGCCATATTCATTATTATATGAAATTAATAATAATGTTATAAAGTCATTACAAAAATTAACGATGATTAGTTAAAAAAATGCTATGAAAAAATATGTGCAACATGAGCACTTCTTAAGAGATCATCCACCCCTATACTACTCTCCCCTGGTGAACATAACTTCAGAGTTCTAATTTAATTTTTTGCTACAATTTTGGTGTCATCTCAAATGCATGTAAAAAAATATCATTATTGTGTTATTATTGTTGTGATAATAGTGAACCATTTGTAAAATTTTCTAAATTATCGTGTATATGCCCTTTTAAAAACATTATGCTTATTATAAATGTGATAATATATTTTTAATATAAATATTTTATTTATGTTAAATTACTAAACATATCATCTAAACTATTATCTTAGATAATTTAGAGATTAATGAATAAGTTTTTTTCTAAAATATTATCATTCATAGAAATATAAAATTAAATTATGTAATAAATTGAAATAATAAAAAAATATATTTGTTATAAATATTAAATACTAAACTATGGAACATGAAAGGTTTCTAAAGTACAATTAGTTGATGGAATAGAAAAAAGATTATTTTGAAAGGGATAGCTATTTTATAAGAGATAGTGAATGTCATAGATTGATAAGAGTAAAATATAAAAAATAATGTTAAAGTGTTGAGAGATTATTTAATGAAAAGAAAAAAAAAGGAACATAGAGGTGATAAAGGGAATAAAAAAAGTGAGAGAAATGAATTGTAAAAAAGATACAAGAGAGACAGAGACCAAGAAGAATATTAGATAGTGGATTGAGAAATAAATAAAAGTATGATAATAAGAGAAAAATATAATGAAAGAATGTGAGAGAGATTGAGATAATAAGAAAAAAGTTACAAAAATAATTAAATAAAACTTGAAAGAATATTTCTTAGATTTAATATTTATTAAATATAATATATTAATCATATATAATATTTAATAATTAAAAATATATCAAAATATTTGAGGCCTAGATTTGTTTATAATATTTAAAATATTGATAAAATAATTTTTCTTTCATTTATTATTATTTTGTTCATAGTGAAAATTTTAAAAATTATTTAACTCAAAATATTATAATTATTTTAATATATTTTGTAATGTAAAATAAAGTAAATACTAGATATAAATAATATTTAAAACTAATGACTAAATTTAAGATTTTTTAACTTTTAATAATATAATATTACTGCATATGAAAATGTCTATAAAAAAGATTATATATATTATTATAAACATAAATTAATTATAATTTTTTAAAAATTTTATTATTTAATTTATTCAATATTAGACTAAATGAAAGTTATTATTTTAGTATATAATAAAATGTGTCATATTTATAATTATTTAAAATTTATTATAAAGTAGTAAAAAAATTAAACAATGTAACATGAGAGTTTTTTAAATTATTATTAATTAATTCTTTGAAAAGGAGATAATAGAGATAGAAATAGTAATTTCACAAAAAAGAAAAAAATCATTGATTAATAATATTAAAGTAGGGAATAAAATATTAGTAGAGAGAGCTGAGAGATAATTAAAAGAAAAGAGTAGACATGGAAGGGATATATAAAATAAATAATTATGTTGGTGAGGTTCACAAATAAGAAATAGGAAATGATAAAGAAGAGAGAGAGGCCATGAAAAATATGAAGACAAAAAATAAAGAGGCAAATAAAAGTAAAATAATAAAAGAGAGAAGGAAGTGCGGGAATATGTACATGTTGTATGAGAAAAAGTTGGAGAAATAATTAAGTAAAAGTTTAATCGTAATAATTCAATTTATGACATTTAGTAAAAATAACTTGTTAATCATATGTAATATTTAGCCTAAAAATTTTATATGATTGTTGATATTATAGAATATCAAAAATATTTAAAAAATATTTTGCAAATAAGTTTAATGTTATTTTATTCAAATTAAAATTAAGTAATTAAATTAAATAAAAATAATATAATTATTTTAATATAACACTTTTTTATAATGTAATATAAATAATAAATTTAAATAATATTTAACATTAATGGCATTATTTTATATTTATAATATTGTATAATAAAATTTATTTATATTTAAAATATTCTATTATAAACATAAATTTATTCTACTTTAGTATAATTAACATAACTCATTTTGCTTAGTATTAAACTAAGTTAAAGATTTTATTTTATTACATCATATGATGTACTATATTAATTGTGATATAAAACTAACTATAATATTATGACTTTTTATTAGACACTAATTATTTAAATAGTAATAAGAATTATGATTTATAATAATTTATTTTCTTAATATTAACAATTTATGAAAATTTTTATCGTTCATTTTGAAAAGGAAAGCTATCAAAAGATTATGTGCAACATGAGAACATCGTAAGATGACACTTAACACATTTTTGTTGCTACCAAAGCATGGTCAAATTTTGTGTTCTAATCAGATTCAATGTCATAATGCTGGTGTGGTTGTACATTCATGGAAAAATTAATAAATTGAAGCATTATGATTAATCTTTAATGAAATGAAACATTTATAAAATTTTCTAAATTATCAAGAAAATGGACTTTCAAAAAATTAATGCTTGTTATAAATGTCATGAGATGTTTTAATCCCAATACATAATTAAATATACTTTTAAAAAACTAATATAGATTGTTATTTTTTATAATAGACATTAACACATAAGATTTTCTATCTTTATGTTATCATTCCTATAAATAAATATTTAAATTAGAAATAAAAATAAATAAAAAATATATTCATTTATGATACATATTATATATTAAACAATGCAATAAGTTAGATTTTTTAAATATTGTCAATTTATGCTTTGAAAAAGAGGTGATAGAGATGGAGATGATTATTGATAACCATGATAGAATAGCATGGATTGATAAATGTTGAATAGAGGGAAAAATTATAATATGGGGAGATGAGAGATTAATTAATAAAGAAGAAATCAAAAGAGAGAACATAGACTATTATTTTACATAAAATTGATATTACAACACAAGATTTTCCATTGTAATAATATTCATTAAAACAAAAAATTAAATTACATAATAAATATAAATAAATGAAATATATATTTATTATAAATAATATATATTAAATTATGTAACAAAAGAGTTTTCTTAAATATCATTAATTGATGTACTGAGAAAAAAATTATGTTGATGGAGATAATCGTTTTATTAGAGATAGAAAAGTCATGAATTGATGAGTGAACAATAGAAAAGGAAAATAATAATAGACAGAGATGAGAGATGATTAAATGAAAGGAAAAAGAAAAGAAAGAAGATGTAGGAGAAAAAGAGAATAATTAAATAATAAAAAAATAATAAAAATAATAATGTAAAGAAAGGATTAAAGAGATAGAGTGCCCAAGAAAAACAAAAGAAGATAGAGAATGAGGAGTTAAACAAGAGAATCATAGTAAACGACACAAAAAAGTGAGATTATGCGAGTAATATTTAGATTGAGTGAAAAAAATAAATAAGAATAAAATTTTTATAATTAAGTATATAATATTTACTAAAAGCATTATGTCAAGCATATATAATATTTGATAATAAAAAATGATAAAATCATTTGATATTTATTATTATTTTAGAATATTAAAAATACTTTTGAATTGTTTTATCTATTGATTTAATATTATCTTATTGATACTTAAAATTTAAAATTAAATTAAATAATAAATATTATAATTAATTATATGTATTATCTTTATATTATGTAATATTGGTAACAAATATAAATAACAATTAATGTTAACGAGAGAATTTTAGATTTATATTATTTTATAATATAATATTGTTATCTTTTAGAAAGTCTATGCATAGTATATTTATACTAAAATAAACATAAATTAATTCAAATTTGTTATAATTGCAATATTTATTTTGCTCAACATTAAACTATGTTAAAGTTATTATTTTGTTATATCATTTGATGCATCATATTTATTAGTATGTCAAATTAATAATATTGTTAATAAGTTGTTATTAATAATTAGCAGTAAAATTGTAATTATAAAAAAAATTTATAATTATTTATTTATAATAATATTTTTTTGAAAGCAATTACAATTCATTAGAAAAAGTATTACTGTGAAAAGATAAATGCAATATTAGAACATCAAAAGGCATCACTAATTCTAATACCACTCTCACCCTGGCATGCTTAACTTTGGAGTTGTTATTTGACCGAGTGCTATAATGTGAGTACGGTTGCAACTGCATAAAAAAATATAATATCATACTTGTGTGGTTACCTTTTCAAATAAAGGAATAATTTCTAAACTTTTCTAAATTGTAAAGCTTTTACAATTTTAAAAAAATTATGCTTATTATATTTTTCATAATATATTCTTATATTAACATTTTGTTTATCTCAAATAAAAAATATCATAATCTACTATTTTTGACAAAAAAGAAATTAAAACATGAAAGTTACTTTCATTATTTTATAATTCTTATAAATAAAAAAGTAAATTAATTAAGAAATTAAATAATAAATTATTTATTTATAATAAATATTATATATTAAACTGTGTAGCAAGAGAGACTTCTTAAATATTATTATTTGACTAGTTAAGTAAGACATACTAGAGGCAGACATAACTATTCTACAAAGAAGGGAGAGTGAAAGTTAGAAATTGGTAAGTGCAAAAAAGTGAAGAAAATAGTAAAAAAAAAGATGAGAGACAATTTAATAAGGATGAAAAGAAAGGAGAAAACAAAGAGAAGATAACGAGGATAAACAAATAAGTGAAAGAGAGAGAGAAATGACAAAGCCGAGAAGGACAAAATGTGGACAGGCCAAGAAAATATAAAGAGATAGAGAATAGAGAGATCAATTTGAAATGTTAATAAGAGAGACAATGAAATAAGAGAATATAAGCAACATTAACATAAACACAAAAATGAGAGAAATAATTAAGTAAAAGTAAAACCATAATAATTGACTTATAATATTTATTAAATATAACAATCTAATTATATAAAATATATAATAATAAAAAAATATAAAAAAAATTATTGTTATTACTATTTTAAAATACTAAAAATAATTAAAAAAAATTTGGCATTTAATTTAATATTACTTTTTTCATAATAAAAATATAAAGTTAATTAAATATTAATATTATAGTAATTGTAAAATATTAAGTTCACATAATGTAATATAAATAATGAATATAAATAATATTTAATATCAATGATACAATTTTTTTTTAATATTCCATATTAAAATAATACTATATTAAAAAATATTTGCACATATCATATATATATAACATTATAAACAAAAAAAATTATAATTTACTATAAATTGTATAGGTTATTATACTCAATATAAAAATTTTATTAAAGTTATTTTTTTATTATATCAAATGATCCATCATATTTACTATTATATAAAATAGATAATAACATTATTAATTTTTTATTAATAATTATTTATTAAAATGATAAGTATGAACTAAAATAAGTAATAATTTAATTTTTTTTATCATGAAGTTGTTATTAAAATTTATTTTTATTCATTAAAAACAAGAATTTTATGTTAAAGTATGTGTAACATAATTATTTTTTTTGAAGCCACCTATCCCAACACTACTCTCATGCAAGCAACCTTAGCTTTGGAGTTCTAATAAGATTGAGTGCTATAATACTGTTGTGGCCACACATGCATATAAATGACAAAATATAATATTTGTTTAGTTATTTTTTAAGAGAATGTTTCATATAAATTTTTCTAAATTACTAAGTATATAAATTTGAAAAGATAGTATACTTTTTATACACATCATAATATATTGAAATATTATTATTAGATTTACAAAAAATTTATGAAACACTAACTAAATTATAATTTTTGGTAATGTAGGCATTAATACATGATATTTTTACATATTATTTTATCGTTCTTATAAATAAAAATTATTAAGTGATAAGTAAAAAATAATTCTTTTTCATAAACATTATATATTTAATTGTTAAAAATGAGAGACTCTTTTCATCATTATTAATTAATAGCTCCAAAAAAAAAAAATAGAGATAGAGACATGATTTTATAAAAAAGAAAAGAAAAGAGAGAACATATAGAGGATATAGAGATTAAGTTAATAAGTTAAGAAGAAAAAGAAATGGGAAAATAAAAAAGGATAAAGAAGAGAGAGGCTAAAAAAATATAAAGAAATAAGAAATAAAGATGAAAATAAGAGAATAATAATAAAAGAGAGAAGAAAATTATAGACATTGAGATAAAAAAAGTAAAATTGAGCAAAATAATTTAAAAATATTAAATCTTAACATTTAAGCATATAATATTTATGAAAAATAAAAAATTTAATCATATAGAATTTTAATTGAAAATAAAAATTTAAAGATATTTTTTTCTCATTAGTGTTATAGAACATTACAAATATTTTAAAAATATTTTTACTATTAATTTTATATTTATTTTTTAGTATTAAAATAAAAAAAGTTATTTAAATAAAAAGTAACATCATTATTATAATATATTATCTTTAATAAAGTAAAACTTATAATAAATATAAATAATTTCTAACAATCAATTTATATCACAAATTTTGTTATATTTTATAATATAATATTTGTATATCTAAAAATTTTTTGTTATAAATATAAAAAAATTACAATTTATTACAGTTAACAAAACTAGTTTTTCTTAATATTAAAGTAAGCTAAAGAAAATATATTATTATATCTTATGATGTGTTATATTAATTATTATATGACATTAATAATAACTTTATAATGTTATTATTAAAAAATAAATACTTAAATGTTAATGTAAACAATCATTTATAATAATTTATTTTTTAACATTAAAATGTTATAAAAACTAAATATCATACATCAGGAAAAAATATGCTATAAAAATATATCTCCAAGCTGAGGACATCTCAGGAGGTGACCCATCCCAATACTATCGCTACCTAAGCATGCTTAACTTTTGATTTTTAATGATATTCAATGTTATAATCTTGGTGTGGTTACACATGCATATAAATAAGAAAAGTCAAAGTTGTGTTATTAGTCCTTAACAAATTGAATCATTTCTAAAATTTTTTAAATTATCAAGTATATGCACTTTAAAAAAATTTAATGCTTGTTATAAAGTTCATAACATTATTTCAATCTCAATACATAATTTATGTATAATTAACAAAAATATAAATAAACTATTATTTTTGACAAAGTAGATATTAATGCATAAGGTTATCTTCCATTGCGTTGTTATTACTATAAATAAAATATTTAAGTACATAACATAAATAAATAAAATTATGTATATTTGTGATAAATGTTGTATATTAAAATATGTAACAAAAAGGATTTTTAAATATTGTTAATTTTAAGTGTTGAAAAAGAGATGATGAGGATGGAGATAACTATTTGGTAACCGAGAAAAAGTTGCAAAGATTGATAAAAGTGGAACAGTTTGGAAAATAACAATAGAGAAAGAAGAGAAGTATTAATAAAAAGAAAAAATAAGGAAACATAAACTATTACTTTTTATAACATTAACATTAAGACATAAGATTTATTCCATTATATTATTATTCTCATAAATAAAAAACTTAAATTATGTGATATTAGAGATTTATTAAATATAATTAATTAATGGGCTGAAAGGGAGATCATTATGATGGAGATTATTATTCTATAATAGATAAAGAAAGTCATAATTTTATAAAAATATATTAGAGAGAAAAATAATAATAGAGAGATAAGAAATATTTTAATGAAGAGAAAAAGAAAAAAGAGAACATATATGAGATAGAGAAATTAAATAAATAAGTGAAAGAAAGAGAATAGAGTGAGTGGTAGTTAAGAATATAAGGAGATTAATAAAGAAAAGATAACAATCTCCTATCACCTCATGTGCCATATTTAATATTTTAAAAAATTAGTAATAATCTAAAATTGTAATGATAAACTATTAGCAGTAAAAGTTTAATGTTTTAAATATAACATAATATTAAAAATCACTATCATTTATTTTAAAAGTGGAATGCTGCAAAATAATATTTTGAACACATGGATGCCTAATAAGGACACACATCCTCAAACTTATCTCGCCAAAGAAAGCTTAAAATTGGAGTTTTAATGAGAACATATGCTATAATGCTAGAGTGGTCGAACATTTATGCAAAAGATAAAAATATTATCATTGTTTGATTATTTAATTCCAGATAATAAACCATTTATAAAATTTTCTAAATTATATGATATATATACTTTTAAAAAGTTTTTTTATATATGTCAATATTTTTTTATAAAAATATTTTATTTATGCAACTTTAATAAAAAATTACTTGAACTATTTTTTTTATAAAGTAGGTATTAACACAATATTTTCTTCCATTATTTAATCATAGTTATAAATTAAAAATTTAATTATTTAACAAATATAAAGAATGAAATACATATGTTTATCATAAATATTATATATTTATTAGTGCAACATGAAAGATTTTCTTAATATTATTAATTTATGGCAAAAATTGATAATATAGAAGAGATAACACTTTACAAAAGAGAGAAAGAGAAGGTTATGGATTAATAAGACTAAAATATATAAGAAAGTAATAGTGAATAGAGATGAGAGATAATTTAATAAAAAAGATAAGAAAAGAGAAAACATAGGTGAAATAGAGAGAATAAATAAATAAGTAAAAGAGAGAGAAATTAGAGAGTAGAGAAGGATGGAGGAGATAGAGAGGAAAGAAAAAATGAGTAGAGAATTAATATATAAATAATAGCATTATTATAAGAGTGAAGAAAATGAGTGAATGGGAGAGATTTCTAGATAAAGTAAAAAAATAAGATAAATAATTAAATAAAAATAAAATATTCAAAATTATGAATATAATATTTATTAAATTTAATATGTTAATAAAATTTAACATTTAATAACTAGTAATAATGAACATTATTTATGATTTATTATTATTTTAAAATATTAAAATTTTCATGGAATATTATACCGTTTAATTTAATTTTATCTTATTGATACCTAAAATTTTGAAAAATTAATCAAAAAAAATAAATGTTATAATTACTCTAATATATTATATTTAGATGATGTTATATACATAATAAATATAAAATAAGTTTATCATTAATGTGATAAATTAAAATTTCTAAATATAATATTATTATATTTAAAAACATTTACGTAATATATACATTAATTTAGACATAACTTAGTTCAAATTTATTATAATTTATATAAGTTATTTTACTAAATATTAAACTATATAAATGTTGTTATTTAATTATACCTTGTTATGCACACTATTTAGTATTATATTAAATTGACAATAGTTTTATTAAGTGGTTTTTAATAATTCATTTCAAACATTATAATTATAAACTATCATTTATGATTATTTGATTTTTCAAAAATAGCATTTTATTCAAATCAAATATAGTTTTTAAGAAAAGGGGTTGTTCTAAATCGGTATGTGCAACATTAGAACTTCACAAGACATCACCGATGCTAATACTTTCATCGTCATAGCACGCTTAGTTTTTGTGTACTAATCAGATCCCATGCTATAATGATCTTGTGGGCACAATTGGTTACAAAAGATAAAATATCATTGTTGCATGATTATTTTTTATGAAAAAAATTTTAAAATTTTCTAAATTATCAACTACATAAACTTTTTAATAAAAGTTATGCTTATTACATTTATTATAAATTATAATATATAAATGTTTTTCTTATATCTAATTAATTAAAAATTACATAAATTATTATTTTTTTAAAGTATACATTAATGCATGAGCTTTCCTTTTAAGATGCTATCATTCCTATAAATTAAAAATAAGAGTATATAATAATTATAAATAATAAATTACATTTTTATCTAAAATGTTATATATTAATCTATGTAATAAGAGATATTTCCTTAACCTTACTAATTGATGGGTTGAAAAGAGATAATATAGAAAGAGATAATTTTATTTAAAAAGTGAGAATATTAAAATTATAGATCGATAAAATTAAAATAATGAAAAAATATTAAAAAAATACATGATAGATGATTTAAAAAGGAAGAAAAGAAAATAGTTATAAGAGAGGTGATAGTGATAATAAACAAATATGTGAAAGATAAAGAAAAATTAGACAAATTATTTCTTTTTCATAACGTATAGATTAATATGTACGATTTTTTTCTATTATGTTGTCATTCTTATCAAAATAATTTAAATAATATGAATAATTAAAAAAATTATATTTACGTTTGCCATAAATATTATGTTCTATACTATGATACATGATTACTTTCTTAATTTTTTTAATGGTTGTGATGAAAAGGAAACAATAGAGGTGGAGATAATTATTCTACATGAGGATTAAAAAGAAACAAATTGATAAGTGAAAAATACAAAAAAAATCAAATCAATAATGTTGTTGTCGTCATACATGCATGTAAAAGACAAAAAAATCAAAGTTATGTGATTTTAGTTTAATATAATAAACCATTTCAAAAATTTTCTTAATTTTCAAGTTCATGTACTTTTAAAAAAATAGTCCTCATTATATAAGTCATAATATATTGTAATATCAAAACAAAACTTTATATACAATAAATAAAAAAATAGAAATACTATTATTTTTTATAATGTAGACATTAATACGAGATATTGTCTTCCATCATGTTATAATTTTTAAATGTAAAAAATTAATTGGCCAGTAAAAAAATATTTATTTATCATAAACATTTTATATTAAAATATGCAACATGATAGACTTCTTAAATTTATTAAATTATGTGTTGAAAAAGGATGACAATGTTTAAGATAACTGTTGTATATGTGATAAATAATGTCATGGATTGGTAATAGCCAAATATAAAGGAAAATATGAATAGAGAGAGATTGGCTTTTAATTTTTAAAGAGAAAAAGCAAAAAGAGAATGCAAAGAAAATAATAAGAATAAATAAAAAAAAGTAAAGGAGAGATAAGGAAATGAGAAACCATAGAGGGTAGAAGAGAGAGTCTAAGAAGAATATATGAAAATAGAGAATGATCACATAAATATAACAATGATAATAATGGAGAGAAACAAGTGTGAGAATGTATAAGACATTGAGATAAAGAGTAAAAAGTGAGAGAAATAATTTGATAAAATCTAAATATTAATAATCAAACATAAATTTTACTTTTTATAATAAATTTAAAAATATAATTAAATAATAAATAATAAAATTATTTTAATGTATTATCTCTATATAATGTAAAATGAATAAAAAATAATTTGTATTTAAGGCATTTGATATGATTTTATACATAAATTAATTATTAATTAATATAATTGTTATAAGTTATTTTACATAATATTAAACTATATTTAATTTCTTTTTTTATTATATCATATGATTTGCTATATTTAATTTTTTATCAGAATTAAAAATAATAATTTAAGTTTTTATTAATAATTAATCATTAAAATGTTATTTATATACCACAATTAATAAAAAATTATTTTTGAAAAATTAAAAATATTATTAAAATAATTTATTAATTGTTCTAAAAAGAAATGCTATGGAAACTTATGTGCTATAGCACTCTTAAGAGGTTGCTCATCCCAATACTACTCTCAACCTAGCATGTTTAAGTTTGAGGTGTAATGAGACCTAAAGCTATAAAGCTGATGTGGTCACACATCTATAAAAAGATTAATAATTACAGTTGTGTGATTATTGTCTTAAAGATAATGAATGATATTTAAAATTTTGAAAATATTCAACCATATGTTCTTTTAAAAAATATACTTATTATATATGTCATAATATATTTTATTATTAACATCTTATTTATATAAAGTTAATAAAAAAAATTACATATAGTGCTATTTTTTAATTTTACCGAAAATAATACATGTAATTTTCTTCCTTTTTTTGTCATTCATTTAAATAAAAAAATTTACTTACATGAAAATTATAAATAATAAATAAATATCTATCATATATCTTATATATTAAATTATGATACAAGAGAGATTTCTTAAATATTATAAACTTATGGACTTAAAAATATATAATATAAATTAAAATATCTATTCTACAACACAAAAAGAAACTTAAGGATTGATAAGACTAAAATGGAAAGGAAAAATAAAAATTGGTAAATAGGAGATGATTTAATTAAGAGGAAAAGAAAAAGGAGCACGTGGAGGAGAAAGAGAGAACAAATAAAAAAGTAAAAGAAGGAGAAATAAGAAGATAGAGAATAATAAAGAAGAAAAAGAGATCAAGAAGAATTGGTGGTGATAGATAATTAAGAAATAAATAATAAAATGTTAATAAGACAGAAAAAAATAAGAAAATATTGCAAACATGTTGATAAAGTAAAAAACATAAATAAATTATTTAGTAAATATCAAATTACACAAATTATTCCTATAATAATTACTAAATATAATAAGCTAATCAAATAAAATTTTTAATCATTAAAAATAAAAATATTTTGAGTGAAAGAGAGAAACAAAAAAGTAGAAAAAGATAAGTGACTAATAGCCAAACAAAAATATAAGGAGATAGAGAATAAGGGGACAAATAGGTGAATGATAATAGGATCAGGAAAGAAGTGAGACATTATGAGACACAATATGATAACTAGGTAAAAGTAAGGGAAATAATTAAAAAAAATTAAATCTTAATAATTAAAGATAGAATATTTATTAAATATATATGGCTAATCCTATGTAATAACTATTTTAGGGAAATTATTACTTTAAAAAATTATTGACATATAAGAAATATTTCGACTATTAATTTAATCATATTTTATTCATTTTAAAATTAACTAGATAAAATAACAAATAAAATAATTATTCTAATATGTTATTATATGACATAATATAGATAAAAAATATAAACAATATTTAGAATGAATAACTTTAGATTTCAAGTATTATATAAAATAATATTACCTTATTTAAAAACTTCTATATACAATATATACATTATTATAAAAATCAGTTAATAATAATTTATTATAATTGATATATAATATTTTTCTTAATATTAAACTTAATTAAAGGTATTAACTTACTATATAATATCAAGCATAATATTTATTATTATGTAAAATTGATAATAATACTATGAAATTATGATTAAAAATTTATTATTAAAATAGTAATTACAACAAATAATTTATACTATTTTAATATTTCAAAATTAACATTTTTTACAATAAATGTTTGTTCATTAGAGAAATAAATGCTATGCAAAAATATGTGCAACATGAGGACTTCTGAATAATCACTCATCTTAATACTGTCATTAGAAAAGAATTCTTAACTATGGAGTGCTAATGAAATATAATTCTACAATATTGGTATGGTCGCACATGCATGAGAGAGACAAAAAATCGCTGTTGAATCATTTTTGTCTTTAAGATAATAAATAATTCCAAAAAGTATATAAACTATTAACTTTATGAAGTTTTAAATTTTTCTAAATTGTTATTTATCTCAATATATCAAAATTTAAAATTTTAATTTATATATAATTAACAAAAAAAGCATATGCTATTTTTTTTATAATATAAATATTAATACATAAGAATTTTTTCTGTTATGCAACCTAACAGATTACTTAAATATTATTAATCAATGGGATGAAAAATTGATGATGAAGATAGAAATAATAATTATATGGGAGATAAAAAATGTAAGCGATTGATGAGAATAAAATAGATAGAAAAATAATAATATAGAGAGACTAGAGATGATTTAATGAAGAGGAAAAGAAAAAAGAGAACATAGAGGAGATAGAGAGAGTAAATAAATATGTGAAGCAAAGAGAAAAATTAGAAAGAAGAAAAAAATAAATAAGAGGCTGCGGCCAAGATAAATATAAGGAGATAGAGAATGAAGTGGTAAAAAGGAGAATGATAATATGGGAAGAAAGGAAGAGAATGTTAGGGACAAAATGATAAAGTAGAAAATGATAGAAATAATTAAATAAAAAAATCATAGTAATTAAAGTTATAACATTTTTTAGATATAATAAGATAATGATGTATAATACATAATAATAAACAATAATAAATTTTATTTTGTTTTTTTTTTATTTTAAAAGGTTATAAATCTTTAAAAAATAAATAACATATATAGTAAATATAAATAATATTTTGCATTAACAACATAATTTTAAAATTTTCTTATTCTACAATTTAACATAACTATTTTTTAAAACATTTATACATAGCAGGTGTGCACTGGTATAAAACTAAATTCATTATAATTTAATGTAATTTATGTAAGTTATTATAATCAGTGTTAAACTACATTAAATTTATAATTCTGTTATATCGCATGGCATGCTATAATTATTATTATATAAAATTAATAATAATGTTACAAATTTTTAATTAATATTTAATTACTCAAAAAGTTTTTATAAATCATCATTTAAATTAATTTATTTTTTCAACATTAGCATGTTATTAAAAAAATTATTGTTAATTGAAACAAATAGCAATGAAAGCATCTGTGTGACACGGGGACATCTAAAAAGGTCACCCAAACCAATACTTCTCTTACCCAAGTATGATTAACATTTGTCTTCTAATGAGATATACTGCTAGAATACTTGTGTCGTTGCACATGCATACAAAAAAATATCATGGTTGTGCGATTATTTTGTAAAATATAATAAACTATTTCTTAATTTATCTCAATTTTAATGCATATATACTTCTAAATAATTTTTTCCTTATTATAAATGTCATAATATTTTATTTTTATAAATTTAATAAAAAATTACATAAATAATTTTTTTTAATAAAGTAAAGATTAATATAAAAGAGTTTTTTCCATTATGTTGCCATTCCTATAAATTAAAAATTAAAATATGTAATAAATATAAATAATAAAATATACATTTACAACAAATATTATGTATTAAAATATTAAATAAGAGAGAATTTTTAAATATTCTCTATTGATGGACTAAAAAAAAGATTATTAACACAATGGCAACAATTCTACAAAGAGAAAAAGAAAGTCTTTGATTGATAAGAGAGAAATAAAAAAGAAAATAATAATAAAGAGAGATAAGAGATGATTTAAGAAAGAGGATAAGAAAAGAGAGAAAACAAAGGTGATAAAAAGAGTAAATAAATAAGTGCAAGAGAGAGAAATTAGAAAATAGAGAATGATAAAGGAGAGAGAGATCAAGAAAATGATAAAGAGAGATAATCAACAAACATGTAAGAGAAAGATAATAGGAGAGAAAAAAAGTGAAAGAATCTAAGAGTTAATAAGATAAAGATAAAAAAGTGACAAATATATTTAAATAAAATTTTAATCTTAGTAATTAAATTTTTATAATTTTTAATAAATTAACATATTAATAATTTTTAATACATAATTATAAGAAATAATCATAATTATTTTAGGTTGATTATTTTTCTAAAATTTTTTAATATATTAAAAAATAATTTTTCCTACTAATTTAACATTATTATATTAAATGTTAAATATTACAACTATGATAACATATTATCATTATATGACATAATATAGGTAAGAAATATTAAATATTTAGAATTACTGAGATAACTTTAGATTCCTAATATTTTGCAAAATTCTACACAATATATGCATGCTAATCTAAGCATAAATTAATTTAAATTTTTAATAATTGATATTAGTTATTTTTAAAATTTTTAAAGAATGTTAAAGTTATTTTTTACGAATTTATTATTATTTCATATTGGTACAAATATTATAATGTTAGTGTTATTAATTAATTACTCAAAATATCATTATAGACTATCATTTCTAATAATTTAATTTTTTAATGACAACTTTTTGAAATTATTTTTTATTTTCTACGAAAAGGAATGCTATGAAACTTGTGAGCAACATAAGGACTTTTGAAAAGGATACCCACCCCAATACTACTCTCACACAATCATGTTGAACTTTTAAGTTCTAACAAGATCTAATGATATAATATTGTTGTGATCTCACATCCATGCAAAATATAAAATGACATGGATGTGAGACAAAGATCAAGTGAGATAAGATAGAGATAACTATTTTATATGAGAGAAAGAAATCCAAGTATTTATAAGAGAAAATAGAGAGAAAAATAATAATAGAGAGAGATGAGTCATGATTTAATGAAAACAAAAGGAAGAAAGAGAACATAAACGAGTTAAAGGAGAATAAATAAATAAGTGAATAGGAGAGAAATAAGAAAATAGAGAAGGATGGAAGAGAGAGGAAAGAAAAATATATAGAGGTATAGAATAGACAAATAATAGAATGATAATAGGAGACGAAACAAAGTGATAATATGAGAGATATTTATACAAAAAGAAAAAAGTGAGAGAAAGCATTAAATAAAACTTAAATATTGATAGCTAAAGTTATAATATTTATTAAATATAGTAAGTTGATCTTATAAAAATACAATAATAATAATCAAATATTAAAACTTTTTTATGTTTGTTTATTTTAGAATTTTACAATTAATTTAGTATTATTTTATTTAATCTTATCTTTGAAATGTTAATTAAATAATAAACAATATAATTATAAGAGTTTGGTGAAAATGCTATCAAGTTATTTTAAAACATTAATTATTACGTTGGTAATATAAACTGTCATTTGAAACAATTTATCTTTTTAATAATAAAAATGTTATTAAAACTAATTATCATTTATCAAAAAAAGGATTGCTACAAAAAAGTTATTTATCATAAGAATATCTAAGGAGGTCACCAATCCCAATACAATGGTAAGCCAAGCATGCTAAGCTATTAACTTATAGAGATATCTAAAGCTCTAATGCTAGTGTGGTAACACATGCATGCAAAACAAAAAAAATTAAAGTAGTGGGATTACCAGTTGATATAAAAAGAAATTTCTAAACTTTTCTAAAATATTAGAGATATAAATTTTTAGAAAACATAATGCTTATAATATATGCCATAATATATTCTAGTATGAATAAATAATTTAAAATAATTAATTAAAAAATTATATAAACTATTATTTTTATAATATCAACATTAATATTTAAGATATTCTTTTATTATGTTATCATTTCTATAAATTAAATAAATTATTGAATAAAAATAAAAAGAAAGAAAAACATTTATCACAAATATTTTATATCGAACAAAACAATAGAAGAGATTTCTTAAATATTAATAATTTATATAATGAAAAATTGATGATGAAGAAAGAGAAAACTATTCTATGAGTAAAAGAGAATGTCAAAGATTAATAATGGAAAAATATTGACAAAGATTACAATAGAGAGACATGATAAATGAGTTAATGAAGAGGAAAAGAAAAGAAAGAATATAGAAGAGATAGAGAGGCTTTCCACAATATTAAATTAAATTAAAGTTACTATTTTCATACATCATATCATGTTTCAAATTTATTATTATATGAAATTGGTAATAATTTTGTAATTCTATAACTAAGAATTAAGTACAAAAAATGTAGTTATAGACCATTTATTTAAATTTTTTTAATTTCAACTTTTTGCTAAAAGTAATTATCATTCACTATAAAAAAGAAAACTATGAAAAATATAGGTAATGTGAGAACTTCTTAAGAGGGGATCCTCCCAACACTACCCTCACCCATGCATACATAACGTGGAGTTCTAATGTGTTGTGGTACTGTAATGCTGGTGTCGTCGGTCATGGATGCAATAGACCAAAAATCAGAGAAGCATGACTATTGTAGTGAGGATAATAAATCATTTCTAATATTTTTAAATTATTAAGTATAAGTATTTCTAAAAACTTTTATGCTTATTATACATGTAATAGCATAATTTAATATAAATATTTTATTTCAATGACATTAATTAAAATATAACTTAAATTATTTTTTTTTAGTAACATAGAGCTTAATGCATAAGAATTTTTTCAAATTTTTTGACATTCTTATAAAAAAATAAAATTAGTAATAAATTGGAATACTAAAAAATGTACTTATCATAAAGGGAATTTATAGTGAATAGTGAGAATAAATAAATAACCAAATTGAAAAATGAGGATGTAAAGACGAACTGAGGAGAGAGTGGCAAACGATAATATAAAAATCTAGAAAATGAGGAGAAAAAAGAGAACATTAATAAGAGAAAGAAGAAAAGTAGAAAATGTGACATGCAATTATATAATGAGAAGAAAATTAGAGAAATAATTAAGTAAAAAATAAAATTGTAATAATTATAATTACCATTTTTAATGAATATAATTAGTTAATCATATATAATATTTAATACAATTAAAATATAAAATCTATTTGAGGTTTACATTTTTTTAAAAAATTAAATATTTTTTAATAATATTTTGATTATTAATTTATTTTTTTATTAGTTTTGAAATTAAAATTAACAAAATAATAATATTATAATTATTGTAATATAGTATCTTTATATGATTTAACATAAATAGTTATTATAAGGAATATATAAAATTAATGACATAATTTTAGATTATTAAAATATATTAAAGTTATTATTATGGTTTATGATTTGCCATATTTATTATTATATTTAATTAAAATAATTTTATAAAATTATTCTTAATAATTTATTAATAAATTAGAAATTATATACTATCATTCATAATAATTAAATTATTGAACATTAAGATGTTATTAAAATAAGTTGATGTTAATTACAATAAGGAACTCCATGAAGAAATATGTTCAACATAAGAACTTCTAAAGAGGTAACCCATCCAAATATTGTTCTTGCCCAAGCATTCAAAACTTCAGAATTCTATTAAGATCCATTATTATAATGTAGGTATGGTCATGCATACACACTAATATCAAAATATTATTGTTTTCTAATAATTATTTTAATAGTAATGGACCATTTCTAGAATTTTTTGAATTATTATGTATATACACTTTTAAATAAAATTTATGCTTCTTTTATATCTCATAATAGATTGTAATATCAATATATTATTTTAACAATATTAATAAAAATATTTAAAAAACTAATATTGCTCATAAAATAAATATTAATAAGAAATACTTTTCTTCCATTTTCTTATCATTTTTATAAATAAAAAATTAACTTATATAACAAATGTATATAATATAATATGTATTAATAATAAATATAATATTTCAAATAATTTAGCATGAGAGAATTTTTAAATATTATTAATTAATGGACTAAAAAAGATATGAAGATAGAGACAACTATTCTATGAAAGAGATGCAAAAAGTCACAGATTTATAAGGGCAAAATAGAAAAGAAAAAAGTAATAGGCAGAGATGTGTGACAATTTAATGATGTAGAAAAAAGGGAAGATAGAAGAGATAAAGAGAATAAATAAATTAGTAAAAGTGAGTTTAATATTAAAGAAGAGGAGATAGAAAGTATGGCCAAGAAAACTATAACAAGAAAAAGAATGAAGAGACAAATTAAAGAATGTAATAGCTGAGAAGAAAGTGAAAGAGTGATAGAGACATCAAGATAAAGTGGGAAAAGTGGGGGAAATAATTAAATAATTATGAAATGTTAAGAATTAATATCATAATATTTAATAATTATGATAAGTTAATTATATGTAATATTTATTAAAAATAAAAAATAAAAATATTTGAGCTTTATTATTAGTTAAAAATTACAAAAATCGTTAAATAGTATTTTAAAATAATTATGTATTATTTTATTCATACTTAAAATTATACAAGCTGATTAAATAATAAATAATATTATTATTCTAACATATTTCCTTTTTAAGATGTAATATAGATAAAAAAATATAAATAATATTTAACAATAATGATATAATTTTATATTTTAATATTATGTAATAAAATATTTTAATATTTAGAAAATTTTATATATAAGATATATATTTTATTATTTGCATAAATGATTCGAGTTTATTATAGTTGATATAAGCAAATTTTCTCAATGCTAAACTATATTTAAATTTTTATTTTATTAAATCATACGATACCTCATATTTATTGTTATATATAAGTAATTATAACTTTATAAATTTTTTATTAAACATTAGTTATTAAAATTTTATTTAAAAAATATAATTTGCAAAATAATATAAACATTAATATGTAATTAAAATCAATTATCATTAATTTGAAAAAAGAATACTATAAGAATATATGTGTAATACTACTCTCAAGAGACCAACTACTCCAATACTACTCTCAACCAATTGTGTGCTACATTAGACTATTAATACTTAAATTTGTGTGAGTATTATCTTGAATATAATAAACTATTTTTAAAATTTTCTAAACTATTAAACATATACACCATTAAAAAGTTATGTTTTTTATATATGTCATAATTTATTATATTATCAATATTATGTTTTATAAAATTAAAACAATTTTCATAAATTGACATTTTTTAAAACATACATATGAATAAATAAGATTTTCTTTTATTATGTTATCATTACTATAAAAAAATAAATTATATAAAACATATAGATAATAAAATATATATTTATAATGAATATTGTTTATTAAATTATTATACATGGGATATTTTTTAAATATTATGAATTGATGGGAAAAAAGTAGAAAAGAAAGGAAAATAGCAAAAGAGATGGATGAGAGATGATTTATTTAAGTGGACAAGAAAATAGATATTAGAGAATATTTAAGATTAAAGATATAATTTGAAATGTCTAATATTATATAACATAAAATTATTATTTTAAAAATTATATCAGAACATATATATGCTACTATAAATAAATATTAATACTAATTTATTATAATTTTTATATGTTACTTAGGTTAAAATTAAACTAAATTAATGTTATTATTTTATTAAATTGCATGGTGTGCCATATTTATGATAACATGAAATTCATAGAAATGTTATAAAGTTATTATTATAAAATAATTACTAAAATGGTAAATATAATCTACATTTTTAAATAATTTAATTTTTTAAATTTAATATTTAACAAAAATTAGTTATCATTCATTATAACATTAATTGTTGTGAACAAATATAAACAACATAAGGACCTATAGAAAGGTCCCTCATTCTGACATTATTGTTGCCCAAGTATGCTTAACTTTGGAGTTCTACTAAAATCCAATGTTATAATCCTTGTATGATTGCACATGCATGTAAAAGCTAAAACGTCATAGTTATGATATTAAATGTTGAACATTATCAAAAATTTATAAAATCTTCTAAATTATCATGTATATGAACTTTTAAAAAACAAATCATGCTTATTATATTTGTCATAATGTATTCTAATAAAAATATTTTATTTAAATAATGTTAATAAACAAATTACATAAACCATTTCTTGATAGTGTTGACATTAATATATAAGATTTTCTTCCATTATATAACTATTATTTTAGATAAGGAATTCAAATACATAATAAATAAATTTAAAAAAAATTATTTATTATAAATTTAATATGTTATACTATGCAACATAAAAGATTTAAAAATAATTCTTAATTGATTCGCTAAAAAAGAGAGTGAGGATAGAGATAACTTTTCTATAAGATGGATAATGAAAGTCATAGATTGAGAAAAGCAAAATAATTAAAAAAAGTAGTAATAGAAAGAGATGAGTGATAATTTAATTAGAAAGAAACAAAATGTGAGAATATAGATGAGATGAAGAGAATAAATAAATTGAATCAGAGAAAAATAAGAATGTAGTGAAAGATGAAGGGAGGAGAGAGTGGCCAAGAAAAATAAGAGAGAATAAATTGTCAAATAAGGAATTGACAATAAACGAGTAAAGAAAATAAGAGAATGTGAGAGAATAAGATATACTAATTTAAATCTTAATAATTAAAGTTATAGTACCTATTAAATATCATTGACAATAATATAAAATATTTAATAAACATAAAATATAAAACCGTTTGATGCTTAATATGATTTTTAAATATCACCATTATTTAAAAAATATTTTGAATAATAATTTGCTATTATTTTATTTATACAAAGATTAAAAAGTTTGTTAAATAACTAATTACATAATTATTCTAATAATATATCATTATATAACATAACATAGATAAAAAATCCAAATAATATTCAAAATTAATTACATAATTTTAGATTTCTTATATTATACAATATGCATTTACTATATTTAAAATATTTATAATAAATTATATATACAACTATAAACATAAATGAATCCTTATTTATTATAATTGATATATGTTATTATTCTTTTAAAAAATTATTATTTTGTTATATCATATTATGTGCCATATCTATTATTATATGAAATTAACAAAAATATTATAATTATATTTCTTAAAATTTTATTAAAATAGTAAATAAAAAACATCACTTAAAATATTATTTTGAATATTAACGTTTTTAAAAATTAAGTATCATTCATCAGAGAAAGGAATGCTACACAAGAATATATACAATATCAGGACATTTGAAAAAGTCACCCATCCCAATAGTATTTTTTCTCTAGCATGCTTATCTTAAATGTTCAAAGTAAATAAGAAGAAAGGCTAAGGAAAAGATAAAGAGATAGAGAATGAAGAGACAATTGAGAGAATCATAACAAGAGAAAAATGAAAGTTAGAGAATATAAGAGATAACAAGGTAAATAGAAAAACATTTGAAAAAAAATTAAAATAAATTTCAATATTAATATTTAAACATATAATATTTATTAAATATAATAAGTTGACCATATATTAACTTTGATTATAACAAAACATAAGCATTATTTAATGCTAATTATTATATTGAAATATTAAAAATGTTTAAGAAATTTTTTGCATATAATTTAATATTTTTTTTAAACTTGAAATTATAAATGTTTCTTAAATAATAAATAACTTAGCTATTGTAATACATAATCATTATACTACATAATATAGATAATAAATATAGGTAATTTTTAAAATTATTAAAATAATTTTAGATTTGTAATATTCTATAACATAATTTTAATATATTTATAAATCTTTGTACACAAAATATGCATACTATTATAAGCTTAAATTAATTTTAATTTGTTATAGTTTGATATAAGTCTTTTTGTTTAATATTAAAAAAATTAAAATTGTTAGCATATTATATCATATTATGTACCATATTTATTATAATGTGAAAATAATAATAACTTTATGTATTTATTATGAAAAAAATATTACTAAAATTGTAATTATAAGCAATCACTTATAATAATTTATTTTTTTTTATATTATTATTTTTTAAAAATTAATTATCATTCATTAGAAAAAGGAATCTTATGAAAAAAGAGGCCACCCATACCAATACTAATCACACCCTAGCATGCATATGTTTGAGATTCTAATTAGATCCAATATTATAATGATGGTGTTTTTGGCTTTACATGCAAAAGAAAAAATTAGGAAACTTAGTTATATCAATTAAGAAAGGAGAGAACATAAAAGTGATAGAAAGAATTAATTAAAAAATAAAAGAGAGAAATTAAAAAGTATAAAATAATAAAGGAGAGAAAGGCCAAGAATTCTAAAAGGAGTTATAGTACAAAGAGACAAAAAACAATGATAATAAGAGACAAAAGAAAGTGAGAGAAAGTGAGAAATTGAGATAAAGTCAAAAAAGTAAGAGAAATAGTTAAATAAAAGTTAAATAATAATAGTTAAATTTATAATATTTATTAAATGAAAATAAATAATCATATATAAAATTTAATATCAAATAATAATCAAAACTATTTAAAGTTTATTATTATTTAAGAATAATAAAAATATTTAGAAAATATTTTCCAATTACTATAATATTGTTTTATTGGCACTTAAAAAAAATGTAATTAAAAAAAATATTACAATTATTCAAACTTATTATCATCATATGACTTCAAATAGAAAATAAATATCGACAGTAGTTTATATCAATGAAATAATTTAAAATTTTTTATATTTTATATCATGATATTAACATATTTAAATAATTATGTACAAAACATATATGTATTAACATAAATATAAATGAATTTAAATTTTTTATAATTGATAAAAATTATTTTTCTCATTGTTGAAATAAATTAATGTTATTATTTTATTATATTTTATGCTGCATAACATTTATTACTTCATGAAAATAACAATAATACAATAAAGTTGTTATTATAATTAATTACTATAATTGTAATCATAAACTATCATTTGTAATAATTTATTTTTTAAAAATATTTTTTTATTAAAAATAATTTATTGTTCATTGGAAATTAGAATGCAGTAAAAATAATATGCAATATGAGAACTTCTAAAGAGAGCCCCCATCGCAATATGACATTCACCTAATCAAGCTTAGCACCTGAGTTTAAATGTGATCACGTCATATAATACCGTTGTGGCTATGCATGCAAAAGATAAAAATTGTGGCTGTATGATTTTTGTCTTAAAAGTAATAAAGCATTTATGAACTTTTCTAAATGATCAAGTTCATGCACTTTAAAAAAAATTATGTTGATAATAAATGTCATACCTAGTTTCTATTATCAATAATTTATTAATATAAGAGTACTAAAAAATATGATAAACTAATATTTTCAAAAACATAGAAAATAATATGTGACATTTATTTCATTATATTATAATTCTTTTAAATAAAAAATTAGCAACATATTTAATATAAATAATATAATATAATCATTAATCATAAATATTATATATCAAACTATGCAACATATGAGATTTCAAAAATATTGTTAATTAATGTATTATAAGAGAGATAATTATTCTGTAAGAGGGTGAGAATGTCACAAATTAATATGAGCAAAATATGGAGGAAAATAATAAGCGAGAGTGATAAGACATTATTTAAAGAATGGGATAAGAAAAGCTAGAATATAGAGGACATAAATATAATTAATAAAAATGTGGAAGATAAAAAAGAAATAAGAAAATTATAAAGGATAAAGAAAATATATAGGCCATAAAAAATGTAAGGAGATAGAAAAAGAAGAGTCAAATAAGACAATGATGATCATAACAGTGAACAAAAAGTAGGAATGTGAGGCCCTTATTGAATAGAGATTCTCTATCCCTAATTACATTCCTGTGATACGTAAAGTAAAATACAAATAAAAATAGCATATTTGGATATTTATATTGAATATTGTGAAAAGAAGAAAAAAGAAAAAAAAAGAATCCTATTGTCCGTGATACGTGAATGAGACAAGGTACTTGATTTACTTCAGTTAAAGCAGTGCAATCAAAATTTTATGAACCTTACTTTTGTATTTTTGTTAGAATCAAGTTAAGTTCAAGTCCGACGGGAATAATATTCTATGACCAATAACTGAGAGATATTGAAATAAAGTGGCAAAAGGCTAATAAATCATTTAATAAAAGCTAAATGTCAATAATTAAATTATAAAATTTGTAATATATAAAAATATATTAATTTTATTTTTTTAGAATCTACAAATATTAAAGAAATATTTATATTTTAAATTTAATATAATTTTATTCTTCTTTAATATTAAAATAGCCAACTAAATAATAAATAATATTTTAATTACAATTTATTATCTTTATTGGACATAAAATATATAATAAATATAAATAGAAATTAATATTAATGGTATAATTTTATATTTTTAATAGTTCATAAAAAATTATTTCTATATTAAAAAATTCTATATAGAGCATGTATATACTATAGCAATCATAAATTAATTCTAATTTATTACAATTTCTAAAAGTTATATTTTAAATAATAAACTAAATTAAAGTTATTATTTTATTATATCATATGATCTATAGTAATTATTTTTGCATCAAATTGATAAAAAAAATTACAAAGCTATTATTAACTACTATTTACCAAAATAGCAATGATAAACTATCATTTCTAGCAATTTAATTTTTTTTAACATTTACATATTATAAAAATTAATTATCATTTGTTAAAAAAAGAATACTCTAAAAAATATCTTACAATATGAAAACTTTTTAGGAGGTCACCTATCACAAAACTACTCTCACAAAAATATGCTTAACTTAGGAATTCTAATGAGTAAATTGCTACAATCCTAACATACACAAAGTGTATAAGAAAAAAAATATTGTAGTTGTGTGATTATATTTCTTAAGAAAATTAGATATTTTTAAAATATTTTCAATTGTAAAGCATGTCTAATTTTAAATAAAATTTATGCTTTTTATATATGTAATAATATGTTATAATATTAATATTTTTTTTGTGAATAAAATCAATTAAAAAACTATATAAAGTATATTTTTTATAATATAGATAATAATATATGGGATTTTCTTCCAACATGTTAGCATTCTTGTAAATTAAAAATTGAAGTGTATAACAAATAGAAATAATAAAATTTTTATTAATCATATGTATTATGTATTAAACTATACAACATGATATATTTAGTAAAAATTATTAACTGATAGGCTTAAAAAAGGGTAATAGAGATTGAGATAAATATTCTAGAAAAGAAAAAGAGAATGTCAGAGATTGATAAAAGAAAAATATAAAAAAAACTAGAAATAGAAAGTGATGAGAAGTCATTTAATAATCAAAAGAAAGGGGGGTACATAAGGGAAATGGATTGAATGAACAATAAAGTGTAATAGAGGAATGAGAAATTAGATACGGATAAAGAGGAGAGGGAGACAAGCAAAATATTAAAATATAGAGAATAAAGAGATGAATAAAAGACTGATAATAAAAGCAAGAATAAACTGAAAGAATATATAAGACATTGTGATAAAATAAAAAAAGTGAGAAATAACTATATAAAATATAAATCTTAATAATTAAAATTCTAATATTTATTCAATATAACAAGTTAAGGCAACATAATATTTAATAATAAAAAAAAATAAAAAAATTATGTTTATTTTATTTAATAATTTTTTAATTAATTAGATCGTATTTTTACTATTAATTTAATAATATTTTATTAATAGCTAATTTTTAAAAAATAATTAAATAATAAATAATATAAATTTATGAAATTGATAATAATTTTTATAATTATTTTTGTAAATTAATTACTAAATTATAATATAAACTATGACATATAATAATTTATTTTCTTAATTTTAACATTTCATAAAATTTTCTCCTTCATTTGAAAAAGAATATTATGAGAAAAATTTATGTAACATGAGAAAAATTAAAGAGGTAATCGATCAAAATACTACTATTACCCAAGTTGCTAAAGTTTAGACCTCATAAGGGATCTAGTGTAATAATACTGGAGTGGTAACACATGCATGCAAATGGTGAAAAATATAAGTTTGTAATTAATCATTAATATAATTAACCATTTTCTAAATTTTTATAAAATATCAAATATAAGAATTTTTTTGAAAAACTTAATGACTTTTATATATGTTATAATATATTTTAATATCAATATATAATTTATATAAAGTAAATAAAACATTACATCGACTATTATTTTTGATAATACATAAATTAATCAAGGAGATGTTCTTCTATTATGTTATCATTTCTATAAATAAAAAAAAAAATTTAATTAAAATAAATTGTAATTAACATATTTTAATTTAAATATTTTATATCAAACTTTACAATAAGAGATTTCTTAAATATGGTTAATTTTTTTGTTAAAAATGTGATGATTTTGATAGATTAACTTTTTTTGTATGCAAGAGATAATGTTAGAGATTGATAATAGATAAAGTGAGAGGAAAATAATAATAGAAAGAGATTAAAGATGAATTATTGAAGAGGGAAAAAAGAGAGAAAATAAAGGAGGTAAATAGTATAAATAAAACAAGTGAAAGATAAAGAGAAATTATAAGGAAGAGATTGATAATGAAAAGAGATAGTCTAAAAAAATCTAAGATAGAGAAAGAAAAGGCAAATAAGAGAATGATAATAAGATAGAAGAAAATGACAGAATATAGGAAATATTGAGATAAAAGGAAAAAATAAGATAAATAATTTTTTAATATTTAAAAATTAAGAGTTAAACATATAATGTTTATTAAACATATAAAGATAACTATATATTAAGTTTAATAATATATATGTAATTTAAGGTTTATTATTATTTGATAATATTTCAAATAAAAAATAAATATTTAAATTATTAATTTAATACAATTTTACTCATGCTTAAAATTAAAAATGGTTTATTAAATAACATATATTATTTTTATTCTTATTTATTATCTTTATATGATTTAAAAAAGTTGATAAACATAATCAATTTTTAATATTAATGATATAAATCATATTCTTATTATTTAATAAGAACATGTTTCTATATTTAAAAAAATCTATAGAGAGCACATATAATTTATTATAATCATGAATTAATTCTATGTTATTTTTTTAATGTTAAATTGAATTAAAGTTATTAATTTATTATGTCATATTATTTGTAATTAATATTTTTACATGAAATTTTAAAAATATTATAAAGTTATTATTAATAACTAATTATTAAAATGATAATTATAAAATATAATTTCTTATAATTTAATTTTTTAATAGTAACATGTTATTAAAATTCATTACCATTATTAAAAAAAATGAATATGGTGAAAGATAACACGCAACACGAGGACTTCTCAAGGGGTTGCCAATCCCAATACTGTTGTCATTCAAGCATGCTTAATTATAGAATTCAAAAGGGTTTCTAGTTCTATAATACTTATTTGGTTGCATGTGTATACAAAAGGAAAAAATTATGTTGTTGTGTGACTATTTTTTTCAAGATAACGAAATATTTCTTAAATATTATAAATTATTATGCATATAAAATTTGAAATAAATTTATCCCTATTATGTATGTCATAATATATTCTAATATTAATATTATATTTGTATAATATTAATTAAAAAACATAATTTTTTATTTAAAGTAAGCATTAATATATGAGATTTTCTTTTATTAAATTATCATTTTTATGAATTTTATATGTTAGACTACACAATATATGAGATTTCTTAAAAATTATTAAATGATGAGTCAAAAAAATAATAATGGAGATAGCAAAACAATTCTAGAAAAGGGAGAGAAAGTCATGAATTAATAAGAGCAAAGTGGAAAAGAAACTAATAATAAAGAAAGATGAGATGTTATATAATGAAAAAGAAAAGAAAAGAAATAATGCAAATAACATAGATGAATTAAATAAACAACTAAAAGTGACGAAACTAAGCAAGTTAAGAATGATAAAGGAGGGAGAGAGGCAAGAAAAATGTAAACAAATAAAGAATTATGAGATAAGTGTGAATGAATGATAATAGGAGAGAGAGCAAGGTCAGAAAATTTGAGAGATTTTAAGATAAACAAAAAAAAGTGAGAGAAATAATTAAATAAAATTAAATCTTAATAATTAAATTTTCAATATTTATTAAATATAACAAGTTAGTCAATAAAATAAAAAATAATTTTATGTTTATTTTTATTTAGAACATTGAAAAATATTTAAAAAATATTTTTACTATTAACTTAATATAATTTTTTTGATACTAAAACTTAAAATACTAATTAAAAAATAAATAATATAATTATGCAAAATTGACAAAAATTTTATAAATTTATTCCTAAAAATTCATTACTAAATTGATAATGTAAACTACCATCAATAATAATCTATTTTTTTAACGTTAACATATCATCAAAATTAATTATGATTCAATAAAAAAAATAATGTTATCAAAAAAAGGTGTAACATGAGGACATCTAAAGAGGTAACCCATCCTACTACTACTATAGCCTAAGCATGTTAAACTATGGACTTCTAATGATGTTAAATAGTATAATGTTGGTGTTGTCACACATGCATGCCAAAGGCAAAAAAAAGTTGTGTGATTAGTCTTTAATATAATGAACCATTTCTAAACCTTTACAAAATATCAAAAATAGAAATCTTTTAAAAAATTAAATGGTTCTTATATTTGGCATAATATATTCTTATTTCAATATATAATTTATATATAAAATTAATAAAACAGTACATAACCTTTTATTTTTAATAACATAAATATTAGTACATAAGTTATTTTTCTTTTATGCTGTCATTCACATGGATATTTTATATCAAACTATACAATACAAGAGATTTTATAAATATTGTTAATTTGTGAGTTGAGAATAGATGATTAAGATGGAGATAACCATTTTGTAAAAAAGAGAGAATGTTAGAGACTCATAATAGATAAAGAATGGAAAATAAAGAAAGAGAGATATAAGAATGAATTAATAAAGTGGAAAACAAAAGTGATAACATAGAAACGATAAAAAGAATAAATAAAAAGTTAAATATTAATAATCAAACTTATAATATTTATCAAATATAATAATTTAGTTAATTTAATAACAGTAATGTTTATATGTAATAAATTGTATTTATTTCTATTTTAGAATATTATAATTATTTAAAGAATATTTAGACTATCAATTTAGTATTGTTTAATTCATTAATAAAATTAGAATAGTTAATGAAAAGACAAATGTCTTTTATTCTAATTTGATGTCTTTATATGATGGAACATAAATAAAAAATATAAATAATATTTAACACTAATGATATAGTTTTATATTTTAAATGTTAGATAACTAGCTATTTCTATGCTTAAAATATTCTATATATAGCATATATATATATACTATTATAATGGTAAATTAACTCCACTTTATTTTACCTAATATAAGTTATTTTTTTTAGTATTAAATTAAATTAAAGTTATTAACTTATTATATCATATGAAATGTAATAGTTATTTTTGTATGAAATTAATAAAAATATTGTGAAATTATTAATAATATTTAATTACTAAAATGTTAATTATAAATTATTATTCCTAATAATTTAATTTTTTATATTAACATATTAATAAAATTAATTATCATTCATTACAAAAAAAGAGTACTATAAAAAGTGACATGTAACACAAGAATTTTATAACAATTCTCCAATATCAATACTCACTCACAAAGCATGCTTAACTTTTAAATTCTAAAGAGTTATGACCCTATAACATTGCTTTGTTCAGAAGAAAAAAAATATCATTATTGTGTAATTATATTTTTCAATATAATGAAACATTTCAAAAATATTCTAAATTATTTAGCATATCTAATTTAAAAAATCAATGCTTTTTATTACATAATATATTCTAATATCGATATTTTATTTATATAAAATAATTAAAAAAATTAAAAAACAATTATTTTAGATAAAATATACATTAATCCTAAATTGTTCCTCCATTATGTTTTCATTACTACAAATAAAAAATTTAATTACAAAACAAATAAAAATATAAAAATATTTATTTGTCATAAGTATTATACATTAAATTATATGACATGAGAGATTTCTTAAAAAGTTTGAAATCATGGGCTAAAAAAAGTTAATGGAGGTAGCAATATTATTAAAGAAAACAAAGAGAGTAAAACTCATAGATTGATGAGAGCAAAATATTGATGAAAATACAATAGAGAGATGAGAGATGATTTAATGTGGAAGAAAAGATAAAAGAGAACATAGAAGAAATAGATAAAATAAATAAAAAAGTCAAAGAGAGCAAAATGAAAAAGTATAAATGGATAGTGGACAAAAAGAGAAATAAGAGAGTGATGATGTGGGAGAGATAAAATTAAGAGAGTATGAGAGACGATGACATAAAGAGAAAAAGTGACAGAAGAAATTAAATAAAAGTTAAATCATATTGCTGAAACTTAGAATATTTGTTAAATATTATAAGTTAATGGTATATAATATTTAATAATAATAAAATAAAAACATTATTTGAGGCTAATTATTATTATAAATTATTACAAATATCTAAGGAATACCTTGATTATTAATGAAATATTATTTTATTGATACTATAAATTAAAAACATTAATTAAATAATAAATAAAATAGTTATTTTAAAATATTATTACTTTGTGACAAAATATAGATAATAAATTTAAATAACAATTTAAGTTAATGCATTAATTTTTTATTTATAATATTCTATAGCCTAATATTAATATATTTAAATAATTTTTTACACAACTTATAGATACTATAATAAAAATCTAATTATGATTTATTATAATTAAGATAAGTTCTTTTGCTTAATATTAAGCTTAAAAAGTTAATCTTTTTTATATCATTAATGTATCATATTTATGTGAATTTCATAATTATGTTATGAAATTATTATTAATAATTAAAATTAAAAATTGTAATTAAATTGTATCATTTTAAAAATTTAATTTTTTAATATTCACATTTTATAAAAACGAATTGTCATTCAATAGAAAAAATGATTTAAAACATAAGTGAAATTTGAGGACTTCTAATGGAGTTACCTACCCCAGCACTACTCTAACTCAAACATGTTTAACTTTTGAGTTTTAATGAGATCTACTGCTATAATGCTGGTGTAATTTTACAAATATTATAAATAATTTTTTTTATGGTTATTTTCTTGAAGATAAAGAATTATTTCTAAAATTTTCTTTACTAAATAGAATACATATTTTTGAAAAAAATTATGCTTATTATATATGTCATAATATATTCTAAAATAATTATTTTTATTTATAAAAAATAAATAAACAATTACATAAATTATTTTTTGTAAAATAGCTAATAATAAAGAACACTTTCTTCAACTATGTTATAATTCAAAAAAATTATAAGTTAAACAAAATAATAAAAACTATATGTTAAATAGTACAATGTGAGAGATTTCATAATTACAACTAATTGATGGACTAAAAAAGAAATAATTGAGATAGAGGTAACAAAATTTGTTAGAGGGAGAAAGTTACATATTAATAATAGCATAATAAAGAGTAAAAAATAATAAATAAAGGCGACAAAATATTTAATCAAGAGGATAAGAAAAAGGACAACATAAAAGAGATAGAGAGAATAAATAAGTGAAAGAAAGAGAATTGAGAAAATAGACAAGGATAGAGTAGAGAGAAAAACTAAGAAGAATACAAGGAGATATAGAATCAAGAGAAAAATAAGAAGATGATAAAAAAAGAAGAAAAAAAGAGAATGTTTGAGACATTGAGATAAAATAAAAAAGTTATCAAAATAATTTAAAAAAGTTAAATTTTAATAACAAACTTATAATTTTTATTAAATATAATAGTTTAATAATATATAATATTCAATGATGATAAAATATAAATAATATTTGATGTTCACTATTATTTAAGAAAATTACAAATATTCAAATGGTAATTGTACTATTAATTTTGTTATTATTTTTATTTTTATTTAATAAATTTGAATATTATTTAAAAATAATTATTTAATTTTAGATTTATAATTTCTGCAACATAGTATTACTATATTTAAAAAATTCTATACATAACATATGTATAATATTATAAACATAAATTAATTATAATTTATTATAATTTATATAAGTTTTTTTCAAATATTAAACAAAGTTATGGTTATTATTCTATTATGTCATACAATATGAATTATATATTTTTATTTGAGATTGAGAATATATTATAAATTTATTATTAAACATTAATTTAATAAATTTTAATTATATGCCATACCTTTAAAAAACAAACTTCTTTAATACTGACTTATCAGTCAAATAGTTATTTTTCCTTAGAAAAAGGAATAATACGAAAAGCTAAGTGCAACATGAACAATTTTTAAGAGGTCACCCATCCCAATGTTAGTCTTGCCAAAACAGGCTTAACATTTGAATTCTAATGAGATCTACTACTATAATGGTGCTATGGTCACACATGCATATAAAAGATAAAAATCGTAGTTGTTCCACTATTTCTTTTAAGACAGTAAAATATTTTCTAAATTATTTAATGTATAAACTTTTCAAAAAAAATATACTTTCAAAATATTTCATAATATATTCTAATATAATAATTTTTTTACAAAATTAATAAAAAATTAAATGAACTTTTATTTCTGGTATAGTACACACTAACACAAGAGATTTTCTTCCATTATATTATCGCTAATATAAAAAGGAGATTTGTAAAATATTGTTAATTGATGAGCTAAATAAGAGATAATGAAAATAAAGATAACTACTTTGTAACGGAAAGAGAGAGTCATTGATTGATAAGAGCAAAGTAAAGTGAAAAATAATAATAAAGAGATAGGAGATGATTTAATAAAGAAGAAAAGAAAAGAGAGAATATAGGGGAGGTAAAAAGAATACATCAAAGTTAAAGAGATAGAAATTACATAGTAGAGAAGAAAAGAGATTTGTGAAAGGCAAAAACTAATAAAGTGTTGTTAATGAGGAAAATTACAAAAATGGTTGTAGAAGAGAGAAGGAAGTGAGACAATGTGATAAACATTAAAATAAAGAGAAAATTTGAAAAATTGTTAAATAAAAGTAAAATCCTAATAATTAAAATTATAATATTTGAAAAATATAATAAGTTAATTATATATAAAATTTAAAAAAAATAATAAAATATAAAAAATAATTATACGTTATTATTTATTTAAAATATTAAAAAACATATCAAGAATTTTTTAATTCTTAATTTAAAAATATTTTCTCATACGTAAAATTTAAAAAGTTCATTAAATAATTAATAATATAATTATTTTTAATATATTATCTTTATATGACATAATATAGAAAAAATTATTAATAACATTTATTATTTTATGACATATTTGTTTTATTATTCTATAACATAATATTACTCTATTTAATGTGTTTTAAACAAAGCATATATATTATTATAAATATAAATTAAATTTAATTAATTTCAAAAAAGAATGATATGAAAAATTATGCCAAGAACATTTCAAGATATTGCCTATTAATACAGAAGATTCTCTTTCATTATGTTATCTTTCTCACAAAAGATAATATTATTTTATTGAATATTAATGATATAAAAATATATCATTAATATTTAATATTTTATTTTTATTATCTATGTTATATCATATAAAGATAATATTCTAGAAATTTTATTATTTAATAAGCCTTTTTTATTTTAGGTTTGAAAATAATAATATTAAATTTATAGTCAAAATATTCTCAAAATTTTAATATTTAAAAATAAATAAATTTCAAAAAAAAATTATATCTTATTATTATAAATGTTATATATGATTTATTTGGTATATTTATTAAATATTATAAATTTAATTGTTAAAATTTATCAAATGTCTCTGATATCCTCTCTTTCTTCTCACTCTTTTTGTCATTCTTTTATTTCTCTTCATTCTTTACCTCTTTATTTTTTTTCTTGTCCTCTCTCTTTGCTATCCTTATCTACTTTATTATTTTTCTCTCTTTTAAGTTTTTTTATTTATTCTCTTCCTCTCTTCTACATTCTTTCTTTCCCTTTTCTCTTCTTTAAATCATCTTTAATCTCTTTCTATTATTTTTTTCTTCTCTACTTGGTTATTATCAATTTGTGGGATTTTTTCTTTTTTGGACTAGTTATCTCTCTCTATCACCTATTTTTCAAAACATAAATTAACAATATTTAACAAATCACTTGTATTGTATACTTTAATATATAATAAGTTTTGTAAATACCTATTTTATTATTTTTATTTGTTATGTACTTTAATTTTTTATTTATTGGAAGGATAATATAGTATAGAAAACCTTTACGTTATAAAAAATAACAATTTATTTATTTTTTCATTAAATATATATAAATAAAATTTTGATACCATAAAATATTATGATATATATAATAAACATAATTTTTTTTAAAAGTATATATTAGTAATTTTTTATTATCTTATTGGCTTAAAACACTACTTAAACAACATCAACATTATGGCACTCGATCTTATTAGAAGACTTTGGTTAAGCAAGTTTGTGTGAGAGTTGCATTGGCTTTGGTGACATTTTGAGTTGTCATGTTTCACATATTTTTTTCATAACATTTTACTTTGTAATTAATAAAAATTAATTCTTACATATTAATATTTCAAAAATAAATTTTATAATTATCATTTTTATAATTAATTTTTAATAATAAATATCTAATGTTATTTTCAATTTCATAAAATAATAAATATGACGCATCATATGATATTATAAAAGAACAACTTTAATTTAATTTAATGTTAAGAAAAAAAGTTATATGAATTAATCTAAATTAGAATTAATTTATGTTTATAATAGTACATATATGTTATGCATATAATTTTCTAAATATAAAAATAATAAATTATAAAATATTAGAAATCTAAAATTATACTATTAATATTAAATATTATTTATATTTATTAAGAACCTTGCATCATATAAATAAAATATATCTAAATAATTTAAATTTTTAAATTGAATAAATTTTTTAGTTTTAATATGAATAATATAATATTAAATTTAAAGCAAAAAAATCTTTAAATAATTTTAATATTCTAAAAGAATAATCTAAAATTACTTTTTAAATATTATTTATTTTTATTAAATTTTACAAGTGATGAACTTCTTTTATTTAATAGTTATTATAAATTTAATTCTCAAGATTTATTTTTATTTAATCTTGCCCTATATTCTCTTTTTTTAGCCCAACAATATATAATATTTAAGAAATTTTTTATTTGGTAATGTTGAATATATAAAATTTATGATAAATATATATTTTAATATCTATACTTAAAACATTTATTTTATTTATTTATTTAATAGAATGATAAGATAATAGTAAAAATATCACTTATTAATGTTTTCTTAATTGAAAATAATAGCTTATATAATTTTTTAATAATTTTATACAAATAAAATTTTAATGCTAGGAAATATTATAACTTATATAATAATCATAAAGTTTATTGAAAAGTGTATATACATGATAATTTAGAATTGTTTTGAAATGGATGACTATATTTTAAAAATAATTATACAACTATGATATTTTTTTCTTTTATATACTTGTGCAACAATGTCAGCATTTATAACTTTGTGTTTGATTAGAACTTTAAGTTAAAGTATGATTAGGTTAGAATAGTGTTCTCATGGGTGACCTTTTCAAAAATCCTTGTGTTACAATTATTTTTTCATATCATTCTCTTTTCTAATGAATGAAAATTAATTTTTCCATATTAATTTTAAAACTAAAAAATTATTATCTATAATGAGAGTTTTAATAATTTACTTTTAAGATTACATTTGTGTTATTATTATTATCAATTTTTGACTTTCTAACTATTACAGAATAACTATCCCTACCTCCATCATCTATTTCTTAACATATAAATTAAAAATATTTAAAAAATTTCTCATGTTGTATAGCTTAATTTATAATATGTTTGATAAATTAATGTATTTTCATTTATGGTTATTAAGTAATTCAATTTCTTATTTTTTGGGAGAATAATATAACACAAGAAAAAATATTTTAATATATATGTTATTAAAAATAACGTCCTATAAAATTTTTTATTAATTTTATATAAATTAAATATTGGTGCAACAAAATATTAAGTCATATATAATAATCATAAAATTATTTTTAAAATTGCATATATTAGATAACTGATACTACTATTAATTCATAGTATTTAAAAAATAATAACATAATAATGATATTTTTCTATTTTATGTACGCGCAACCACATCGATATTATAACATAGAGTCTTGCTAAAACTACATAGTTAAAGACACTTAGTTGAAAGTACTATTGGGATAGGTGACCTCTATAGAATTCCTCGTGTTGCATGTCTTTTTTTCATAGTAATTTTTTCCTTAGAATGAAATTTTTTTTTTAAATGTTAATTCTTAAAAAAATAAAGATAAATCATTATTTCAATTTTTTAATTTTTTAATTAATGTTTTTTAACATAAACTTTATAATATTTTTATTTATTTTCAATAGTGAACATTATAACATAGGATCTCATTAGAAAAACAATGTTAAGGATACTTGGGTGAGAGTAATATTAGGATGGGTGACCTCTTTCGAAGTCCTTGTGTTGCATGTGTTCTTTTCATAGTAAACTTTTTTGTAAAGAATGAATATTTCTTTTTACATGTTAACTCTAAAAAACTAAGTTATGATAAATTATTATTTTAATTTTGAATTTTTTAATTAATATTTTTTAACATAAATTGTATAACATTTGTATTTATTTTAAATAGAAATAAATATGGCAAATAAATTGATATAATGAAAGAATAACCATTATTTATTTTATTATTTAGCAAAATAGGTTATATTAGTTAAATTAAATAAGAATTTAATTAAGTTTTTAATTGTAAATCATATAATGATGCTTTATTAGAATAATTATAATATTTATTATTTAATTAAATTTTAAATCTTAAATGAATAAAATAGAAAATAATTAATAATAAAAATATTCTTAAAATTTTTTAATATTATAAAATGTTATATAAAGAAAAAAAAATTTATGTTTAATTATTAAACATAATTTCTTTAAGATTATTTTCCTCACTTTTTTCTCTTTATCATAATTTCTCCAATATTCTCTCTTTCTTCTAAATTTTAATATCATTCTTATATTTGTCTCTACATTATTCACCTCCTTAAATTCTTCTTGCCCTCCCCCTCTTCTCTATTCTTTATTACTTTCATAGTTCTCTCTCTCTTTTACTTTTTTATTTATCTAATCTATTATATGTTCTCTCTTTTTTTCTTTTTTAAGTAATCTCTCATTTCTTCATATTATTATTTTTTCTTATATTTTTCTATTATTAACTTACAACATTCTCTCTCTTAAGGAATTATTATATTTATTTACATTACCTTTTTTTAAATATATAAACTAATAATATTTAAGAAATTTGACATGTTATAGAGTATAATTTATAATATAGTGAGTTTTTTCGAAATTGGAGAATTCATGAAGCACATGCACTTTTAAGAAAAAATTTGTTTTTATTATATATATCATAATTATTTAAATAACATGATTTTATTTGCAAAAATATTATATATTGTATGCAATGTAATAGCTTTCATAAATACTGTAAGTTGATGAACAAAAAAGTGATAATGGCCACCATGATAAATAAATGTTATAAATTTAAATAATATTTAAAATTATTGACAACATTTTTTATTTCTAATACTCTATAACATAATTTTACAAATTTTAAAAAGTTCTATACCCATCATATTTGTAGTGTTATAAAATAAAGTAATTATAATTTCTTATAATTGTTATAAATTATTTTGGAAAATACTAAACTGGATTTGATTTATTATTTCATTATATAAAATGATATACCATATATATTAAAATAGCAATTATAAAGTATCATTTATTATAATTTAATTTTTTAACATTAACAATTACAATTAATTATTAATCGTTATGAAAAGAAATGCAATGAAAAACAATATATAACAAGAAGACTTTTAAAGAGGTCACTGATCCAAATACTATTGTGGCCTAATAATGATAATATTTGTTCTAATGAGATATTGTGCTGTAATATTGATGTGGGTGAAAATGCATTAAAAAGACACAATATCAAATTTTTGTGATCATGTATATCAAGATAATCAAATATTTCTAAAATTTTCTAAATTATTAAGAGTATAAAATTTTAAAAAGAAATTAATAATTGTTACATATGTTATTGTATATTATAATAACAAATATATAATTTATCGGTAACTAATAAAAAATTACATAAACTATTATTTCTTATGACGTAGTAGATAAAATGTATGGTTTCTTCTATTACGTTATTATTCCTAAAAACATTAATGACATTAAAAAAAAAAAAAAAAAAAAAACATTAATGACATAATAAAAATAAATAAAAAAATATAAATATATTTATAATTGATAGTTTGCATCATACAATGAAACATGAGAGTTATCTTAAATATTATTAATTTATGGGCAATAAAAGATATCATTGAGATGATGATAACTATTCTATATGTGAGAGAGAATGTCACAGATTGATAATAATAAACTTTAGAGAAAAAAATATTGGAGAGAGATTTGGAGATGAATTAATGAAGATGAAAAGAAAAGAAAGAATATTTTTGTTATTAAGAAAATAAATAAATAAGTGATAAAGAGAGGGAAATGAGAAAGTAGAGGGGGATAGAGAAAAGTGAGAAAAATAATTCTATAAAATTTTAATTTTAATATTAAATCTATGGTATTTATCAAATATAAAATTGTAATCATATATAAAGAATATATTTACTATTAATTTAATATTTTGTTTATTTATATGAAAAATCAAATAAGTTATTTAAATAATGAGTATTATAAATATTCAAATATATTATATTTATATGTGTAAATAGAAAAATAAAAATAAATAATGCTTAACATTAATCTCATAATTTTAAATTGTTAATATTTTATAACACAATAATACTATACTTTAAAATTTTATATGCAACATATACATATTATTATAAACATAAAAAAATTATAATTTATTATAATTAATGTTAGGTATTTTTTTATTATTAAAATAAATTAAAGTTATAATTTTATTATGTTATATGATTTTGCAATATTTATTATTCTATAAAATTGATAATAATGTTATAAATTTATTATTAAAATTAACTATAATTAATTAGATAAAATTCTATGAAAAAATATGTAACACGAGAACTTCTTAAGAGGTCATCCATCCTAATACTACTCTCACCCTTGCAAACATAACTTTAGAGTTCTGATGAGATTCGGTACTATAATGCTAGTGTTGTTACAAAACCATGTAAAATAAAAGATATCATAGTTGTGTTATTATTGTCATGAAAATATTGAACAATTTTTAAAATTTTCTAAATTGACATGTATATTCCTTTTTAATAAAATTATGCTTATTATAAATATCATAATATACTCTAATATAAATATTTTATTTATATCAAATTACTAAACATATCATCTAAACTATTAAGATAATATAGAAATTAAGGCATAAGATTTTCTTCTAATTTGTAATAATTCTTATAAATAAAATGTTAAATTATTCAATAAAATTAAATAACAAAAAATGTATTTATCATAATTACTACACATCAAACTATTGAACATGACAGCTTTCTTAAGTATAATTAGCTGGTGGACTAAAAAAGAGATTATTTAGAATATGAGAGATAATGAGATAAAGACAAAAAGTTAGAGAACTAATTAAATAAAAGAAAAAAATTTATAGTTAAAATTATAATATTTATTAAATAAAAGAAATTAATAATATATAATATTTAACAATTTGATGTTTTTTCTTTCAAATATCGAAAATATTTTTTAATTTTAGTTAAATATTATTTTATTAATAATTAAAATTAAATAAATTATTTAAATAAAACTATTATATTTATTCTAACATATTCCTTAATATAAGATATATCATATATTAAATATAAATAATATTTGAAATTAGTAACATAAATTTAAATTTTTCATATTTTATAAAAACAAAATATATAGTGTTAAAAACATAAATTAATTATAATTTTTTAAAAATTATATAAGATATTTTACTCAATATTGAATTATGTAAAAGTTATTATTTTATTAGATCATATTTTGTGTCATATTTATCATTATATAGAATTGATAATAAAGTTACAAATTAAAAATTAAATTATATTACATGATAGTTTTTTAATTAATAACAATTAATTATTTGAAAAATAGATAATGGAGATAGTGATAACTATTTCAATAAAAAGAAAAAAATCATTAATTAATGTGAATAAAAAAGACAATGAAATAGCAATAGTGATAGTTGATAAATTATTTAATGAACAAAAAAAGAAATAAGAAAACATAAAGGAGATAGAGAGAATAAATAAATAAGGAAATAAAATAGACAAATGAAAAAATAGAGAATGATAAAGAAGAAAGAGACGCCATGAAAATATTAAGAGATATAAAATAAAGAGGAAAATAAGAGAATAATAATAAGGGGGAGAAGAAAGTGAGAGAATGTGAGATACATTAAGATACAGAGAAAAATGAGGGAAATAATGAAATAAAAGTGAAATCTTAATAATTAAAGTTATGACTTTTACTAAAAATAACTTATTAATAATATATAATATTTAATACAAAAACATTTGTATATTTGTCAATACTATAAAATATGCCAAATGTTTAAAAAATATTTTTGTAATAAAGTTAACAATATTTTATTCATTTTGAATATATGCTATTCAATTAAATAAAAAAGTAATATAATTATTCTAATATATTACCTTTTTATGATGTAATATAGATAATAAAGATAAGAAAGATTTAACTTTAATGACATAATTTAATATTTATAATATTCTACAATATAATAGTCTTATGTTTAAAAAATTTTATGACAAACATAAATTAATTCTCATTTATTATAATTAATATAACTTATTTTACTTAATATCAAACAAAGTTAAAGATATTATTTTGTTATATCATATGATGTGTGATATCAATTATTATATAAATAAAGTATAGTAATAAAATTTTTATTAAAAATTAATTTTTGAATTGTAATAAAAACAATCGTATATAATATTGTTTTTTTCTGAATATTAACAATTTACCAAAATTTATTATGGTTCACTAGAAACAGGAATTCTATGGAAAACTATGTGCAACATGCATAGAAAAGATAATAAATTGAAGTATTGTAATTCATCTTTAATGTAGTGAACCATTTACAACTTTGCTAAATTATCAAGTATATGGCCTTCAAAAAAATTTAATTCTTGTAATACATGTCATAATATATTCTAATCTCAATACTTAATTAATATATAGCTATTAACAAATAGTATAGATTGTTATTTTTTATAATGTAGACATTAATCAAAAGATGTTTTACCATCATGTTATCATTCCTATAAATAAAAAAATTAAATTAAAAATAAGAATTTAATAAAAAAAAATATTTATTTATGATACAAATTTTTTGTTAAACATTACAACACAATAGATTTGTTAAATATTATTAAATATTTCTTTGAAAAAGAGATGATAGGAATGACGATAACTATTCAATAATAAAGGTAAAATAACATGGATTAATAAAAGTATAATAGAGCAAAATTTATAATAGAGAGAAATGATAGATGAATTAATCAAAAGAAAATCAAAAGAGAGAACATAAACTATTATTTTTTATAACATTGATATTAAGAAATAAGATTTCTTCCACTATATTATTCTATTTTAAATTTAAAAAATTACATAATAAATATATTTAAAACAAATATATATTTATTATAAATATTTTATATTAAATTATGTAATACTTGAGATTTCATAAATATTGTTCATTAATGGGTTGAAAAAAGATGTTAGACATGGAGATAACTACTCTATAAGAGAGAGAAAAAGTCAGCGATTGATGAGAGCAAAATAAAAAGGAAGTAAATAATAATAATAGAGAGAGAGATGAAAGATCATTAAAGTAAGAGAACAAGAAGAGAAAGAACATATAAGAGATAGAAAAAATAAATAAATAAATAAAAGAAAGAGAGAAATGAGAAAATATAGGAGAATTGAGAGGATAAAGAGGCTAAAGAAATATAAGGAGATAGAGAATAAAGAGATAAATAAAAGAATCATAATAAGACAAATAAATATATGAGAGGATGTGGAGATATTCATATAGAGCAAAAAAAGAATTAAATAAAAGTAAATCATAATAATTTAATATATAATATTTATTAATCATAATAAGTTAATCATATATAATATTTAATAATAAATAATAATAAAACTACTTGAGATTTATTATTACTTTAGAATATTAAAAATCTTTAGGAATATTTTAACTATTGATTTAAAATTATCATTTTGATACTTAAAATTTGAAAATTAATAAAATAATAAAAATTATCATTATTCAAATATATTATCTCTATATGTCATAATATTACTTAAAATTTGAAAATTAATAAAATGATAAAAATTATCATTATTCAAATATATTATCTCTATATGTCATAATATTGATAATAAATATAAATAACATTTAACCTTAACGAAATAATTTTATATTTATATTATTTAATAATATGATATTACTATATTTTAAATAGTTTATGAAAATATGTATTAAAATAAACATAAATAAATTCAAAGTTGTTATAATTGATATGTTATTTTGCTCAACGTCAAAAAATATTAAAGTTATTATTTTATTATATTATATGATGCACCATATTTATTCATATATCAAATTAACAATACTATTATTATGTTGTTATTAATAATTAATTGCAAAAATTATGATTATAAAAAAAATTTTATGGACAATGTTTTTTAATAATAATATTTTTTTAAAAATAAATTATCAATCATTACAAAAAGAAATACTATGAAAACATATGTGCTACATGAGAACATCAAAAGGCATCACTAATCCCAATACCACTATTACCCTAGCTTTCTTAACATTGGACTTGTAATTCAATACAGTGCTGAAATGCTAGTTGGGTTGTAGTTGCATAAAATAATAAACTATCATAGTTGTGTGATTATTATTTCAAAATGAATAATTAATAAAATTTTTTAAATTATAAACTTTATAAAATTTTAAATAAAATTTAAGCTTATTATATTTGTCGTAATATATTCTTATATCAACATTTCATTTATATCAAATAAAGAAAAAGATTACAAAAGCTATTATTTTCGACAAATTAGAAATTAACACATAAAAGTTTCTTCCATTAACTTATCATTCTTCTAAATAAAAATTAAATTACATAATAAATATAACAAATTAATTATGAATTTATCATAAATGTTATATATTAAAGCATACAACATGAGAGATTTCTTAAATATTATTATTGATAGGTTAAGAAACAGATAATGGAGATAAACATAACTATTCTACAAAAAGGATAGTGTGAAAGTTAGAAATTAGTAAGAGAAAAATATTGAAGAAAATAGAAATAAAAAGAGATGAGAGACAATTTAATGAGGAAGAAAGGAAAATCGAAAACAAACAGAAGATAGAGAATAAATTAATAAGTGAAAGAGAAAGAGAGAATTGACATAGTTAAAAATGAGAAAGGAGATAGAGGCTAAGAAAAATATAGAGAGATAGAGAATAGAGAAATGAATAAGATATGATAATAAGAGAGAATAAAGTGAGAGAATATGAGACATTAATAGAAATAAAAAAATGAGAGAAATAATTAAAAAAAGTTAAATCTTAATAATTAAACTAAACATATTTATTAAATATAACAATCTAATTATATAAAATATTTAATAACTACAAAATATTAAAAATAATTTAAGTATTTTATTTATTTTCAAATATTAAAGATATTTAAGAAATAGTTTTACTTTTAATTTAATATTTTATTTTCATTAGTATTGTTTAAAGTTAATAAACATTAAATGTTATAGTAATTATAGTATATTTTGTTTACAAACATAATAAAAATAATGAACATAAATAATATTTAATATTAATGATATAATTTAAAAAATTTTAAGTTCTATAATATAATGTTAATAGATTTAAAAATATTTATATATAGCATATATATATTATTATAAAAAAAATAAATTATATTGAATTAAAAATGGTGTAAGTTATTATACTCAATATCAAACTATATTAAAGTTTTTTTTTATTACATTATATGATGTGTTATACTTATTATTATATGAAAATGATAATAATATCATTAATAATAAACTAAAACTAATAAAACTTTATTTTTTTTAAAATGAACTTGTTATTAAAATAATTTTTTTTATTAGAAAAAAGAATTCTATGTGAAAATATGTGTAACATAAAGGCTTATCATGAAGCTAAATATTCCAATATTACTCTCATACAAGCAAGCTTAATTTTGGAGTTCTAATAAGATCAAGTGCTATAATGGTTTTTTGGCTACACAATCATATATAGACAAAATATAATAGTTGTTTAATTATTTTTTTAAAGATAATAAACAATATTAAAAATTTTAAATTACCAATTATATACATTTAAAATGATATGTTTTCCATATAAATCATAATATATTCTATAATCAATATTATATTTTTAAAAAAATTAATAAAACGTTATATGAATTACTATTTTTCCTAATTTAGACATTAATACATGACATTTGTATCTATTATGTTATAATCCTTATAAATAAAATTTAATTTGTTGGTAAATATAAATAAAAATAGTTTTTATTATAAATAATATATATTTAATTATGCAAAATTTGACAATTTTTAATCATTATTAATTGATGGCTTCAAAAGTAGATAATAGAGATAGAGATAACTACTCTGCAAAAGAGAGAGAGTCACATCTTGTTAAGAACAAAATAATAAAAAAAATAATAATAGAGAGAATTAAGTGATGATTTAATGAACAAGAAAAGAATAGAGAGAACCTAGAGAAGATATAATGAATAAGTAAATAAGTGAAGGAGAAAAAGATATGAGAAAATAAAGATGGATAACAAAAGAATAGTCTAAGAAAAATATAAGAAGAAAAAATAAAGATGCAAACAAGAGAATAATAATAAGATGGAGAAAGAAGTGATAGACATTGAGATTAAGAGAAAAAGCTAACATAAACAATTAAAAAAAATTAAATGTTGATAATTAAATTTATAATATTATGAAAAATTAAAAAGTTAATCATATATAATATTTGATAAAAAAAATATATATATATATTTGATGCTCTTTGGCATTATAGAGTATTTTAAATATTTTAAAAAAAAATTATTATTAATTCAATATTATTTTATTCATATTAAAATTATAAAAGTTATTGAAATAGTCATTTAAATAAAAAAGCAATATCATTATTCAAATATTATTCTTCTTAAAAAGTAAAACATATAATAAATATAAATAATATGTAACATTAATGATATAACATAAAATTTCAAATGTTATATAACATAATATTTCTATATTTAAAAAATTTATTATAAACATAAATTAAATATAACTTAGTACAATTGACATAACTTATTTTTCTCAATATTCAAGTAAATTAAAGATAATATTTTATTATATTATATGATGTACCATATCATGCTTTATATAAAATTGATAATGTTATGATAAAATTATTGTTAAAACATATTTATTTAAATGTTAATATAAACTATCATTTTTAATAATTTATTTTCATAACATTAAAATATTATATAAATTAATTATTATTCATTAGAAAAAGAAATTTATAAAAAAACATGTCCAATAAGAGGAAATGTCAAAGAGGTGATCCATCCCAACACAATTAGTGCCCAAGCATGCTTAACTTTGGAGTTCTTATAAGATTCAATGTTATAATGATGGTATTGTAAGATGCATATAAAAGAGAAATAGTTGAAGTTGTGTGATTAGTCCTTAACATATTGAATCATTTCTAAATTTTTCTAAATTATGATGTATATGCACTTTTAAAAAGAGATAATGCTTGTTATGAAGTTCATAATAGTTTCTAATATCACTACATAATTTATGTATAATTAAAAAAAATATAGATACACTAGTATTTTTGATAATGTAGATATTAATAAATAAAATGTTCTTCCATTATCTTGTCAGTACTATAATTGAAAAATTAAACCACATAATAAAAATTAATGAAAACATGTATATCAATGATAAATAATATATATTAAATTATGTAACAAAAGGGATTTTTTAAATATTGGTAATTTAGGTGTTGGAAAAAAGATGATGAGGATGGAGACAACTATTTGATAAGCAATATTGAATTTCATGGATTGATAAGACTGGAATAGGTATGAAAATAACAATAGAGACAAAAAAAGAGTTAATGAAGAGATAATAGAGAAGGCAACATAAACTATTGTTTTTTAAAACTTAGAAATTAAGGAATAAAATTTTTTTGATTGTATCATTATTCTTATAAATAAAAAAATTAAATTATGTAAAATTGGATATTTATTAACTATTATTAATTAATTTTTTGAAAAAAAGATCATGGTGATGGAGATAACTATTCTATAAGAGATAGAGAAAATAAAAAATTATAGTGGTAGAATGGAGAGAAAAATAATAACAGAGTGATGAGAAATGTTTTAGGGAAGAGAAAAAGAAAAAGAAAACATATAAGAGATAGAAAAAATAAATAAATAAGTGAAAGAGAGAAAAATAAAAAAAGAGAAGGATAGAGAAAACAAAGAGATATCACTAAGAATATAAGGAGATTAATAATGAAAAGATTACAAATATTTTTTTTTCATAAAGTAGACATTAATACATAAGATTTTCTTCCACTAGTTTATAATTATTGAAAATTAAAATTTTAATTATGTAACTAACATAATATAAGAAATATATGTATTTATCATAAATATTATATAATAAGTTATGTAACTTTAGAGAATTTTTTAATATTATTAATTGATGGTATAAAATTGAATAATATAAACAAACATAATTATTATACAAAAGGGAGAGAAATAAAGTTATAGATTAATAAGAGTAAAATTGTGAAGAAAATAATAATAGAGAGAGATGACAGATAATTTAACAAAGTAGATAAGAAAAGAGAGAACATAGATGAGATAGAGAGAATAAATAAATAAGTAATAGAGAGAAATTTGAAAGTAGAGGATGGATTAGATAGGGATGGCAAGAAAAATTTAAGTAGATAATTAATATATAAATAATAGAATTATAATAAGAGAGAAGAAAATGAGAGGATGTGAGAGATATTTAGATAAAGTAAAAAGTGAGAGAAACAATTAAATAAAATATAAATCTTTATAATTAAGAATATAATATTTTTCATATTTAATAAGTTTGCCAAATATAACATATAATAACAAACAATATTGAAAACTATTTGTGGTTTATTATTCTTTTAGAATATTAAAAATTTTTAAGAAATATTTTAATTATTAATTTAATATTATCTTTTTCATAAATAGAATATAAAATATGTGATATACATAGTAAATATAAATTATTTTTAACATTAATTTTATAATTTTAAAATTCTAATATTTTATTAAGTAATATTACTATATTTAAAAAATTGTATACATGTATATATAATATTTAGACATTAATTAACTGAACTTTATTATAATTGATATAAGTTATTTTGCTTATTATTTTACCATATTAAAGTTATTATTTCATTGAACCTTATGATGCATAATATTTATTATTATATCAAATTGAAAAAATGTTATTATGTGATTATTAGTAATTAATAAATAAAATTTAATTAAAAACTATCATTTATAATTATTAAATTTTTTAATAATATGATTTTATTCAAGTCAATTGTAGCTTTTATTAGAATAAGGAATCCTATGGATAAATATGTGCAACATGAGAACTTCACAAGACATCACTATCCTAATACTTTTCTCATCGTAGCATGCCAAGCATTAGTATTCAAATCAGATCCAGTGCTATAGTGCTCGTGTGGTCATAATTGGTTACAAAAGACAAAATATCATAGTTATGTGATTATTTTTAAGAAAATTAAAAATTTCAAAAATTTTCATTATTATCAAGTATATGCATTATTAAATAAAATTTGTGCTGATCAAATTTATTATAATTTATCATATATAAATATTTTATTTCTATCAAATTAGTAAAAAAATTACATAATTTCTTATTTTTTTAAAGTAGACAATAATATATGAGCTTTTCTTTCATTATGCAGTCATTCCAATAAATTAAAAATTAAGTAATATATTAATTATAAATAATAAATTTTAAATTTACCTCAAATGTTATATATTATTCAATGCAATATGATAGATTTCCTAAACATTATTAATTAATGGACTAAAAAAGACATAACAGAAAAAAAGTTAATTATTCTAAAAATGAGAGAAATTGAAAATTATAGATCAATAAAATTAAAATAGTGAAAAGAAAAGTAATAAAAATAGATGAGAGATGACTAATAAGGAAAAAAGAGGTAAAATAAAGGAGATAGAGATAATAAATGAATAAGTCAAAAATAGAGAAAAATAAGAAAGTAGATGGGGACAATGTTGAGAAATGCCAACATAAATATAAAGAGATTAAGAATAAACAAAAAAATAAGCAAATGACAATAAGAGAGAGAACAAAATGAGAGTCATTGAAATAAAGGTAAAAAATTGAGGAATAATAAAATAAAAATTATATTTTAAAAATTAAAGTTGTGATATTTATTAAATATAACAAGCTAATCATATATGATTTTTAATAGTTATTAATATAAAATTCAATTGAGATTTTTTCTTATTCTAAAATATTACAAATATTTTAATTTTTTTACCATTAAAATAATATTATTTTGATGATATTTAAAATTAAAAAATAAAACTAAGTAAGAAATGATTAAATTATTATAAATTATTTTTTAATATGATGTAATATTGATAATAAATAAAAATAATATTTTGTTGCTAACGATATAATTTTAGATTTGTAAATTTTAATAACGAGTTATATTTAAATTTAAAGAATATAATACGTAGCATATATGTTGCATTACCATAAATTAATTCTCATTTATCATAATTGATATAAGTTATTTTGCTAAACATTAAACTATTTTAAAGTTACCATTTTATTATACAATGTGTTGCATTTATTTATTATTATATTAAATTTATATTAAAGTCCTAGAATTGTTATTTGTAATTAATTACTAAAATAATTTTTGTAAACTATAATTTATGATGATTTAATTTTTTCACTTTAACTTGTCATTAAAATAAATTATTTTGAATTAGAAAAACAAATGACATAAAAAATATGTTGAACACTGCTGTCGAGAGGTCATGCATCTCAATAATATTTTTGAGCAATCATGCTTGATGTTTGGAGTTCTAATGAGATCTAATGCTAAAATACTAGTGGGCTCACACAAGCATTAAAAATACAAAGTTTTGTAGTTGTGTGATTGTTGTCTTGAGGATAATGAACCACTTTGAAAATTTTCTAAACCATCAAGCAAATATACTTCTAAAAAACTTTTGACTATATTATAAATTTCATAATATATTCTAATATCAATATTATATTTATAATAAATTAATGATGAATTACATACATTGATATTTTTGATAAATTAGAGATTAATAAGTATGATATTTTTTTGTTAAATTGTCATTCTTATAAAAATAATATAAATTATATAGAATATTTACACAATATTTATATTTATTATAAATATTATATATTAAAATGTGATATATTATTAATTTCTTAAATTTTTTTAATATATTTGTTGAAATGGTGATGATAAAGGTGGAGAAATTTTTTGTAAAATAGAGATTGAAATGTTTTAAATTGATAAAAGAAAAAAGCAGAAGATAAAAAAATCAAAGAAATAATGGTGTTGTAGTCTTATATGCAAGCAAAAGAAACACCATATATATTGTGATTTTTATTTAATATAATAAACGACTTAAAATTTTCTTAATTATCCAATTTATCTACTTTTAAAAAATAATTCTTATTATATATTTGAAAGTATATTAAAATATCAAAATATAATTTATATATAATTATTTAAAAAACAATACATAGACTATAATTTTGGATAATGTGGACATGAATATGAAATATTCCCTTCCATTAAGTTATAATTTTTATAAATTAAAAAAATAATTTACCTTATTAAAAAAATAGATATTTCTCATAAATATTTTATATTAAACTATGCAATAGGATAGATATCTTAAATATTATTAATTTATGGGTTGAAAAAATTTGATGGAGAGGAATATAACTATTCTATAAGTGAAAAATAATGTCATGGATTCATATTAGCCAAATATAAAGATAAATATGAATAGAGAGATGGGAGTTTAATTAAAGAAGAGAAAAAAAAAATATAGAGAAGATAGAGAGAATAATAAATAAGGTAAGTGAGACATAAGGAAATTAGAAACAAAAGAGGGACAGAGGAGGGTTAGGCTAAGAAGAATATATAAAAATAGAAATTGATGAGGCAAATAAAAGATTTATAATGGGAGAGACAAAGAAGTGTGAGAATGTATAAATGATGTGGTAAATAAAAGATTTATAATAGGAGAGACAAAGGAGAGTGAGAATGTATAAGACATTTTGATAAAGAAAAAAGTGAGAAATAATTTGATAAATGTTAAATGTTAATAATTAGACATAAATTTTATTTTATTTTTGCTTAAAATTTAAAAAGCTAAAGAAATAATAAATAAAAAATAATAAAATTAATCTAATATATTGTATATATATGATGTAAAATAGAAAATAAATGTAATTCATATTTAATGCACAAGATATGATTTTATATTTCTCATATTTTGTACACAAATTAATTATTATTTATTATAATTTATATAATTTATTTTATATAATTTTAAATGATATTTAAGTTGTTATTTTATTATGTCTTATGATTTGCCAAATTTATGTTTTATGAAATTAACAATAATATTATAAATTTGTTATTAATAATTATTTACTAAAATGATAATTATAAACTATAATTAACGAAAAAATTAATTTTAAGATGTTATTATAATAAAATATCACTTGTAAGAAAAAGGATTGCTACAGAAACATATGTGTAATAGTACACTTAAGAGGTCACCTATCCAAATACTAAACTCAACAAGCATGTTTAACTTTGGAGTTGTAATGAGATCCAATGCTATGAAGGTGGTGTTGTTGCAATTGTAGTTGCATGATTATTGTCTTAAAGATAATGAACCATATCTAAAGTTTTCAAAACATTGAAGCACATTCACTTTTTAAAAAATATGCTTTTTACATGTCATAATATATTTTATTATTAATATTTCATTTATAAATCTTAATAAAAAAATAACATAAAGCATTATTTTTAATTATTTAGATATTAGTGCATGTAATTTTCATCCATTATGTCAAAATTCATTTAATAAAAACTTCTATTATATAAAAATATAAATAATGAATATAAATTTGTCATAAATATTATATATTAAACTATGACGCATAAGAGATTTCCTTAATATTGATAATCAATGGGCTAAAAAATAGATAACTAAGATTAAAATAATTATTCTACAACATAAAAAGAAAATTAATGATTGATAAGACTAAAATAGAGAGAAAAATAATAATAAAGATAGATAAGGGGTGATTTATTGAAGAGGAAAAGAAAAGAGAAAATATAGAAGAGATAGACATATTAAATAAAAAATTAAAAGATAAAAAAGAGACAATATAGAATAATAGAGAAGGAAGAGGGACCAAGAAAACTTTAAGGTGATAAATAATGAAGAAACAAATAATAATATGTTAATAAGAGAGATGAAAACGAGAGAACGTGAGAGACATTGTGATAAAGTGAAAAAATCAACAAAAAGCTCCATAACTATTAAATTAATGAAATCATACTAATAATATTTACTAAATATAACAAGATAATCAAAAAATATTTCATAATATTAAATATAAAAATATGATAAGTTTGTTTTTATTTTATAATATTACAAATCTTTAAAGCACATTTTTACTATTTATTTCACATTGTCTTATCTATACTTAGATGTAATAATGTTAATTAAATGATAAATAATATAATTATTCTAACTTATTATCTTTATGTGACATATATAGAAACAAATATCAATAAAATTCAACATTAATGATGTAGTTTTTGTTTTCTTTTATTTTATATCATTAAATTCAAATATTTAAATAATTTTATAAATAACATTGATGTTCTACCATAAACATATGTTAATTCTAATTTATTATAATTGATAAAAGTTATTTTTCTTAAATTTTAAAAAAATTATAATTATTTTTTTAATATATGATGTGTTATTTTATTATTATATTAAATTTATAAAAAATTATAAAGTTATTGTTAATAACTAAGTATAAATTGGCAATTATAAACTTTGTTTTAAATAGTTAATTATTTGAAATATTAATATGTTATTAAAATTAATAGAAGTTAACTAGAAATGGAATGTTGTAAAACACTATGTACAACATGAAGACTTCTTGATGGGTTACCATCCCTTTGCTACTATTGCCCATGCATTCATAACAAAGGAGTTCTAATGAAATCCAATGCTATAACAATAGTGTGGTCCCACATCCAAGCAAAAGATAAAAAATCATAGGTGTGCTATTATTATCTTGATGATAACAAATAATTTCTAAACTTTTTTGAATTGTCAAGTATATGCACATTTTAAAAAATATTCTTATTATATATGTCATAATATATTCTAATATCAACATTTTATTTATATAAAATTAATAAAATGTTGCATAAACTATTTTATTCCAAAATATAGTCATTAATACAAAAGACTTTCTTCAATTATTTATCATCCTTTTACATAAAAATTAAATTACAAAATAAATATAATTAAAAATATATATATTTATTTAAAATATTATAAATTAGTCTATTTAAGACAAGTTATTTTATAAATATTGCTAATTATTAGGCTAAGAAAGAGATAATTGGGATAGAGATATCTATTCTATAAAAGACGGAGAGTGAAAGTTACAGACAAATAAGCACTAAATAGTGAAGAAAATAGTAATAGAGATGGACGAGAGATTATTTAAAGAGAAAGAGAAAATATCATAAAGGAGCAAGAAATAATAAATAAATAAATAGGTGAAATAGAAAGAGAAATAATAAAGTAAAAAATGATAAATAAGTGAAAGGAAAAAAAATAAGGAGATGGAGAATGAGAGGACAAAAAGGTGAATGATAATAAGATTGAGAAAGATGTGAGACAATGTGAAACACAATATCATAAATAGGAAAAGTGAGAGAAATAATTAAAAAATTAAATCTTAACAATTAAAGATTTCTTAAATATTGTTAATCAATGGGATGAAAAAGGGAAGATGAAGATAAAAATAACAATTCTATAAGAGAGAGAAAAGTCATAATTTGATGAGAGCAAAAAAAGAGGAAAATAATAATAGAGAGTGGTGAGATATGATTTAATGAAAAGAAAAAGAAACAGACGACATAGAGGAGATAGATACAAAAAATAAATAAGTCAAGAAAAGAGAAAAATGAGACAGCAAATAAAGATAAATGAGAGAGTGAGGCCAAGAAAAATATAAGGTGATAGAGAATATAAGCAAAATAATAGAATAATAGTAGGAGAAGAAAGATAGAGAATGTGAGGTACATTGTGATAAATTGAAAAATGTGGTAGAAATAAAGATATAAAAATAAAATGAAAATAATAAAACTTATAATATTTTTTGAATATAATAAGTTAATGATGTGTAACACTCAATAGTAAATACTACTAAACTTTTTTTTGTTTTATTATTAATTAGAATGTTAAAAATCTTTAGAAATTATTTTTACTATTAATTAATATTATCCTATATATATATTTAAAATTACAAAGTTACTTAAATAGTAAATATTATAATTATTCTAAAATATTATCTTTATAAAATATAACATAAATAAAAAATACAAGTAATATTTTTCATTAATGAGATCCTTTTAGATTTTTAATATTCTATGATATATTAATACTATATTTAAATTATTCTATTAATAATAATTATACCATAATTAAAGAAAAATTAATTTTAATTTTTGAAAATTTATATAATTTATTTTGCTAAATATTACATAATGTTAAAGTTACTATTTTATTATATCTTTTGATGCACTATATTTATTATTTTATTAAATTGATAATAATATAACAAAATAATTAGTAATAATTAATTACTAAAATTATAATTATAAATTATATTTTATATTCATTTAATCTTTAAACACAAACATTTTTTAAAAATCCAATATCATTCTTTAGAGGAAGTAAGGCTATCAAAAAATATGTACAACATGACAATTTCGCAAGATGCCATCCGTCCCAATGCTACTCTCTCCTAAGCTTACTTAACATTAGAGATCAAACGGGATCCAAAGCTATGATGGTGGTATTGTAGCAAATGCATAAAAAATATCATACTTATGTTATTATTTTTTATGAAGAAAATAAACAGTTTCTAAAACCTTCTAAATTATTAAGTATTTATGCTTTTAAATAAAATCTATTCTTATTATATCTATCAAAATATGTTCTAATATTGATACTTTATTTAAATCAAATTTATCACAAAATAACATAAACTATTATTTCTGATATAGTGGACATTAATTCATTCTATTTTATTTTATTATGTTAAAATTCTTAAATATTAAAAATTACATAACATAATAAATGTTAATAATAAATTATATATTTATCATAAATGTTATATATTAAATGATAAAGCATGGATATTTTTTAAAAATTATTAATGAATTAGTTAATAAAAAGATAATAGAGACATTGATAACTATTCTACAAAAGAAAAAGAGTGAAAGTTAAAGATCAATATGAGCAAAACAACGAAGAAATTGTAATATAGAAAATGAGAGATCATTTAATGAGAAATAAAAAAGACGGAATATTGAGGGCATAGTGAGAATAAAAAAATGAAAGAGAAAGAGAAATGAGAAAGTAAAATGGATAAAGGAGAGAGGTTAAAAAAATACCAAATAGAGAATGAGGAGAAAAAAGAGAATGATAATAGGAGAGAGAAGAAAGTTAGAGAAAAATTAAATGAATGTTAAATCTTAAATATTTCTAAAATTCTAAAATAATAATAATAAACCTCAAAAATTTTTTATTTAGTTATTATTAAATATTCTATAAGATTTACTTATGTTTAATAAATATTATAAGTTTAGCTATTAATAATTTAATTTTTATTAAAAGATTTTCCACACTTTTTCTCCGTCATAATGTCTCAAATTCTCTCTTAAACTTCTAACACTTGTTTTCACTCTTTTATTTGTCTCTTTATTCTTTTTATCCTTCCCTTATTTTCTCAAATTTCTTTATTTTTTATTTTTTTAATTATTCTCATAATGTCTTCTTTGTTCTCTTTTCTTTTTCTTTTTACTAAATCATCTGTCCATTCTCTTTATTATTATTTTTACTCTATTTTCCTATTATAAATTTTTATTTTTTCTCTCCTAAAAAATAGTTATCTCCATTTACATCATCGCTTTTTTAAAACATAAATTAATATTATTTAACAAATCTCTAATGTTACATATTTTAATATATAATATTTTTTATAAATAAATTTTTTTAAAATATTTATTATGTAATTTAATTTCTTATTTATTAGAAGGATAATATAACCAATGAAAATCTTATGTATTAATATCCACATTATAAAAAATAACTTTCTAGATAATTTTATCTTTATTATATATAAATAAAATATTAATATGTTAAAATGTTAAGATCTATATAATAAGAATATTTTTTAAAAGAAATGCATATATTAGATAATTTAGGAAATTATGGAAATTATTCATTATCTTAAAGGAAAATAATACAACTTTTTTTTTGTCTTATGCATGGATGTGTGGCCATATCACTATTGTGGCACTATAACTCATTAGAACTCTAAAGTTATGCATGTTAGGATGGGAGTGGTATAGGGATAGGTTACCTCTTGAGAAGTCCTAACGTTGCACATATGTTTTCAAGACATTTCTTTTTCTAATTAATGACAATTAATTTTTAAAATATGGTAATATTAAAAAGAATAAATTCTTATAAATGATTATTTATAATTACCACTTTGTAATTAACTTTTTAATAATAAATTTATAAAATTATTTTTTAATTTCATAAAGTAATTAATATGACAAATCATATGATATTAATAAATAATAACTTTAATGGAATTTAATATTAACAAAATAACTTCTATAATTATAATAAATTAGAGTTAATTTATATTTATAATAACATATGCAAGTTGTCCATAAAACTTTCTAAATTTAGAAGAATTATATTATTTAACGTTAGAAATCTAAAATTAAATTATTAATGTCAAATATTATTCATATTTATTATCTATATTATATCAAATAAATATATTATATTTGAATAATTATAATATTTATAGCTTAATTAACTTTTTTTAATTTCAGGTACAAATAAGATAATATTAAATTAATCGTTATAATATTCTCAAAATATTTTTAGTATTCTAAAATAATAATGAATCTAAATATTTTTTATATGTTATTACTATTTAATATATATGTGATTTATAATTTATATTTAGTAAAATAATTTCTCTTCATCATAAAGAATTTTATATTCTCTATCTTCTCCATCTTTTTCTATTTTCTAATTTTTTTTCTTTTATTCTTAATTTATTTATTTATTTTTTCTATATCTTGTATGTTCCCTTTTTTCTTTTAATTGTTATTAAATCATCTCTCATCTCTCAATATTGGAAGTTTCTTCTTTATTTTACTATTATAAATTTATGATTTTCTCTCATAAGGAATAGTTAGCATTGTCTCTATAAACTTGTTTATGACATAGATCAATAATATTTATGAAATTTATCATATTTCATAATTTAATATATAATATGTTTAGAATTTATTTATATTTTTTAATTTTTATTTATTAAGTAATTTATTTTTTTATTGATAAGAACAATAATATAATGCAAGTAAATCTAATGTATTAATATGTACTCTAAAAAAATAAATGTCTATTTAAATTTTTATTAATCCTATATAAATAAACTATTGATACTATAAAACATTACTAGATATATAATAAGCATAAAATATATTTAAAATATATATTTTAGATAATTTAGAAAATTTAACAAATTATTTCTTACCCTAACGGCTAACAAAACAGTGATGATTTTTGTCTTATGGCATGCATGTGAGACTACACTCACATTATGGCACTACATCTCATTAGAAAACAAAAGTTAAGCATGCCTGGGCTAAAATTGTCTTCGGATGGGTGACTTCAAGAGAAGTAATCATGTTAGATAGATTTTTTCATAGCATTCCATTTCTTATTGAATAAAAAAGAACTTTTAGATATTAATGTTTAAAACAATTAATCCTTATCAATTATTATTTATAATTACAATTTTTTTTTAAATTAATTTTTAATAATAACTTTATAGCATTATTTTCAAATTAATAAAATAAAAAATTTGGAACACCATATAATATAATGAAATAATAACTTTAATTTTGTTAACGTTAAGTAAAATAACTTATATAAATTATCTAAAATTTTTATTAATTTATATTTATAATAGTTTTTATATGTTGTGAATAAAATTTTATAAATAAATAAATATTATATTAAAAAATCTTTGAAAACTTTGATTATAAAATAAATTTTTAATATTATTTTAATTAATTTTTAATATTACGTAATATAAATATAATATATTAGAATAATTTTTTTAATATAATTAAATTTTTAAAATTTTAATATGAATTATATAATATTAAATTAATATTATTTTTTTTAATAATTGAAAAAATTTTAAAAAAATTTTAAAAAATATAGTTTTTAATTTTTAATATTTATTAAATATTTTATGCCTAAAATTTTATGTTTAATAAATATTATCATATTTATTAAAATATTTATTTTAATATTTTGTTAATATGAATTATAATTTTTTTATAGAAATGATAATATAATGTGAGAAAACTTTATGTGTTCCTATCTATGTTATTAAAAAGAAACATTGGTTCAATAATTTTTTCTTAGTTATATAAGTAAAAATATTGATGATATATAACACTATGACATATATAATAAGAAGAATTATTTTAAAAATATTTCATATATTAAATAATTTAGAAAGTTTTTGAAAATATTTTATATTAAAAGATAACAACAAAACTTCAATTTTTTATCTGATGCATGCATGTGCGACCATCCCAGCATTATGACAATGGAACTCAATAGAATACCAAAGTTAAGCATGCTTGTGCTAGGGTTGAACAAATGTTTTCATGGTATTCTATTTTCAAATGAATGACAACTGATTTTTATAAAATGTTAATGTTAAAAAGATAAATTCCAATAAATTATTTTTTGTAATTAAATTTTTTAAATTATTTTTAAATAATAACTTCATAACATTATTATCAAGTTCATATAATAATAAATATCGAACATCCTATGATATAATAAAATATATTATATGAATTATCAAAAATTAAAATTAATATTTTTAATAGTATAGATATTCTATGCATAAAAGTTTTTTAAATATAAAAATATTATCTTATAAAATATTTGAAATCTAAAATTAAATTATTGATGTTTAATATTATTTTTATTTATTATTTATACTATATCATATAAATATAATTTATTAGAATAATTTCATTATTTTTAATAAAATAAATTTTTTAATATGAATAATTTAATAATAAATTTATAGTGAAAATGTTCTTAAAAAATTGGTAATGTTATTAAAAAATAATAAAAAAATTCCTTTTATTTTTTATTTTTTATTTTTATTACATATTATATATGACTAATATTTTACATGTAATAAATATTGTAATTTTAATTCTTAAGATTTAACTTTTATTTAATTATTTCAAACATTTTCTCTTTTTATCTCAATATCTCTCATGTTCTCTTACTTTTTTTACCCTCTTATTATCATTTACTAATTTCTCTCTTCACTCTCTTTTTTTTTAATACTTTTTAAATCCTCTTATATTCTTTATCCTTCTCCATTGTCTAATTTCTCTTTATTTTACATACTTAATTGTTCTTGTTATGTTCTCTATGTTCTTTTTTCTTTTCCTCTACATTAAATCATGAATCATTTGTCTTTAAAACTTTTTTTACAATTATTAAACTTTGATTTGCTTTCTCTCTTTTGTAGATTTGTTATCTCTTTCTATATTATCTCTTTTTTTGCCCATAAATTAATAATATTTAAGAAAATTTCTTATTTTGTAAAGTTAAATAAATAATATTTTGATATATATATATATATATATTAATTTAAAAAATTATGCATTTTTTAATTTGTAAGAATGATAACATAACTATAGAAACTCACTTGTATTAATGTCTACTTAATAAAAAATAACAGGGATTTTAATTTTTTATTCATTTTATATAAATTAAAAAATTATTTTAGTAAGTATTATAAGATATATTATAAGCATAATTTTATGCAAAATTGTATAAGTTTGATAATTTTGAAAAGTTTAGAAAAAAATTACATTTTCTTTGGAAAAATAATCACACCATTATGATATCGTGTCTTTTTTATAAATGTGTAATAACAAGGGTATTAAAACACTCGATCACATTACAACTCCAAATTTAAGCATCCTTTGAGGAGAGTACTATATGGATTAGTGATCACTTTTGAAGTCCTCATGTTGCGAATAATTTTCAAAGCATTCTCTATTTTAATGAACAATAAATTATTTTTGCATTTTATTTTTTCAAAAAAAAAAATAGTTACAAATGATTATTTGCAATTACAAATTTAATAATTAATTTTAAAAAATTACTATATTATTAGTAATATAATAATAAATACTACAAATCATAAAATATAATCAAATAATAGCTTTATTTTAGATCTATTTTGAGAAAAATAGCTTATATTACTTATAAACAATTATAGTTAATTTATGGATATAATAGTGTATATATGTGGTATATTGAAATTATTAAATTTAGCAATATTATGACATTGAAAATTAGTAATAAAAAATTATATCATTAATATTAAATATAATTTATGTCTATTATCCATCTTACAACATATAAAGATAATATATTTGAATAATTAAAAATTTTATTTTTTAATTATTTTTTAATTTATAAAATGAATAAAATAATGTTAAATTAATAGTTAATATTAATCTTAAATATTTTAAAAGTTCTAAAATAATAATAAACTCAAATATTTTTTATATTTTTATTTATTATTAAATATTATATATGATTTACTTATTACCTTTATTAAAAGTTTAATTTTTATTAAATGATTTTTTAAACTTTTTTTGTCCTTATCATTGTCTTTTATATTTGTGTCTTTATTTTTTTCTCTTTATATTTTTCTTGGCCTCTCTCTCTTTTATCATTCTCTATTATCTCATTTTTCTCTTTTTCTTATACTTTTTTATTTATTTTCTCTACCTCTTTTTAATTCTCTTTTTTTATTGTTTTTGTTAAATAATATCTCATTTTGCAATATATTATTTTTCTCTCTATTTTGATATTGTTCATTTGTGACTTTTCTCTATTAAAAAATAGTTATCTTTGTCCCCATCATGTTATTTTAAAATAAATTAATAAATATTTGAGAAGTCTCTATGTTTAATTGTTTAATATATAATGTTTTTATAAATATATATATTGTTATATTTATTAAGTAATTTAACTTTTTATTTATTAGTTGGATAATATAATGTAAGAAAATCTTATATATTAATATTTGTACTATAAACAAATTTAATTTTAATATTTTATTAATTATATATAAATAAAAAATTTATATTTTAAAATATTATCATATATATAACAAAAATAAAATTCTTTTAAAAAGTAAATATAGTTGATAATTTGGAAAAATTTAGAAATTATTCATTATTTTAAAGGCTAACAACACAATTACTATTTTTTTTCTTATGTATGCATGTTTGACCACAAAATTATTATGGCACGAACTCTTTATAATGCTATAATTTAGTAAGCCTAGGTAAGAGTACTATTGGGATAGGTGACCTCTTGAGAATTGCTTCTATTGCACATATTTTTTCATTGTAATCCATTTTCTTATAGTTATAGTTAATTTTTACATGTTAATGTTCAAAAAATAAGTTTTTGTAAATGATTGTGAATAATTATACTTTTTATATTTAATTTTTAATAATAATTTTATAATATTTTTGTTAACTTTATAAAAAATAAATATGAAAGAAAATAGCAACATTAATTTAGTTAAATATTGAGCAAAATAATTTTTATTAAATTATGTTTGTAATAATATGTATATACATTGCATAAAATATTATATTTATAGAAATGTTATTTTATAACTTATTAGAAATCTAAAAATATTATTAATGACAAGTATTATTTATATTTATTATCACATTACATAACACAAACATAATGGAGTAATTATAATATTTATTATTTAATTAATTTTTAAGTATAAAAAATATAATATTAAATTAATAGTCATAATATACTCTAAATATTTTTAATATTTTAAGATAATAATAAACCTCAAATAATTTATATATTTTTTTGTTATTAAATATTATATTTGATTTATATTTATATTTAACAAATATTATAAGTTTAATTATTAACAATAAAATTTTGTTAAATTATTTTTTATCATTTTTCTTGTTATTGTAATGTCTCTCATATTCTTGCACTTACTTTTCACTATTATCATCATTTTTGTCTATCTTAATTTTTTATCTTCATATATTCTTCTTAACCTCTCCCCTACTCTTTGCTTCTCTTCCTTCTAATTTCATTCTACCTCTCTTTTACATTTTTGATATTCTTTCTATCTTTTCTATGTTCTTTATTTTCTTTTTCTTTTTGTTAGATCATCTCTCATATCTCTTTATTAGAATTTTCCTCTTTATGTTTTATTATTAATTTGTGGATTTCTCAATCAAAACGACTACTTATCTCTTTCTCGGTTATGTTTTTTAAATACATACATTAATAATATTTATGATATCTCTCACGTTAGATATTTTAATATATAATATGTTTGATATATATATATATATATATTACTTATATTTTCGAAGCAATTTGATTTCTTATTTTTAGGAATGGTAATATAATGTAAGAAAGAAACCTTAAGTATAAACTAGTGTTTATGATAATGGGTATATGCTTTGCTTAAAAAATTTTTAATATAAAAATTTTTAATTATAAAATATTTTAAATTTAAACATTATATATATAATTTGAAATGTTATCTATATTTTTTTTCTTTATTATATCAAATAAATATAATATACTAGAATAATGATGTTACTTTAATTATAACTAATTTTTAAAAATTAAATATTAATAATATAATATTTATTTGTTTATTAAATTATTTTTTAATTATATCTAATTTTCTAAAATAATAATTAAAAAAATTATTAAATCTTACATATGAATAACAAATTATATTTAACAAATATTATATGTTTAATTATTACTATTTAACTTTTTTAATTATTTCATACAATTCGTTATCTTTATCACAATATCTCTTAGTTTTCTCTCTTTTATATTATCATTCTCTTATTTACCTCTTCACTTTTTATCTCATATTTTTCATGGCCTCTTTCTCCTTTATCATTTTCTATTTTCTTGTTTCTTTATCTTTTACTTATTTATTATTTTCATCTCTTCTAGATTCTCAGTTTTCTTTTGTTCTTCATTAGTTTGTCACTCATTTCTTCTTATAACTATTTTTTTTATTTTTCTCTTGTTAATTTTTTACTTTCTCTTTCTTACTAGTAAATTTTTTTCTCCCTTTCACTAATATCCTTTTTCTAGCCCATCAATTAATGATATTGAAGAAATCTCTCATTTTGTAAATAAAAAAACTGAATTATGTAAAAGTATATTTAATAAAATATATATTGATGATAAATATATTTTTTATTATTTATACTCATTACATAGTTTAGTTTTTTTTTATCAGAGTGATAGCATAATAAGAAACTTATATTGTAATAATGTCTACATAATTGGAAAAATAACTTATATAATTTTTTATTCATTTTATATAAATAAAATATTAATATTTGAAAATATTATGACTTATATAATAAGCTTAAATTTTATTCAAAAGTGTGTATTTTTTGTAATTTAGAAAATTTATAGGGATGGTTCATTATTTTTTAAAATGTAATGAAACAATAATGATTTTTTTTTATATTAATGTTTTACCATACTAGTAATATAGCACTGGCTGTTGTTAGAACTCCAACATTTTGTAAGCTCAAGCCATAGTAGTGTTAGGATGTGCCACCTCTTGTGAAGTCCTTATTTTACAAATTGTTTTTCATAATACTTATTTCTTATTGAATGATGATTAATTATTAAAAGTTTATTTAAAAGATTATTATAAATAATTATTTGTAATTAAATGTAATGTAATTAATTTTTAATATCTTTTTATAATACTATTATTAATTTCATATAATAATAATTATGGGAAAATCATATGACATAATATAATAATTATGTTAAGCTAATAAATATAAAGAAAAATGACTTAATAACTTGTAATTAATTTATGTTAACAACTATATATATGTTGTGCATAAAATATTTTCAATATTGCAATATTATGTTATTAAATTTTAATATTTTAAGATTATATCATTAAAGTTAAATTTTTTTATATTCATTTTTTTGTTATGTTAGATAAAAAAAATATATTATAATAATTATAATATTTGTGATTAATTAACTTTTATCAATTTTTTGTAGGATTAAAATAATATTATAATAAAAATCAAAATGATCTTTAAATATTTTTAAAATCAAAAAGTAATAAGAAACCTAAAATAATTTTTACATTTAATTATTATTAAATATCATAAATTGTTTATTTTTTTAATAATTTATAAATATTTTATAATTATTATTAGATATTTTTAATCAATTAAAGTAATATATTACATAAATTATAATATTTAAATATAAAATATTTTTTTTAAATTTTTTAAATAAAAATTAATTTTTTATTAATAATCAAAATATTCTCTAAATATTTTTAATATTTTAAAATATTAATAAACCTCAAAGTTATATTTTTTATTTTTATTAAATATTATATTTGATTTATTTTTTATATTTAATAAATATTGTTAGTTTAATGATAAAAAAATAATCTTTTTAAATTATTTTTTCACTTTTCTTATCATAGTATCTCTCATATTCTCTCTCTTCTTCTCACTCATGTTATTATTCTTTTTATTTTTTATGTCTATGTATTCTTTATAGCCTCTCTCTCTTTTATCCTTTACTACTTTCATATTTCTAACTCTTTCACTTTTTTATTTATATTCTTTATCTCTTCTATATTTTCTCTTCTTTTCCTTTTTTCTTAAATCATTGCTCATTTTACTTTGTAATTATGTTCCTCTTTTTTTATTTTATGTTTGTGACTTTGTCTCTCTTAGAGAATAGTACTTTATTTAATAATCTCTCATGCCACATAGTTATTTATATAAAAGTTTTTATAAATATATATATTTTTATTTTTAATTACAAAGTAATTTAATTTTTTATTTTTAGGAATTGTAATATTATCTAATAAAATCTTATATATTAATACATACATTATAAAAAGTATATTTTATATTTTATATTTTATATTTTATTATTTATATATAAATAAAATATTAAAACAATAAAATATTATGACATATAATAAGTATAAAATATTTTAAAAAAGTGTATATAGTAATTCCTTAAAAAGCTTTAGGAATTATTAATTATCTTAAACACTAACAAAAAAACTTTGATATTTTATCATATGCATGCAAGTGCTACCACACCAACATTATAGTAGTAGATATAATTACAAATCAGACGTTAAGCATGCTTGTGCGAGAGTTTTGTATGGATGGGTGATCTTTTGTACTCATGTTCCTATATTTTTTTGTTGGATTCCATTTTATAATGTGTCAATAAATTTTTACCACTTTTTAATGCAAAAATAGTAAATTCTTATAATAATCTTAAACTATTTATAATTTTCATTATTGTAACTAATTTTTAATAATAATTGTTTAACATTATTATTATTTACATATAATTATAAAAATGGCACATCATATGACATAATAAAATAATAAATTTAATTAAGTTTAATATTGAGCAAAATAACTGATATAAATTTTGGTAAACTTTAATTAATTTATTATAATATATATATATATATATATATATATATATATATATGTTGTGCATAAAAGTTTTTTAAATATTGTAATATATTATTATAGAATATTAAAAATCTAAAATTACATGAATAATCATAATATTCTTTAAAAAAATTTTAATATTCCAAAATTATAATAATAATCAAATAAATTTTTGATTTTATTGTGATCAAATATTATATATGATTTACTTAAAATTTAAGAATATATTAAATTTAATTATTAATATTTGTTTTTTTAATATGTTATTTTTTTATCATTTTTCTCTTTATTATAATATCCCTTAAATTTTCTTTCTTCTCTCTCCTATTATTATTTTTTTCATTTTATTCTTTATATATCCATATTCTTTTTAGTATCACTCTCCCTTTTATCCTTCTCTATTTTCTTGTTTCTCGCTCTTTTACTATTTTATTTATATTTTTTATTCTCTTCTATGTTCTCTTTATTTTTTTCTTTACTTTAAATCATCCCTCATCTCTCTCTACTATTATTTTTCTCTTTATTTTTTTATTATCAATTTGTGACCTTCTCCCTCATAAAGAATAGCTATCTCTTTCTCCATCATCTCTTTTTCAAAACATAAATTAATAATATCTAAGTAATCTCTCATGTTACATTATTTAATACGTAATTTATTTGATAAATATATATTTTAAATTTATAATAATTAACAAATTTAATTTCTTATCTATAGGAATGATAATATCATATTATGATATACATAAAGCATAAAATGTTTTCAAATAATACTTATATTTGGCAATGTAGATAACTTAAAAAATTATCCATTGTATCAAAGGCTAACAACACAACTTCAATTCTTTTTCTTTGGGTTGCATGTTTGACCACACTAGCATTATCACATTGGATCTCATTAGAGCACAAAAGCTAAGCTTGTTCAAGAGGGAGCAGTTTTGGGATGGGTGACCTCTACAAAAGTTCTCATGTTGTACATACATTTTCATTGTATTCTATTTTAAAATGAATGATAATTAAATTTTACAAATTAATATTACAAAAAATTAATTCTTATAAACATATATATTTTATTTTTTATAATGGATTTTTAATAAAACTTTATAACATTATGGAAAATTTTATCTAATAATAAATATAACAAATCATATGATATAATAAAATAAAAAATTCAATTTAGTCAAATTTTATTAATATTAATTACTATTTATATTTATTATGTTTATTACATCATTCAAATATAATATATAAGAATAATTTGTTTTTGATATGATTAATTTTTTTAATTTTAATATGAATAATGTAATATTAAATTAATAGTTAAAATATTCTTTAAATATTTTTAATATTACTAAATAATAATTAAAAAAACATTTTATTTTTTTATTCAATATTATATCTGATTAAATAGTTATATTTAATATATATTATATGTTTTATTTTTATTAAATTTTTATTTAATTATTTCTCATAATTTTTTCACTTTATATTAATACCTTTTACATTCTCTCACTCTCTTCTCTCTACTATTATCGCTCTCCTATGTCACTCTTCACACTTGATCTTATATTTTCAATGACGTCCATCTATTTTATCCTTCTATATTTTCTTATTTATATCTTTTAATTATTTATTTATTCTTTTTATATCCTTTGTCTTCTTGATTATCTTTTCTTCTTAATTAAAACATCTCTCGTCTCTCTCTATAACTTTTTTATTATTTTCCTTTTAATAATGCTTGATTTTCCCTTTCTCTTTTATATATTTGTTATGCTTTCCTTATCTCCTTCCAAACCCACCAACTAACAATATTTGAGAAATCTCTCATTATTTAAAGCTTAATACATAATATTTATTATAAATATATGTTTTGCTATTTATATTTATTAAATAATTTAATTTTTTATTTATAAGAATTATAATATAATAATTAAAAATCACATGTATTAATCTCTACATTATAAAAAAAATAGTTTAAGAAATTTTTTATTTATTTTATATGAATAAATTATCGTTATTAGAAAGCATTATGACATGCATAATAAGCATAAATTTTATTGAAAAGTGCATATGATTGATAATTTATAAAATTTTACAATTGGTTCATTATATTTAAAAAAATAATCACACAACTATAATATTTTTTTTTTATATTTATGTGTGACCACACAAGCATTGTAGCAATAGATCTCTATAGAACTCAAATGTTAAGCATGCTTGTGTGGATATATTACTAGGCTGGGCGACCTCTTGAGATGTCTTCATGTTGTATATATGTTCTCAAAGCATTCTTTTTTCTAATGAATGAATGTTAATTTCTACATTTTAAACTTTTGATAAACATTATTTTAAATGGCTGTTTATATTTAAACTTTAGTAATTAGATTTTGATAATTACTTTATAATATTATAATTAATTTTATACAATAATAAAAATAATTAATAAAATGATATATTAAAGTAATAGCTTTACTTTAGTTTAATATGAAGAAAAATAACTAATATAAATTATATCTAATTATAATTTATTTATGTTTTTAATAATTTATATATCATGGGTATATAATTTTTAAAATATAATAAAATTATTTTCTTTAATATTAAAATCTAAAATTATATTATCAATTTTAAAAAACATTACCTAAGTTATATTATATAAACATAATATATTAGATTAATACTAACATTTATATAATTTTTTTAAAATTGTAGTTATGTATAAAAGAATATTAAATTTATAATTAAATTACTTTTTAAATATATCTTAATATTTTCAAATAATAGTGAACTTCAAATGAGTTATATATTTTATTATTATTAAATATTATATGTTATTTACTAGTTATAATAAATAAATATTAAAAGTTTTGTTACTAAAATTGAATTTTTATTAAATGCTTTTTATAACATTCCTTTTTATCACAACATCTCCCATATTATTTTTTTCTTCTCACTCCTATATTTTTTTATTTTTTTCTTTATTTTTTTATGTTTTTATATTCTAGTAAGCCTCTCCCTCCTCTCTCCTTCTCTACTTTCTTATTTGTCTCACTTTACTTTTCCATTTGTTCTCTCTATCTCATCTATATACTTTCTTCTCTAGTATGTTTTGTTAAATCATCTATCTTTATCTTTACTTTCTATTTTATTTTACTATAACAAAGTTGTAACTTTCTTAGATAACAGCTAACTCTTTCTTCATCATCTCTTTTTTAACACATAAATTTTTGATAAATATATATATATTTTTATTTATATTGTTTGAATTGTTTAATTTCTTATTTATGAGAATGAAAATATAATATAGGAAAATCTTACGTATTAATATCAACAATATAAAAGACTTATATATAATCTCTTACTGATCATATATAAATAAAAATATTATTACTATATAATATAAAGACATACATAATAAACATAAAATGTTCTTAAAAAGTATTTGTATTATATTATTTAGTTATTTTTGGAAATCATTCATTATCTTAAAGGCTAACAATTAAGCTTCAATTTTTTAGTCAAATACATGCATGCATGACCACACCAGCATTTTAGCACTATATCTCATTAGAACTCTTAAGTTAGACATTCTTGGTTGAGAGTAGTATTGAGATGGGTGACCTTTTGTGAAGTACACATGTCGTATATATATTTTCATACCAATCCATTTTCTAATGAATGAGAATTACTTTTTAAAACATGTTAATGTTAAGAAAATTAATTTTTTTTAAATGAATGTTCATAACTACCATTTTTATAATTAATTTTGATGATAATTTTTTAACATTATTATTAACCCTAAAAATTAATAAATATATAATTTCATATGATATAATAAAATAATAAGTTTAATTTAGTTCAATATTAAGCAAAATAACTTATATGAATTATAAAAATTTCAAATTAATTTTATGATTACAATAATATATATATGTTGTGCATAAATACTTAAATATGAAAATATTATATTATACAATATTACAAATCTATAATTATATTATTAAAGTTAAATATTATTTGCATTTATTATCTATATTACATCATATTGACATAATATATTAGAATAATTATTTTAATTTAAAATATGAAACATATAATTTTAAATCAAAATTCATATTATCCTCTAAATTTTCTTAATATCTTAAAAGAATATTAAATCTTAAATAGTTTTTATATTTTATTATTCTTAAATATTATAAATTTTGTATTTATTTTATTTTAATAATATTATATGTTTCATTATCGTAATTTTATGAAAATTAAATTATTTTTCTATCTTTTCACATTATGAAAATGTCTCACAAATTCCCTATTCTTTTTTACTCCTTTTATCATTTTTTTCTTCTTATTCCTTAATTTTAATAATAACTTTATAATAATATTGGCAATTTTAGAATATAATAAATATGGCACATCATATGATATAAAAAAATAATAACTTTAATTTTGTTAAAATTGATCAAAGTAACTTCCTTGAGTTATTCTAAGTTAGATTTACTTTATCTTTATATTATATAATATTTGAAAGCTAAAATATTTTAGTTAATGTTAAAAATTATTTATATTTTATATCTATATCACAAAATATGAATATATTGTATTAAAAGGGTTATGATATTGTTATTTAATTAAATTTTTTAAAAAATATAAAATAAAATTAATAGTCATTATATTTTTTAAAATTTTTAAATATTCTAAAATAATAGTGAACTTCACATAGCTTTAATATTTTATTATTATTAAGTATTACATATGATTTATTTATTATATTCAAATAATATAATAAGTTTAATTATTAAAATTTAATTTGTATTGAATTTTTTTTCTATTTTTTTCTCTTTATCATAATTTCTCTCACATTCTCACTCTTTCTTCTAACTCCTATTATCATTTTTTGTCTATTTATTTCTTATCTTCTTCTATTTTTCTTGGCTCTCCCTCTCTTCTTTATTAATCTTTGCTTTCTCATTTCTCTCTCTATTTTATTTTTTTATTTATTCTATCTATCACTTTTATGTTCTCTCTTTTATATTTTTGTCATTAAAAAATCACTCACCTATTTTTATTATCATTTTTTATCCTATTTTTATATTTTCAACACATAAATTTACAATGTTTAAGAAATCGCTTAGGCTACATAGATTATATTTATTAAAATTTAATTTCTTAATCATAATAATAATAAAATAATGTAAAGTTATCTTATGTATTAATATCTATTTTATAAAAATAATAATTTATGTAATGTTTTATTTATTATATATAAATATCACATCAATATTATGAAATATTATAAGATACACATTAAGTATAAAATGTTTTTAAAAAGTGCATATATTTGAGAATTCCAAAAATTTTAGAAATTTTTTGTTATTTTAAAGGCAAACAACAAAAGTTCAATTTTCTATCATATGGATGCGTGTATGGCCGCAATATCATTATAGCACTGAATCTCATTAAAACACCAAACTAAACCATGCTTTGACAAGAGTAATATTGGGATGATCTCTCAATAAGTCTTCATGTTGCACATATGCTTTCATAGAATTCCATTTTCTAATGTATGATAATTGATTTTTACACATTAATATTAAAAAAATAAATTCTTATAAAACATTACTTTTAATTACTATTTTCTTAATTAATTTTTAGTCATAACTTCATATTTATGTTGGTTTCGTGTAATAACAAACATAACACGTAACATGTTATAATAAAATAATAAATTTAATTTAGTTAAATTTGAAGCAAAATAACTTATAAGAATTATCATGAATTATAATTAATTTATGCTTATGATTGTATAAATATGTTGTGCATAAAAGTTTTTAAGTATAGAAAAATTATATTATAGAATAATAGATATCTAAATTTTTGTTATCAATGTTAAATATCATTTATATTTATTATCTATATTGTACAATGTAAATTTAATATATTGGAATAATTTTATCACTTTTTATATAATTTAAAATTTTTAATTTTAATATTAATAATATAAATTTACATTAATAGTAAAAATATTGTTTTAATTTTTACAATATTATAAAATTTTAAATGATTTCTTAATTTTTTATTTAAATATTATATATGACAAACTTATTATGTTTAATAAATATTAAAAGTTTAATACTTATGATTTAACTTTTTTAATTATTTCTAGTTTTTTTTCTCTATATCTTAATTCTATTAAATTTTTTATTATCATTCCCTTATCTCTCTCTTCACTCTAGCTTTCTAAATTTTATGACCTCTCTTTCTTTTATCATTCTGTATTCTTCTATTTCTCTCTCTTTTACTTATCTATTCTCTTAGTCTTCTCTATGTTCTCCCATTTTTTGTTCTTCTTTGTTAAATGATCTCTCATCTCGCTGTGTAATTGCTATTTTATCTTATTTTGTATTGTTAAACATCAATGTTTCTCTCTATCTTTTGTAGATTTGTTGTCCCTATCTCTATTATCCCTTTACCAATGCATGAATTAATAATAAATAAGAAATCTCACATTTTTCAATTTTAATATATACTAATTTTGACAAATATATATATTTTCTTATTTATTAATACCATATTTTCTAACTTTTTATTTATAAGAATGATAACATAATGAGAAATTCTCTCATTAATTAATGCCTAAGTTGAAAATTATTTAATTATGTAATTTTTTATTACCTATGTTATAGCAAATAAGGATAATTATAATATTTGATTTTGAATTTATTTTTTAAAATTTCGTTATATGAATGAAATAATATTAAATTAATAGTTAAAATATAATAAAAATATCGTAAATATTCTTAAATAATCATATATCTTAACTACATTTAATATTCTATTGTCATTAAATATTAAAATATAATTTCATTTTTATATTAAATAAGTATTAAATTTTTAATTATTAAAAAGATTTTTTAATTAAATTATTTATCTCATATTTTTATCATAAAGTCTCTCACATTCTCTATTTTCTTTATCACATTTATTATCATTCTTTTTTTTTGTCTCTTCATTCCTTATATCCTTATTCTTTTCTTAACTTCTCTTTCCTTTAACCTTCTCTAGTTTCTCATTTCTCTCTCTTTTACTTTTTATTTATTCTCTTTATCTCTTCTAAATTTTTACTTTTTCTTTGTAACTTTTTCTCTTAGATAATAGCCATCTCTATCTTCATCATCTCTTTTTCAACACAGGTCATTCTTATTTAAGAATGCTCTCATGTTGCATTAATTTAATATACAATTTTTTTTATAAATATATATATTTTTATTTATATTTATTAAGAAATTTAATTACTTATTTGTAGGAATGATAACATGATATGAGAATATCGTGCATATTAATATTTACATTATAAAAATAATAGTTTATATAATTTTTTATTAATCATGTATAAATATAATATTGATACGATAAAATATTATGATATATATAATAAACATAAAATATTTTTAACAAGTGCATATATGAGATAATTTACAAAATTTTAGAAATGGTTCATTATCTTAAAAGCTAACAGCACATGATTGATTTTTTTTTATATATGCATGTGCAACCATAGCATTATTATGGCATTGGGTCTCGTTAGAACTTTTAGGTTAAGCATGCTTAGGTGAGAGCATTATTTGGATTTTTTATGACTTTAGAAGTCTTCATGTTGAACATATTTTTTTGTAACACTCCTTTTTCTAATAAATTACAATTAATTTTTAGAACATGTTAATATAAAGAAAATAAATTGATATAAATAACTATTTAAAATTAAAACTTATGTAATTGATTTTAATAATTTTGTTGTAATATATTATTAATTAGATAAAATAATAAGTATGGTATATCATATGATGTAAAAAAGAGTAAATTTAATTTATTTAAATATTAAGCAAAAAGGTTATTTTTATTATAATAAATTAGAATTAATTTATGTTTATAATAGTATATAAGATGTGTATATAGAACTTCAATATAAAAATATTATATTATACAATATTTGAAATATAAATTCTATTATTAATGCAAAATAGTTTTTTAAATTTATTATCTATATTACATCATAAAAATATAATATGTTAGAATAATTTTAATTTTTACTATTATTAAATATTATATATGTTCTTCTTATTATATTCAAATTTAATTTTCATTAAGTTAGTTTAATATCTTTTTTCTCTTTTACCATAATGGCTCTCTTATTCTCTCCTATTATTATTTTTTATTCTCTTTATTTCTTATCTAGATATATTTTTCTTAGCCTCTCTCTGATCTTTATCCTTCTCTACCTTCTTATTTCTTTTTGCCTTTTAATTTTTATTTATTCTCTCTATCTTATCATTGTTTTGTTTTTTCTTTTTTTAAATCATCCTTCATCTCCCTCATTTTTATTTTTTTTATCTTATTTTTTCTATTACCAATTTTTCACTTTCCCTTTCTTCATAATAGTTATCTCTATCTACATCACCTATTTTTCAATGCATGAGTTAAAAATATTCAAGAAAACTCTCATCTTGGATAGATTGTTATATAATATTTTTGATATATAGTTATATTTTATTTATGTTTCCAAAGTATTTTAATTTATTATTTATAGGAATGAAAATATGATATAAAAAACCTTATGTATTAATATCTATGTTATAAATATAACCTTTTATATATTGTTTTAATTATTATATTGAAATAAAATATTTATATTATAAATTATTTTTAGATATATAATAGAATAAAATACATCTAAAAGTCCTTATACAAGATAATTTAGAAATTTTAGAAACTTTTCATTATCTTGAAACCTAGCAACATAATTGTTATTTTTGTCTTACGCTTGCATTTGCGATCACACCAAAATTATGACACTTGATCTTATTAGAACTTTTCAGTTATCCATGCTAGGATGAGAGTAGTGTGTTGATGGGTGACCACTTTCAAAGTCCTTATGTTGCACATAATTTTTTGTAGCACTCTAATTCTTAATGAATAATAATTAATTTTTAGAACATGTTAATGTTAAAAAAAATAAGATCTTTTAGATTATTGTTTATAAAAGAAATTCCATAATTAATTTTAATAATTACTTTATTTTATTGTTGCTAATTACAAAAAATAATAAATATACCATATTATATGATATAACAAAATAATAACTTTAATTTAATTTAAAATCAAGCAAAACAACATATTTTAATTATAATAAATTAGAATTAATTTATTTTTATAAAATAACCAATATTCGTTCTACACAATTTTTTAAATATAAGTATATTATCTAATAAAATATCTGAAATAAAGATTATTATATTGATGTAAAATATTATTTATTTTTATTATCCATATTGCATCATATAAATACAACATGTTATAATAATTATAATATTTTCTTTTTAATCGAATTTTATAATTTTAAGTAAAAAAGATAATATTAAATTAATAGTCATAATATTCTCTAAATATTTTTAATATTCTAAAATAACAAAAAATAGCAAATAGTTTTTATATTTTATTATTATTATTATTAAATATTATATATGATCTTTTTATTTTATTTAAAAAAAAGTATAAGTTTAACTATTAAAATTTAATTTTTTTTTAATTATTTTTCTATCCTTTTTCTTTTATCATAATGGGTCTCACATTCTTTATTTTGTCACACTTCTATCATTATTTTTTCTTGTCTCTTTATTTCTTATCTCATTATTTTTTTCTTAGCCTCCCTCACCTCTATCTTTCTCTACTTTCTTATTTCTTTCCACTTTTCATCTTTTTATTAAATTTCTCTACCTTATCTATGTTGTCGTTCCTCTTTATTGAATCATCTTTTATCTCTCTCTATTATTATTTTCCTCTCCTTTTTCTATTACTAATTGGTGACTTCTGCTTTCCTAGATAATTGGTATCTCTATCTCCATCACCTCATTTTCAACACATAAGTGGAAAATATTTAAGAAAACTCTCTTATTGCATAAACTATTATATATTATTTATGATACATTTATATTTTTTATTTATATTAACTAAGTAGTTTAATTTCTTTTTTGTAAAAATGATAATATGATATAAGAAAATCTTACGTATTGATATCTATGTAATTAAGATAATAATCTATATATTTTTTTTATTAATTATATATAAATAATATGTTGATACAATAAAATATTATGACATATGTAATAAACAAAAAATATTTATAAAAAACACATATATTATATAATTTAGAAAATTTTAGAAATTATTCATTATCATAAAAGCTAACAATACAATTTTCATTTTGTCTTATGCATGCATTCACGACCATGCCAGCATTATGGCACTAAATCTCACTAGAACTTTGAAGTTGGGCTTGCCTTGATGACATTAGTGTTTGGATGGATGACCACTTGAGAACTCCTTATGTTACACACATTTTTTGCGATCACACCTTTGTCAAGTGGATGGCAATTAATTTTTAGAACTTGTTGATGTTAAAAAGTAAACTCTTATAAATGAGTGCTTAAAAGTTATATACATAAACAATATGGCATATCACATGATATAAAAAAATAATACCTTTAATTTAGTTCTATATTTAGCAAAAATAAATTATTTAAATTATAATAAATTAGAATTAATATTTTATAATAGTTTGTGTTTGATGCATATATAATTTTTAAAAAATGAAAATATTTTTTATAAGACATTTAAAATATAAATTATTTTATAAATATAAATTATTTTTGACATTTATTATTAATACTATATAATTTAAATATAATATGTTAGAATAATTAAAAGTATTTATTATTTAATTAACTATTTTATTCCAAAAAAATATAATATTAAATTTATAACACTAAAATTCTCTAAATATTTTAAATATTATTAATTAATAATAAATCACAAATAATTTTTATATTTTTTATTATGAAATATTATAAATGATTTCCTTATTATATTTAAAAAACTTAAAAGTTGTATTATTCAAATTTATTTTTTATAACAATATTTTTTGTTTTTTTTTTTTAAAATAAAGGCTCTCATATTATCGCTTCAATTTCACTCCTATTATTATTATTATTATTTTCAATTTTTGTCTTGTTATATTTTTATTGGCCAGTTTTCCATGACTTTCTCTACTTTCTTATTTCTCCCTTTTACTTTTTTATTTATTCTCTTCATCTCATTAGACTTTTCTCTTACCAATTTGTTAAATTATCTCTTATCTCTCTATTATTATTTTTCTCTCTTTTGTATATTAAAAACTTTTGACTTTCTCTTTTTCAACTCATAAGTTGAAAATTTTATAAAAACTCTCATCTTACATAGATTATTATAATATTTTTCATAAATATATATATATATATTTAATATTTACTATGAAATATAATTTATTATTTATAAGATTAATAATATGATATAAAAAAATCATAAGTATTAATATTTAGGTTTAAAAAATAACATTTTATATATATTTTTATAACTAATATAAATAAAATAATAATCCTACAAAATATTATGGCGTATAATAAACATAAAATATTTTTTAAAAGTTAATATTTTAGATAATTTAAAAAATATAAGAAAATTTTCATTATCTTAAAAGCTAACAACTCAATTTCAATTTTTGTCGTATCCACTCATTTGCAATCACACCAGTATTATGGCACTGTATCTCATTAGAACTTCAAAGTTAAGCAATCTTAAATGAGAGTATTGTTTGGATGGGTGGACACTTAAGATTTTCTTATGTTGCACATATTTGTTTATAGCAAAATCCATTTCCAAATGAATGATAATTGATTTTTAGAACATGCTAATGTTAAAAAATTAAATTGTTATAAATGATTATTTATAATTATAATTTCTATATTTAATTTTAATAATTACTTCACAATATTATTATTGATTTCATAAACTAATAATTATGACATATCATATGATATAGTAAAAAATAACTTTAATTTACTTTAACATTGAGCAAAATGACTTATTTGAATTATAATAAATTAGAATTAATTTATTTTTATAATAATATATATATGCTTTGTATAAATGTTTTAAATATACAAATATTATGTTACAGAACATTTGAAATATAAGTTATTTTATTGATGTAAAAAATTATTTATATTTGTTAACCATATTGCAATATATAATTAGAATATTTTAAAATAATAATAATGTTTATCATTTAATTAACTATTTTATTTTTTTGATATAATAAAGGTAATATTAAATTAATATTCATAAAATTCTCTAAATATATTTAATATTATAAAATAATAAAAAATAATAAATATTTTTTATATTATATCATTATTAAATTATATATTATTTACTTATTACTTTAAAAAAAATTTAATTTTAGTTTTTCAAATCTAGTTTTATTACATTATTTTTCTATATTTGTTTCTCATTTATCATAACGAATTCATTACTTATCTTGTTATATTTCTCTTGCTCTCTCTCTCTCACCTCTATCCTTCTTTGGTTTCCAATTTCTTTCCCTCATTTACTTTTTTATTTAATTTCTCTATCTTATGTAAGTTCCCTCTTTTTTTTGTTGAATCATCTTTCTCTGTTATTATTTTCCTCTCCTTTTTCTATTACGAATTTGTGACTTTCGCTTTGTAGGATAATAGCTATCTTTGTTGCCATCACCTCTTTTTTAATAGATATGTTGATAATATTTAACAAAAATCTCATGTTGCATAGTTTATTACATAATATTTATGGTGAATTATTCTTATTATTATTATTATTATTATTATTATTATTATATATATATTATTTATATTTTCAAATTTATTTAATTTCTTATTTATAGGAATGATAGTATGACATATGAAAATCTTATGTATTAAAATCTAAGTTATAAAAGTTAATAGTCGATATAATTTTATATTAATTATATATTAAAAAAATTGATACTTTAAAATATTATGAAATATATAATAAACCTAAACTACTTTTAAAAAGTACACAAATTAGATAAATTAGAAAATATAGAAATTATTAATTATCTTAAAAGTTAGCAACACAATTTTATTTTTTAACTTATGCATGCATTTGTGACCACACGAGCATTATGGTAATAGATCTCATTAAAACATTCATTTTGCACATATTTTTCAAGGCACTTTATTATCTAATTAATGAAAATTAATTTTTAGAATATGTTAATCTTAAAAAAATAAAGTCTTATAATTGAGTGCTTGAAAATTAAGCACCTAAAAAAATATGACATGTCATATGATATAAAAAATGGATAACTTTAATTTAGTTTAATAATAAGCAAAAATGGCATATTTAAATTATTATAACTCAGAATTAATTTATTTTTAAAATAGTATATATATATGATGTGTATAAAATTTTTTAAATATGAAAATGGCATGTTTGAGAACATTTGAAATATGAATTACTTTATTATTGTAAAGCATTAGTTACATTATTATCCATATGATGATGTAGAAATATAATATGTTTAGAACAATTATAATATTTATTATTTAATGAACTATTTTAATTTTTGGAATAAAAAATATCATATTAAATTAAAAATCATAATATTGTCTTATTATTTTTTAATATTCTAAAATAATAAGAAATGTGAAATAGTTTTTATATTTTACTATTATTAAATGTTATGTATGATTCACTTATTATATTCAAAATATATTATAAGTTTAATTATTCAAATTTAATTTTTATGAAATTATGTTTCTATTTTTTTATCATAATGGCTCCCTCATTATCTCTTCTTTCTCTCTTATTATTATTTTTTTGTTTCTTCATTTCATACCTAAATATATTTTTATTGGCCTCTCCCTCACCTTTATCTTTCTTTATTTTTTTATTTTATTGCCTTTTATTTTTTTATTTATTCTCTCAATCACTTCTAAGTTCTCTTTTTTCTCTTTGTTAAATTATCTCTCATCTCCCTTTATCATTACTTTTCTCTCTATCTTGTTTTTATCAATTTGTATCTTTCTCTTTTGTATGGTAACAATCTTTGTCTCAATCACCTTTTTTTCAACACTTAAGTTAACAATATTTTAAAAAAATCTTATGTTACATAGATTATTATATAATATTATTGATAAACATATATATTTTTTTATTTATATTTACTATAACTTAATTTCTTAGTTATAGGAATGATATTATGATATAAGGAAATCATACTTATTAATATCTATTATAAAAATAATAGATTATATAATTTTTAACATCTATAAATAAATATATATTAACATTATAAAATATTATGACTTAAATTATAATCAAAAAAATGTTTTTAAAAAGTTATTATATTTCATAAATTTGAAAATGTATAAATTACTCATTATATAAAATTTTAATAACAAAACTTTGATTTTTTATCTTATGAATGTGTTTTTGCAACCACACCAGTATTATGGCACTATATCTCATTAGAAAATTAAAGTTAGGTATGCTTGGATGTGAGTAGTTCTTGGATGGCTGACAACTAGAGAAGTCATCATATTGCACTTATTCTTTCGTACTACTCCATTTACTAATGAATGATAAAAAGTGTTTAGAACTTTTTGATGTTAAAAAAATAAATTCTTATAGATGAGTGTTTAAAAAATTTTCTATAGTTAATTTTATTATTTTTTATATATTATTACTAATTATATAAAATATTAAATATGGCATATCATATCATATAACAAAATAATAAGTTTATTTTCGTTAAATATTAAGCAAAATAAGTTAAATAATAAAAAACTACAATTACTTTATTCAAATTTATTATCTATATTATATAGTATAAATATAATATGTTAGAGAAATAATAATATCCATCATTTAATTAACTATTTAATTTTAGGTATTAAAAAGATAATATTAATTTAATAGCTACATTATTCTCTAAATATTTTTAATATTCTTATACATAATAAATCTCAAATAATTGTTGTATTTTATTATTACAAAATATTATATATGGTTAACTTATTATATTTAAAAAAAATTATAAGTTTAATTATTAAATTGAATATTCATTAAGCTATTTTTTTATCTTTTTTTCTTTTATCATAATGGCCCTTTTATTCTCTCTTCTTTATCACTCTAATTGTGATTCCTTTCTTATTTCTCCCTATTTTAAATTTTTATTTATTCTCTCTAAATCTCCTAAGTTCTCTTTTTCCTCTTTATTAAATCACTTCTCATCTTCCTCTATTTTTATTTTTCTAACTATTTTACTGTTATCAATTTCTAGCATTCTCTATCTTTTACAATAGCTATCTCTATCTCCATCACCTCTTTTTCAACACATAAGATAAAATTTTTTAAGAAAAATTTTGTTGATTAATATACAAATTTTTATAAATATATATATATATATATATATATATTTTATTTGTATTTAGCAAGCAATTTAATTCCTTATTTATAGAGGTGATAATATAATATAAGAAAATCTTATGTGTTAATATCTAAGTTACAAAAAATAATAAAATGTACATAATATTTTGTTAATTTAATATAAATTAAATATTGATGTTATAAAATATTATGACATACACCTTTGATTTTTTATCTTATACACGCATGTGTGACAACACAAGTACTATGACACTAGTTTGGGTTATAAATTTGAAGTTAATTGTGCTTGGATGATAATAGGGTTTTGATGGGCGACCACTCGAGAAGTTCTTATGTTGGACATATTCTTTCAAAGCACACGATCTTCTGTTGAATGACAAGCAATTTTTAGAACTTATTATTGATAAAGAAATAAATACTTATAAATTAGTTTTAATAATTAAAATTTTTACAATTAATTTTAATAATTACTTAATATATTATCTTTAAATACATAAAATAATAAATATGGTATATCATATGATACAACAAAATAATAACTTTAATTTAGTTTAAGATTGAGAAAAATAACTTATTTGAATTTTAATGAATTAAAATTAATTTAATATCATAATAATATATATTTTTTGATATATAAACTTTTAAATATAAAAACAATATATTATAAAATATTTGAAATATATAATTATATTTCCAATGTAAAATATTATTTATTTTTATTATCTTTAATATGTTTCAATAATTATAATATTTATTATTTAATTAACTAACTTAATTTTTTGTATAAAAAAGATAATATTAAAAAATAATGATATTATTATTTAAAAAATTTTAATAATCTAAAATAATAATAAATCTCAAGAATTTTTTTACATTTTTTTATTATTAAATATTATATATGATTGGTTTATTAAATTTAAACAAAATTATAAGTTTAATTATTAAAATTTAATTTTCATTAAATAATTTCTCCATTTTTTTCTCTTTTATCATAATGGATCATATATTCTCTCTTTCTTCTCTCTTCTACTATTATTATTTTTTCTTTCTTCATTTCTTATCTCCTTGTATTTTTCTTGGCATTTCTCACACCTCACTTCTTCTCTACATTCTTATTTCTCTTTAATTTACATATATATTTAGTTATTCTCTTTATGTCTTCAATGTTCTCTTTTTCCTTTTCTTCTTTGTTAAATCATATACCATCTCTTTCAATTATTATTATTTTCTCAATTTTTCTATTATTAAAATGTAACTTTTATTCTCTCTTAGTGATTATTCAGCTTTCTCCATCAACTCTTTTTAATTGTATAAATAAGTAATATTTAAGAAATAATTCCTATTACATTTTTTAGTATATAATATCTTTGATAAATATATATTCTTTTATTTATATTTATTAAGTAATTTGACTCCTTATTTATAAGATTAATAATATAATATAAAATAATCTTATATATTAATATCTATATTATATAAAATAATAAACTACATAATTCATTCTAATTATATATAAATGTAGCATTAGTATTATGAAATATTTTGACAAATATATTAAGCACAAAATATTTCTAATAAGTGCATATATTAAATAATTTAGAAACTTTTAAAAGTATTTCATTATCTTAAAGGCTAATGAAACTTTAATTTCATGTGTTATGGATTCTTATATGATCATAGCAGCAATATGGCACTATATCACATTAAAACACAAAAGTTTAGCATGGTTTGGTGAGAGTGATATTAGGATAGGTGATCTCTTAAGAAATCTTCATTTTTTACATACTTTTACGTAACATTTAACTTTCTAATAAATGACAATGAATTTTTCCTTGTTATTGTTAAAAATATAAATTCTTAACCTTAATTTAATTATATTTTAAGCAAGATAACTCTTATTAATAATCAAAAATTAGAACTATATTTGTAATACCATGGATATGCTATGAATGGAATTTTTGAATTATAAAAATATTTTATTATGGAATATTTGGAATCTGAAATTATATTATTAATGTTACATTTTACATATACTTATTGTCTATGTTACAATTTATAAATATAACATGTTAGAAAAATAATATTTTTTAATATAATTAAAATTTTCAATTTTATTATTAGTAATATAGTATTAATTTAATAGTAAAACTGTTCTTTAAATATTTTTAATATTCTACAAATAAAATTAAATTGTTTTATATTTTGTTTCTATTAATTATTATATATGGCAAACATATTATATTTATAAAATATTATTAGATTAATTGTAAAGATTTACCCCTTTATTTAGTAAATTCTCATACTTTTTTCTTTTATCTCAACATCTCTTACTTTCTTCTCTTCTATTACAATTCTCTTATCTTTCCCTTCACTTTTAGTTTCATTATATTTTTCATGGCATCTCTCTCTTTTATTATTCTGTATTTTTTATTACTCTCACTTTTACTTATTTATTCTTCTATCTCTTCTATGTTTTGGCTTCTTTTTCTACTTCATTAAATCATCTCTCATCTTTCTTTATGACTATATTTTACTCTATTATGCTTATTTTAATCATGGACTTTCTCTCTCTCTTTTATGGAATTGTCATCTATTTCTCTATTATCTTTTTCCTTACTTATCAATTAATAATATTTAAAAAGAATCTCTTTTTTAAAAATTTAACTTCTAATATATATGATAAATATATTTTTTGTTATTTATATAAACAGTTGATGTAATTTTTTGTTCTTTTATATAAACAAAATATTGATATTAAAAATATTAATAAGCATAAATTTTATTTAAAAGCTTTAATTCTTGATAATATAAAAAATGTTAAAAATTCATTGTATTTCGAAAACTAATAACACAATTGTGTTATTTTATCTTTAGTATGCATGCGCAACAACATGAACATTATAATGTTCGATCTCATTAGAACTCCAAAAGTTAAGTATGATAGGGTAATGATATTGTTAGGATGGGTGACATCCTAATAAGTCATCTTGTTGCATATATTTTTTTCATACCTTTCTCTTTTCTAAAGAATGATAGCAAACTTTTAAATGTTAAATTTAAAAAAGTTAATATAATTAATTAGAAATATTGTAATTTATTTTAATAATTACATTAACATATTTTATTAATTTAATATAATAATAAATATGAGATACCATATGATATATAAAATAATATCTTTAATTTATTTTAATATTGTACGAAATAACTTTTTTTAATAATAATATATATATCATATGTAAAGAATTTTTTAAATGTAATATTTTTATGTTATTGAATATTAAAAAACTAAAATTAGATCATTAATATTAAATATTATTTATTTTTATTATCTATCTCTTCATGTAAAGACAATATAATAAGATATTTATAATATTTTTTGTATGGAAAGGATTTTTAATATTAGTAATGAAAATGATAATATTAAATTAATGATGAAAATATCTCTATATATTTTTTAATATTCTAAGAGAAATAAACCTTAAATAGTTTTTATATTTTATTAATATTAAATGTTATATATAATTTATTTATTATAAATAACAAATATTATATTTTAATTATCAAAATTAAATTTTTATTAAATTATTTTATATCTTTGTTCATAATTTCTCTCTTTTTTCTATCTCATAATGTCATTCTTTTATTTATCTCTTTTATTTATCTCTTTCTTTTATCTCATAGTTCTCTTTTCCTCTCCTAACATTCTATCCCTCTCCACTTTTTTTATTTCTCTCTTTTAACTTTTTTATTTATTCTTTTTATCAATTCTATGTTCTCTCTTTTCCTTTGCTTTTTTTTAAATCGTCTCTCATCTCTCTCTATTATTATTATTCTCTCTATTTTGTTGTTATCAGTTTGTGACATTCTCTCTCTCAATAATCTCTCTTTCAATACATATATTAATAATAAGCAAAACAATTCTCATGTTGTAAAGTTTAATATAAAATTTTTTTATAACCATATATATATTGTTCTTTATATTTTCTAAGTAATTTCATTTCTTATCCATGTGAATGATAATATAATGTAAGAAAATCATCTAAATTAATGCCTCTACTATAACAAATAATATTCTATATTATTTTATTATGAATTATAAATAAATAAAATATTTACTCTATAAAATATTATGATATTTGCAATAAGAAGAAAATGTTCTAAAAGGTGCACATATTATAACACTAGATTTCACTAGAACTCCAAAGCTAAGCATTCCTAATTGAGAATACTATTGGGATAGTTCATCTCATGAGAATTGATGTTGTACGTATTTTTTTCTGTCATTCTATTTTTTAATTAATGACAATTGATTTTTACATGTTAATGATATGAAAATGTTCTTATAATTAATTATTTATAAATACCATATTTTTAAACAATGTTTAATAATAACTTTATAACATTATTATCAATTTTATATAACAAAAACTTTTGCGTATTGTTTGATATAATAAAATAAAAGTTTCACTTCGTTTTATATTCAATAAAATAACATATATGAATTATAATAAGCTAGAATTAACTTTATATATGTAAATCTATATTGTGTATAAAAAATTTTAAATATATAAATATTATATTATGGAAAATTAGAAATTTAAAATCATATTATTAATATTAAATATTATCTAAATTTATTGTACATTTTACAGTACATAAATATAATATATAAGAATAGTTAAATTATTCTTTGATTTAATTTTAAAAATTTTAACATAAATAATATAATATTAAATAAATAAGTAAAATTTTCTTTAAATAATTACATTATTCTAAAATAATAATGAAATTAAAATATTATTTATTTATTCTCTCTGTTTTCTCTATATTTTCTCTTTTCCTAACTACTTCTTTGAATCGTCTGTCATCACTTTTTACAATTATTTTTTTCTCAATTTTGATCTTATTAACCTTTGACTCTCTCTCTTTTATAGATTAGTTATCTCTATCTCTATTATCTTTTTCCTAGCACATCAATTAATAATATTTAAGAATGCTCTCATTTCATAAGGTTTAATACAAAGTACTTATGATTAATATATATTTTGTTATTTATATTTATTAAAAAATTTTATTTTTTATTTATAAGAATTATAACATAATTGGAAATATCTCATATATTAATGCCCACTTTAATTCGTCTGTAAATCTAATATAAATATTGGAAAATATTATGACCAGTATGATATGCATAAAATGCATTCAGAAGTGTATGTGCCTTGTCATTTGGAAAAATTTAAAATGGTTAATAATATTTAAAACATAATCACACAATAATTTATTTTTTGTTTTATATTCATGCACAACCATGCCATAGTTATAGCATTGGATCTCATTGAAACTCCAGATTTTAAAAAAAAATTGAGGTGAGAGTACTATTGGGATGGGTGACCTTGAGAAATCCTCAAATTATATCAATTTTTTATGGTATTCTTTTTTCTAAAGAATGATAAATTATTTTTACAACATGTTAATATTAAAAAATTATTCTAAATTATTTCTTGAAATTTGAATTATAGTAATTAATTTTTGATAATGGCTTTATAATATTTTTATTAATTTCACATAATAATATGTTTGACACTTCAATTGATATAATAAAATAATATCTTTAATTTAGTTTAATATTTAACAAATGAACTTAAACTGATTATAATGAATCATAATTAATTTCTTTTATAATAGAATATATAGGTGTGTACAAATTTTTTTAAATTAAGTAATTTATTTTTGTTAGGTATTAACAATTTAAAAATATATCATTAAATAAGAATATGACTTATATTAATTATTTTTCTACATCATGTAAAGAGACTTTATTAATAATTCTAATATTTAATACTTAATTAACTATTTTTTTAGGTATGAATAAAAAAAAATTAATAGTCAAAAATATTCTAATTATATGTTTAATATATTAAAATAATAATATATAAATATACTATAAGTTTAATTATAAAACTTTATTTTTTTTATTTATTTAAATTTTATTTGTTTATCATAGTGTCTATCATATTCTTTCTCTTTCTTCTAACTCTTATTATCATTCTTTTATTTGTCTCTTTCTTATTTATATCCTTAATCTTTCTTGGCCTCTTTTTTTCTCTATCATTCTTTATTTTCACTTTTCTCTCTCTTTTATGTTTTTTATTTATTCTCTCTATCATTTTGAAATTCTTTCTTTTTCCCTCTTTATTAAATGATCACTCATCTCTCTATACTATTATTTTTTTCATTTATTTAGCTATTATCAATTTCTGACTTTCTCTCTTTTTTAGAGAATAGTTATCTTGATCCCTATCATCTATTTCTTAACACATAAATTAATAATATTTAATAAATCTCTTATGTTACATACAATAATTTATATATTTTTGATAAATATACATTTTTATTTTATGTTTATAAAAAGTAGGAAAATCTTATATGTTGATATCTATGTTATAGAAAATAACTATCTACATATTTTTTCTTATTATATATTTAATAATATTAATATTTTAAGACATTATTACATGTATAATGAGTATAAAATATTTTTAAATATTGCAAATATTAGATAACTTAAAACTTTTAGAAATTTTTCATTATCTTGAAGGTTGACGACACAACTTTATTTTTGTTTCTTTTATGTACTTGAGTAATCATACCAATATTATAACTACAGATCTCATAAGGACACCAAATATTATGCATGCTTAAGTGAGTGTAGTATTGGGATGGGCGGCGTCTTGAAAAGTCCATGTGTTGTACAAATATGTTTTCATTCCATTCCTTTTTTAACGAATGTTAATTAATATTTACATGTTAATATAAAAAGAAGTTATTATAAATCAGTTTTTATGTCTAATTTTATTAATTAATTTTTAATTATTAAATTATAATAATATTATTAATCTCAATGGATAAAAAAATATGGCAAATCGTATGATATAATAAATCATAACATTAATTTACTTCATTATTAAACAAAAGAACTTATATTAATTGTAACAAATTATAATTAATTTATGTTTATACTGGTATATATATATTGTGTATATAGTTTTTAAAATATAGTAATATTATTTTATTGAATATTACAAATCAAAAATTACAGCATTAATATTAAATATTATTTATATTTATTATCTATGTTATATCACATAAACATAATATATTGGAAAAATTATGATTTATTATTTAATTAATGCTTTTATTTTCATGTATAAATAAAATAATATTAAATTAATAAATAAAATTTTCACCAAATATTTTTAAAGTTCTTAAAAAAGGATAAAGCTCAAATAACTTTTATATTTTTTTACTACTAAATATTATTTATATGATTTACTTGTTATATTTAATAAACACTCAAAGTTTAATTATTAAAAATTAACTTTTTATTAAATATAACTTTTTGTTTTTTCTTTTTATAATAATGTCTCTAATATTCTCTCTTCTTCTCGCTCATATTACCCTTTTTCAATCTCATTATTTTTTATCTTCTTATATTATTCTTGACCCCTCTCTCCTCTATTCTTCTCCACTTTCTAATTTTTCTATCTTTAAATTTTTTTATTTATTCTCTCTATCTCTTCTATATTCCTTTTTTCTTTTCCTTTTAATTAAATCATCTCTCATCTCTCTCTTTTTTTATTTTTCTCTTTTTTTTTTGCTGTTATATATATATCTAACTTTCTCACTCTTTGATTCACATATAATATTTATTATAAATATATATATATTTATGTATTTTATATTTTTTTAAAAATTTAATTTCTTATTTATAAGAAATATAATATAATGTAAGAAAATGTTATGTATTAATTAATATTTATGTGATAAACAAAATTTTTATATAAGTTTTTATCACATATAAATAAAATGTTAATACTATAAAATATAATAACATAAATAATAAGAATATTTTTTAAAAAAAAAGTTCATATATTATGGCAATTGATCTATTAAAAACTACAAAGTTAAGCGTGCATAGGTAAGAGTTGCATTGGGGTTGGTGACATTTTGAGAAGTCTTCATGTTGCACATATTTTTCCATATCATTCAATTTTCTCAAGAATGATCATTAAATTTACAAGATGTTAATGTAATAAAAGATATTCGTGTAAACTATTATTTATAATTATCAATTTTGTAAATAATTTTTAATAATAACTTTGTCTGATGTTATTATCAATTACACAAAAAAAATAAATATGACATATTTTTTCTTTTTTTTCTCTTCGTTAAATCATCTCTCATCTCTCACTATTATTATATATTCCTCTTTATTTTGTTATTATGGATATGTCACTTGCTCATTCATAGAGAATAGTTATTTCTATCTCTATCATCTTTCTTTCAACAAATAAATTAATATTATTTTAAAAATCTCACCTGTTGCAAGTTTTAATATACAATAATTTTGATAAATAAATATTTTTTATTTAGTTTTATTAAGGAATTTAGTTTATTTTTTTACTTAACATCTTTTTACTTGGTGATTTTGAGCAACCACACTAGTAGTATAGTGCTGAACCTCTTTAGAACTCAAAAGTTAAGCATGTTTGGACTAGAGTAGTATTTGGATGAGTGACCCTTGAAAAGCTCTCATGTACAAAATTTTTCATAGCAATCTTATTTCAAATTAACGATGATTTATTTTTACAATTTAATGTTAAAAAATTCTTATAAATTGTTGGTTATATGGACAATATTTGTATTTAATTTTTAAGGTTATCTTTTTAACATTATTGTTCATTTAAAATAAATATTAAAATGAAATATCATATGATATAATAAAATAATAAGATTAACTTAGTTCATTAATAAGAATAAAGCCTTATATGAAATGTCATAAATTAGAATTAACTAATGTATATAGTAATACATATTTGCTATTTATATCATTTTTTAAATATGAAAATATTATATCATAAAATATTTGAAATCTAATGTTGTATTTTATTATTAAATACTATTCATATTTGTTATGTATATTATATCATATGAATATAATATATTAGATTACTTATATAATTTTTAACTTAATTAATAATATATTTTAATATCAATAAATAAATATTTAATTTATAGTTAAAATTTTATTTGAATATTTATAATATTTCAAAATAAAAATGAAAATAAAATATTTTTCTTTATTTTTTTATTAAATATTATATATGAAGTAACTTTTATACTAAAAAAATATTTTAATTTTCATTTTTTAAATTTAACTTTTATTTAATTATTTCTCATTTTTTTCTCTTTAACTAATTATCTCTCTAATTATTTTGCTTTCTTCTTTTATTATCATTCTCTTATTTCTATCTTCACTCTCTATCTCTTTATATTTTTCAAGGCCTGTCTCTTATTTATCCTTCTATATTTTCTTATTTGTCTCTCTTTTGCCAATTTATTTATTCTCTCTATCTACTCTATATTCTCACTTTTCTATTATTCTTAATTAAATCACTTCTCATTTCTCTATAACTATAATTTTTTCTTTATTTTACTCTTATTAACTCTGGCTTTCTCTCTCACCTTTATAGATTAGTATCACTTTCTCAATTATCTATTTTCTAATCAATAAATTTATAATATTTATGAAATCAATCATTCTATAAAGTTTAATATATAATATTTAGGATTAATATACCTTTTATGATATATATATCTTAGATAATTTAATTTTAAAATATGAGAATGAAAACATAATGGAAACAATTTCATTTATTAATATCTTATTTATCAGAAAGAATAGTTTAATTTGTATTTTCTTCATTTTATATAAAGTAAATATTAATATTAGAATTTTTACGACTAATATAATAAGTAATACTTTTATTCAAAACTATAAATACTTGATAATTTTTTAATTTTAACAAATATTTCATTTTTAAAAACTAATACTACATCTAAAATATTTTGTCTTTTGTATGCATGTGTGGCCACACTATCATTATAGCACTAAATCCATTTAAAACTTTGAAGTTAAGAATGCTTAAGTGATAATATTGTTTGGATTGTTGACTCATTGAGTAGTCCTCATGTTGCACATATTTTTTTGCACTTGGTTGATAAAGTAGCATAATGGCTTTAATTTATGTTAGTATTAAATAAAATAGCTTATATTAAATATAATAAGCCATAATTATATTATGTTTCTTCTTCTTCTTCTCCTCTGTCTTTTTCAGCTTCTTTTAATTCTTCTTCTCCTCCTCCTTCTATCTCTTCCTTTCCTTCTTCTCCTCCTTCTTCTTCTTCTTCATCTCCTTCTTCTTCTACTTCTTTTTCTACTTTTTCTTCTTCTTTCTTCCTTCTTCTTCTTCTTCTACTACTACTACTTCAACTTCTCCTTCCCCTTCTTCTTCTTCTCCATCTTCTTCTTCTTCTTCTTCTTCCTCTTCTTCTTATTTTTGCTCTTCTTCTTCTTCTTCTTCATCTTCTCCTTCTTCTTCTTCTTATTCTTCTTCTTCTTGTCCATCTTCTTCTCCTTTTTTTCTCATTCTTCTTCTTCTTCTTCGTCCTCTTCTTCTTCTTCTTCTACTTCCTCTTATTCTTCTTCTTTTTCTTCTCTTTCTTCTTCTCCTTCTTCTTCCTTCTTCTTATTCTTCTTCTTCTTCCCCTTCTCCTTCTTCTTCTTTTTCATCATCAGCATCATCATCATCGTCATCTTCTTCTTCTTCTCCTCTTTTTCCCCTTCCCTTTCTTCTTCTCTTTGTTCTTCTTTTTCTTCTTCTTCTTCTCCTTCTCTTTATTGTTGCTCTTCTTCTTCTTCTGCTAGTACTATTTCGTCTTCTTCTTCATCTTCTTCCTCTACTTCTTCTCGTTCTTCTTCTTCTTCTTCTCCATCTTCTTCTTCTCCTTCTTCTTTTCTTTGACAACATCTCTGCCTCCTCCTTCTTCTTCTTCTTCTCCTTCTGCTAATTCTACTTCTTCTTCTTCTTCTTCTTCTCCATCTGCTTCTCCTTTTTCTTCTTCTTCTTCTTCTTCTTCTTCTTCTCCTTCACATTTTTCTACTTCTTCTCCTTCTTCTTCTCCTCCTCCTTTTTCTTCTACTTCTCCTTCTTCCTCTTATTATTCTTCTCCACCTCCTCCTTCTCCTTCTCCTTCTTCTTCTTTTTCTTCTTCTTGTTCTTCTACTCCTCATCTTTCTCCTTATTCTTCTTCTTCTTTTTCTTCTTCTTCTTCCTCTACATCTACTTCTTCATCTTTTGTTACTTGTTTTTCTTCTCCTTCTTCTACCTCTTCTTCTTCTACTTCTCATCATCATCCCCTTCTTCTTCTTCTTCTTCATCATCATCTTCTTTGGTTTCTTCCAATTGTTCTTCTTCTTCTCCTCCATCTTTTCCCTCTTCTTCTTTCTTGTTCTTTTATTAATTATTCTTCTATTGCTTCCTCTACTCTAACTCCTTCTCCTTCTTCTTATTCTTCATTTGCTTCTTCTACCTCTTCTTCTTATTCTTCATCTTCTTCTTCTCATTCCCCTCTTTCCCCTTCATCTTCTTATTCTTCTTCTTCATATTCTTTTCTACCTCTTCTTCTTATTCTTCTTCATATTGTCCTCCTCTTTCCCCATCATCTTCTTCTTCTTCTTCTTCGTCTTCTCATCCTCCTTCCTCTTCTTCTCCTTCTTCTTCTTCTACCACTTCTTCTTCTTTCAACTTTTTCTCCTTCTTCTCCATCTACTTTTTCTGCCTTTTTTTCTTCCTCATTTTCTTCATATTCTTCTTCTTCTTCTTCTCCTTCTCCTTCATCTTCTTCTCCTTCTTCTTCTTTTAATGCTTCTTCTTCTTCATCTTCTTCTTCTTGTTTTCCTTCTGGTTCTTCCTTTACTTTTTCTTCTTCTTCTTCTTCCACTTCTTCTTTTTCTTCTTCCTTCTCCATCTTCTTCTTCTTCTTCTTCTCATTCTCCTTCTTTTTCTTCCTTTTGTTCCTCATCTTCTGCATCTTCCTCTTCTTTTTCTTATTCTTCTTCTTCTCCTTCATCTCCTTCTTCCTTTTCTTCTTTTTGTTTTCCTTCTTCTTCTCCTTTCTGTTCTTCTTCTTCATCATCATCTTCTTCTTCTTTTGTTCTTCTTTCTGTTGTTGTTCTTCTACTTCTTCTTCTTCTTCTTCTTCTCCTTTCTCTTCTTCTACTTCTTCTTCTTCTTCTTCTTCTCCTTCTTCTTCTTCTTCTTCTTCTTCTTCTCTCTTCTTCTTCTTCTTCTTCTTCTTCTTCTTCTTCATCTCCATCTTCTTCTTCTTCTCCTTCTCCATCTTATTCTTCGTCTTCTTCTTTTTCTCAAAGTTCTTCTTCTTCTTCTTCTTCTTCTCTTTGTTCTTCTCCTCGTCCTCCTTCTTTTTCTTGTTCTTCCACTGCTCCTACTTCTTCTTCTTCTTTCTTCTTCCTCTTCTTCTTTTCCTCCTTTCCCTTACTTCTTCTACTTCTTCTCTTCTTCTTCTTCTTCTTCTTCTCATTCTCTTTCTTCTACTTCATCTTCTTCGTCTTCTTCTCCTTCTTCTTCTTCTTTTTATTCTCCTTCTATTTTTTCTTCTTCTACTTCTTATTCTTCTTCTTCGTCTTTTTCTTCTTCTTCATCTTCTAATCCTTGCCCTTTCTATTCCACTTCTCCTTAAGCTTCTTTTTCTTCTGTTTTTTTCATCTTCAACTTTTTCTTCTTCTTCTTCTTACTCTTCTTCTCCTCCTCCTTCTTCTTCTTCTTCGTCTTCTACTACTACTACTACTTCTTCTTTTTCTTCTTCTCCTTCTTTTTGTTCTCCACCTCCTTATTCTTCTTCATCTTCTTCTCCTCCTTTTTCTTCTTCTTCATCTTCTACTAATTCTTCTTCTTTTTTCTCTTCTACCTATTATTATTTTTAGTCTTCTTCTACTTCTTCTCCTTCTTCTTCTCCTCTTCCATCATCATCTTGTTCTTCTTCTCCTTCATCTATTTCATCTCCATCTTTTTCTTCTTCAACTTCTTCTTCTTCTTCTTCTTCTTCTTCTTCTTCTTCTTCTTCTTTTTGCTCTTCTTCTTCTTCTACTGCTCCTTTTCTTTTGCTTCTGCTTCTTCTACTTCTACTTCTTCTCCTCCACTTTCTTCTACCACTTCCATTTCTTCTTCTTCTTCTTCCTCTCCTCCCCCTTCTTCTCCTTCTTCTTCTTCTTCTTCTTCTTCTTCTCCTTCTTCTTCTTCTTCTTCTTCTTCTCCACCTCCTCCTCCACTTCTTCCTCTTTCACTTTCTTCTTTTTCTTTTTCTTCTTAATCTTCATCTTCTTATTGTTATTATTACCATTTTTAATCTACTTCTTCTTTCACTTCTCTTTCTTCTTCTTATTCTCCTTTTTCTTGTTCTTCTTCTTCATCTTCTACTGCGACTTCTACTTCTTCTCCTTTTCCTTCTTCTTCCTCTGCTTCTTCTGCTTCTCCTTCTTCTTCTTTTTCTTCTCCATCTTCATCTTCTTCTTCCCCTCTTCTTCTTCTTCTTCTTCCTCTGCCACTTCTTCTCCTTCTTCTTTTCTTTTTGTTCTTCTTCTTCTTCTTCTTATTGTTCTTCTTCTTCTTATCCTTCTTTTCCTTCTTCTTCCTCATCTTTTTCTTTTTCTTCCTCCTCCTCCTCCTATTGTTCTTCTACTCCTTCACCTTCTTCTTCTTCTTGTTCCTTTTAAACTTCTTTGTCAACTTCATCTTTTTCTTCTTCTTCTTCCTTCTTCCTCCTTTTACTACTTCTTCTTCCACAACTACTACTACTACTTCTCCTCAATTTTCTTCTTCTTTTTCTCCTTCTTCTTCTTGTTCCTCTTCTTCTCCATTTTTTCTCCTTCTCCTACTTCTTTTTCTTCACTTTCCTCTAGCTCTTCAACTTCTTCTTCTTCTTCTTCTTCTTCTTCTTCTTCTCCTTCATTTTTCTTCTTCCATTATTTCTTCTCCTTCTCTTTCTTCTTCTTCTTCTTCTTCTTCTTCTTCTTTCTTCTTCTTCTTCTTCTTCTCCTTCTTTTTGTTCTTCTTCTTCTCCTACTTCATCTTCTCCTTCTTCTTCTTCTTTCCCTTCTTCTTTTTCTTCTTGTTCATCTTCTCCATCTTCTTCTTCTTCTCTTTCTTCTTCTCTTTCTTCTTCTTCTTCTTCTTCTTCTTGTCCTTCTTCTTTTACTTCTTGTTCTTCTTCTTCTTCTTCTTCTCTTTCTTCTTCTTCATTTTCTTCTTCTTCTTCTTCTACGTATATTACTTCTTGTTATTCTTCTTCTTCTTCTTCTTCTTCTTCTTATTCTTTTTCTTTTAATTCTTCTTTTTTTTTCTTCTTCTTCTCTTTCGTCTTCTTCTTCTTCTCCTCCTACTTCTTCTTCCACTTCTTCTTCTTCTTCTTCTTCTTCTTCTTCTTCTTCTTTATCTTCTTCTTCTTCTTACTCTTCTTCCCCTTCTTCTTTCTCTTCTTCCCCTTCTTCTCTTCCACAATTTCCTTCTTATTATTATTCTTCTTCTTCTCAATCATCTCCTTTCTTTCCTTCTTCGTGTTATTCCTCTTCTCTGACTTCTTCTTCCTTTTGTTCTTCTTCTTCTTCTTCCTCTCCATCTTCTTCTTCTTCTTCTTCTTCATCTTCTTCTTTTTCTACTTACTTCTTGCTTCTTTCTTCTTCTTCCTCCTCTTCATCTTCTTCTTCTACTACTTTTTTGCCTCCTCCACTTCCTCTTTCTCCTTTTTTTTCTTTTCTTCTCTACCTTCTTCTTCTCATTATTATTATTACAATTTTTCATCATCATCATCTTCTTCTTCCTCCTTATTCTTCTCCTTCTTCTTCTTTTTCTTCTTCTTCTTCTTCTTCTTTGTCTTCTTCTGCCTATACTTCTTATCCTTCTTCTTCTTCTTCATCTTCTTCTTCTTCCTCTTCTTTTTCTTCTTGTTTACTTCTCCTTCTTCTTCTACTTCTTGTTCTTCATCTTCTTCTTCTTTGACTCCTCATCTTTCACCATCTTATTCTTCATCTTCTTCTTCATCATCATCATCTTCTTCTTCTTCGTCATCTTCTTAATCTTCTTCTTCTCCTACTTGTTCTTCTGCTTCTTCTCCATCTTTTGCCTCTTCTTCTTTCTTCTTGTTCTTTTAATTCTTCTTCTACTGCTTCCTCTACTAATTGTTCTTTACCTTCTTCTTTTTCTTCCTCTTCTTCTCCTTCGTCTTCTTCTCTTTCTCATTCTTCTTCTTCTACTCCGACTCCTTCTCCTTCTCTTTCTTCTTCTTTTTCTTCTCCTCTTCTTCTTTTTCTTCTTCTTTTACTACTTTTTCA
>JAIUJO010000402.1:7500-10000 GCA_023846275.1 Vanilla planifolia | reverse complement strand
CTTCTTCTTCTTATTCTAGTTCTTCCACTGCTTCTACTTCTACTTCTTCTTCATCTTCTTCTCTTTTTTCTTCTTCTTCTTTTTCTTCTACATCTTCTCTTGCTTCTTCTACTACTTCTTTCTCTTCCTCTTCTTCTTCTTCTTCTCATTCTCCTTCTTCTTCTTCTTCTTCTCCATCTTCTTCTTCTTCTAATTTCCTTCTTCCTCATCTCCTTCTCCTTTTTCTTCTTCTACTTCTTATACTTCTTCTTTGCCTTTTTCTTCTTCCTCTTCTTCTTCATCTTCTTCTTCTCCTAACCCTTCTTGTTCCACTTCACATTTAGCTTCTTTTTCTTCTATTTTTTCCTCTTCTTCTTTTTCTTCTTCTTCTTCTTATTCTTCTTCTTCTTCTAATTCTTCTTCTTCTTCTTCTTCTACTTCTTCGTCTTCCTTTTCTTCTTGTCCTTCTTCTTGTTCTCCACCTCATCCTCCTCCTTTTTTTTCTCTTTCTACCTCTTCTTCTTCTTCTTCTTCTTCTTCTTGTTCTACTAATTCTTATTATTGTTTTCGTTCTTATTATTCTTATTTTTCATCATCATCATCTTCTTCTTATTCTCCTCCTCCTTCTTCTTCTTCTTGTTCTTCTTCTCCTTCATCCATTTCTCCTTCTTTTTCTTCTTCTTTGACTTCTTCTTCTTCCTCCTCTTCTTCTTCTTCTACTACTTCTTTTCTTTTGCTTCTGCTTCTTCTTCTTCTACTTCTTCGCCTCCACTTTCTTATACATCTTGTTCTTCTTCTTCTTGTTCTTCTTCTTGTTCTTCTTCTTCTTCTTTCTCTTCTTCTCCTTCTCCTTCTTCTTCTTCTTATCCTTCTTCTTCTTCTCGTTCTCCTTCTTCTTCTTCTTCTGCTCCTCCTCCTCCTCCTCCTCTTCCTCTACCTCTTTCTCCTTCTTCATTTTCTTTTTATTCGTTATCTTCTACTTAATCTTCATCTTCTTATTATTAGTTTTACTATTTTTCATTTTCTTCTTCTTCTTTTTCGCTTCTCTTTCTTCTTCTTATTCTCCTTCTTTTTCTTGTTTCCTTCTTCATCTTCTCCTACTTCTTTTACTTCTCTCCTTCTCCTTCTCCTTCTTCTTCTTCTTCTTCCCCTTCATCTGCTTCTTCTTCTTCTTTTACTTCTCCATCTTCTTCTTCTTCTTCTCCTTCTTCTTCTTCTTCCGCTACTTCTTCTTTTTCTTTTTCTTGTTGTTGTTGTTCTTCTTCTTCTTATTCTTCTTCTCCTTCTTATCCTTCTTTTCCCTCCTCTTCCTCATCTTCTTCTTCTTCTTCGCCCTCCTCCTCCTATTCTGTTACTCCTTCTTATTCAACCTCGCTTTCTTCTTCTTCTTCCTTCTTCCTCCTTCTACTACATCTTCTCCTACTATTACTACTACAACTTTTCTTTCTTCTTCTTCTTCTCCTCCTCCTACTTTTTCTTGTTATTCTTCTTCTTCTTCTTCTTCTTCTTCTTCTTCTTCTGGTTCTCCTTCTTCCATCTTCTTCCTCTATTTTTCCTTCTACTTCTCTTTCTACTTCTTCTTCTTCTTCTTCATCTACTTCTTCTTCTTCTTCTCCTTCTTTTTCTTCTCCTTCTTCTTCCTTTCTTATTCCTTTTCTTCTTCTTCATTGTCTTCTTCATCTTCTTCTTCTCCTTCTTCTTCTTCTTCTTGTCCTTCTTCTTCTCCTTCTTCTTATTCGTCTTCTTCTTCTTCTTCTTCTTCTTCTTCTTCTCTTTCATCTTCTTCATCATCTTCTCCTTCTTCTACTTATATTATTTCTTCTTTTGATTCTTTTCTTCTTCTTCTTCTTCTCTTTCTTCTTCTTCTTCTTCTTCTTCTTCTTATTTTTCTTCTTCTCCTTATACTTCTTTTTCTTCCGCTTCTTCTTCTCCTTCTTCTTGCTGTTGTTCTTCTTCTTCTTTATCTTCTTCTTCTTCTTTTTCTTCGTCTTCTTCTTCCCCTTCTCCATTTTCTTCTTATTATTATTCTTCTTCTTCTTCTTCCCCTTCATCTCCATCCTTTCCTTCTTATTATTGCTCTTCTCCTCCTTCCTCTCGTTATTATTTTTCTTCTTCCTCTCCATCTTCTTCTTCTTCTTCTCCATCTTTTTCCCTTCTTCTTTCTTCTTGTTCTTCTAATTGTTATTCTATTGATTCCACCACTTTTTGTTCTTTAGCTTCTTTTTGTCCTCTTCTTATTCTTCTTTTTTTCTTCTTGTTCTCCTTCTTCTTCTTATACTCCTTCTACTCCTCTTTCTTCTTCTTCTTCTTCTTCTTCACTTTCATCTTCTTTTTCTTCTTCTTGTTTCCATCTTTTTTTCTTATTCTTCTTCTCCTTCCTCTCCTTTATCTTATTCTTCTTCTTCTTCTTCTTATCCTTCTCCTTCTTCTCCTTCTCCTTCTCCTTCTTTTCCTTCTTCTTCTTCTTCTACTACTTCTTCTCCTCCTCCTTCTGCTTCTTCTTCAGCTTCTTCTTCTTCTT
>JAIUJO010000402.1:0-5000 GCA_023846275.1 Vanilla planifolia | reverse complement strand
TCTTCTTATTAATCTTTTTCTTCTTCTTCTTCTCCTTCACCTTCTCCTCCTTCCACTTCTTGTTATTCATTTTCTTCCACAACTTCTTCTTCCTCCTCTTCTTCATCTTCTTCTCCTTTTCAACTTCTTCTTCTTCTTCTTCTTCTTCTTCTTCTTCCTCTTCTTCTTCTCCTTCTTGTGTGACTTCTTCTTTCTCTACTTCTACTTCTTCTTTTACTTCTTCTCCTTCTTCGACTCCTTCTTCTCCTTCTTCTTCTTCTTCTTCTTCTTCTTCTTCTTCCATTTCTACTTCCTTTTTTTCTCCTTCAACTTCTTTTGTTTCTTCTTCTTCTTCTTCTTCTTCTTCTTCTTCTTCTGCTTCTCCATGCCCTTCTTCTTCTTCTTCTCCATCTACTTCTTCTTCTTCTTCTTCTTCTTCTTTTTCTTCTTCATCTTCTACTACTTTTCCTTCCTATTCTTCTTCTTCTTATTCTTCTCTTTCTCCTTCTTCTTCTCTTCTTTTATTTCATGTTCTTCTTCTCTTTCTTCTTCTTCCTCTTCTTCCTCTTCTTCTACTTCTTTTACCTCTTCATCTTTTGATTCTTTTTCTATTTCTTCTTCTGTTCTTTTTCTTCTTCTTATTCTTCTTCTTCTTCTTCTTCTTCTTATTATTATTCTTCTTCTTCTTCTCTTTCTTCTTCTTCCTCTTCACTTCTCCTACTTCTTATTCTCTTCTTCTTCTCAGTTTTCTTTTACTTCTTCTTCTTCTACCCCATCTTCTACTCTTTCTTCTTTTCCTTCTTCTTCTTCTTCTTTTCCTCTTTCTTCTTCTTCTTCTTCTTCTTCTCTTACTTCTTCTTCTTCCTCTTCTTCTTCTTCTACTTTTTCTTCTTCTTCTTTTTCTACTTCTTCTTCTTCTTTTTCTTCTTCTGCTTCTTCACTTCTTCCCCTTCTCCTTATTCTACTTCTTCACCTTCTTCTACTACTTCTTCTTCTCTTTCTCCTACTTCTTCTTCTCTTTCTTTTATTTCATCTTCTTCTTCTCCTTCTTCTTCGTCTTCATCCTCTTCTTCTACTTCTTAACTTCTTCTTTGATTCTTCTTCTATTGCTTCCTCTACTCCTCCGTTTTCTTTTCTTCCTCTTCTTCTTCTTCTTCTACTCCTGCTCCTTCATTTCCTTCTTCATCTTCTTCTTCTTTTCCTCTTCCTTCTTCTTCTTCTCTTACTTCTTCTTCCTCTACCTCTTCTCCTTCTCTTCTTCTTCTTCTTCTTCTTCTTCTTCTTCTTCTACCCCTTCTGCTTCTTCTTTTCCTTCTTCATCTTCTTCTTCTTCTTCTTCTTTTCCTCTTTCTTCTTCTTCTTCTACTTCTTCTTCTTCTTCTTCTTCTTCTCCAACTTCTTCTTGTTCTCTTCTTCTTCTTCTTCTCCTTCGCCTTCTCCTTCTCCTTCTTCTACTTCTTCTACTTCCTCCGCTTCTCCTTAATCTTCTTCTTCATCTTCTTCTTTTTCTTCTTCTTCTTCTTCTTCTTCTTCTTTTGCTTCTTCTTCTTCATCTTCTTCTTCTTCATTTTCTTCTTCTTCTTCTTCTTCTCTTTCTTCTTTTTCTTCTTCTTCTTCTTCTTCTCCTTCTCAATCCTTCATCTTTTTCGTCTTCTTCTTCTTCTCCTTCTTTTTATTCTTCTTCTTTTTCTTCATCCCTCTCTCCTTCTCTATTTTCTCTTCTAGTTCATCTTCTTCTTCTTATTCTTCTTGCCATCTTCCTCTTCTTCTCCTTCAACTACTTCTTCTTCTCATTCCTCTTCTTCACTTTCTTTTTCTTCTTCTCCTCCTCCTTCTTCTTTTCTCCTTCTTCTTCTTCATATTCTTTTTCTTCTTCTTCTTCTTCTTCTTCTTTTACTTTTTCTTCTTCTTCTTCTCCTTCTTCTTCTTCATCTTCTTCTTTTCTTTGTTTCCTTCTTCTTCTTTTTATTCTTCTTCTACTACTTCCACTACTCCTGCTTCTTTTTCTTTTTCTTCTTCTTCTTATTCTTCTTCTTCTTCTTCTTCTCCTCTTTCTTCATTTTCTTCTTCTACTCCTTCTGCTCCTTCTATTCCATCTTTTTTTTCTTCTTCTTCTCTTTCTTCTTCTCTTTCTTCTTCTTCTTCTTCTTCTTCTTCTTCTTCTTCTTCTCCTTCATCTTCTTCTTCATCTTCTTCTTCTTCTACTTCTTCTTTTACTTCTTCTCCTTCTTCGACTCCTTCTTCTCCTTCTTCTTCTTCTTCTTCTTCTTCCATTTCTACTTCCTTTTTTTCTCCTTCAACTTCTTTTGTTTCTTCTTCTTCTTCTTCTTCTTCTTCTTCTTCTGCTTCTCCATGCCCTTCTTCTTCTTCTTCTCCATCTACTTCTTCTTCTTCTTCTTCTTCTTCTTTTTCTTCTTCATCTTTTACTACTTTTCCTTCCTATTCTTCTTCTTCTTATTCTTCTCTTTCTCCTTCTTCTTCTTCTCTTCTTTTATTTCATGTTCTTCTTCTCTTTCTTCTTCTTCCTCTTCTTCCTCTTCTTCTACTTCTTTTACCTCTTCATCTTTTGATTCTTTTTCTATTTCTTCTTCTGTTCTTTTCCTTCTTCTTATTCTTCTTCTTCTTCTTCTTCTTCTTCTTCTTCTTCTTCTTCTTCTTCTTCTTCTTATTCTTCTTCTTCTTCTCTTTCTTCTTCTTCCTCTTCCTCTTCTCCTACTTCTTATTCCTCTTCTTCTTCTCAGTTTTCTTCTACTTCTTCTTCTTCTACCCCATCTTCTACTCTTTCTTCTTTTCCTTCTTCTTCTTCTTCTTTTCCTCTTCTCTTCTTCTCTTCTTCTTCTTCTCTTACTTCTTCTTCTTCCTCTTCTTCTTCTTCTACTTTTTCTTATTCTTCTTCTTTTTCTCCTTCTTCTTCTTCTTTTTCTTCTTCTGCTTCTTCACTTCTTCCCCTTCTCCTTATTCTACTTCTTCACCTTCTTCTTCTACTTCTTCTTCTCTTTCTCCTACTTCTTCTTCTCTTACTTTTATTTCATCTTCTTCTTCTCCTGCTTCTTCGTCTTCATCCTCTTCTTCTACTTCTTTAACTTCTTCTTTTGATTCTTCTTCTATTGCTTCCTCTACTCCTCTGTTTTCTTTTCTTCCTCTTCTTCTTCTTCTTCTACTCCTGCTCCTTCTTTTCCTTCTTCATCTTCTTCTTCTTTTCCTCTTTCTTCTTCTTCTTCTCTTACTTCTTCTTCCTCTACCTCTTCTCCTTCTCTTCTTCTTCTTCTTCTTCTTCATCTTCTTCTTCTTCTACCCCTTCTGCTTCTTCTTTTCCTTCTTCATCTTCTTCTTCTTCTTCTTCTTTTCCTCTTTCTTCTTCTTCTTCTACTTCTTCTTCTTCTTCTTCTTCTTCTCCAACTTCTTCTTGTTCCTCTTCTTCTTCTTCTTCTCCTTCGCCTTCTCCTTCTCCTTCTTCTACTTCTTCTTCTACTTCTTCTTCCACTTCTTCCGCTTCTCCTTAATCTTCTTCTTCATCTTCTTCTTTTTCTTCTTCTTCTTCTTCTTGTTCTACTTTTGCTTCTTCTTCTTCATCTTCTTCTTCTTCATTTTCTTCTTCTTCTTCTTCTTCTCTTTCTTCTTTTTCTTCTTCTTCTTCTTCTCCTTCTCAATCCTTCATCTTTTTTCGTCTTCTTCTTCTTCTCCTTCTTTTTATTCTTCTTCTTTTTCTTCATCCCTCTCTCCCTCACTATTTTCTCCTTCTAGTTCATCTTCTTCTTCTTATTCTTCTTGCCATCTTCCTCTTCTTCTCCTTCAACTTCTTCTTCTTCTTCTCATTCCTCTTCTTCACTTTCTTTTTCTTCTTCTCCTCCTCCTTCTTCTTTTCCTCCTTCTTCTTCTTCATATTCTTTTTCTTCTTCTTCTTCTTCTAGTTCTTTTACTTTTTCTTCTTCTTCTTCTCCTTCTTCTTCTTCTTCATCTTCTTCTTTTCTTCGTTTCCTTCTTCTTCCTTTTATTCTTCTTCTACTACTTCCACTACTCCTTCTGCTTCTTTTTCTTTTTCTTCTTCTTCTTATTCTTCTTCTTCTTCTTCTTCTCCTCTTTCTTCATTTTCTTCGTTTCCTTCTTCTTCCTTTTATTCTTCTTCTACTACTTCCACTACTCCTTCTGCTTCTTTTTCTTTTTCTTCTTCTTCTTCTTCTTCTTATTCTTCTTCTTCTTCTCTTTCTTCTTCTTCCTCTTCCTCTTCTCCTACTTCTTATTCCTCTTCTTCTTCTCAGTTTTCTTCTACTTCTTCTTCTTCTACCCCATCTTCTACTCTTTCTTCTTTTCCTTCTTCTTCTTCTTCTTTTCCTCTTTCTTCTTCTTCTTCTTCTTCTTCTCTTACTTCTTCTTCTTCCTCTTCTTCTTCTTCTACTTTTTCTTATTCTTCTTCTTTTTCTCCTTCTTCTTCTTCTTTTTCTTCTTCTGCTTCTTCACTTCTTCCCCTTCTCCTTATTCTACTTCTTCACCTTCTTCTTCTACTTCTTCTTCTCTTTCTCCTACTTCTTCTTCTCTTACTTTTATTTCATCTTCTTCTTCTCCTGCTTCTTCGTCTTCATCCTCTTCTTCTACTTCTTTAACTTCTTCTTTTGATTCTTCTTCTATTGCTTCCTCTACTCCTCTGTTTTCTTTTCTTCCTCTTCTTCTTCTTCTTCTACTCCTGCTCCTTCTTTTCCTTCTTCATCTTCTTCTTCTTTTCCTCTTTCTTCTTCTTCTTCTCTTACTTCTTCTTCCTCTACCTCTTCTCCTTCTCTTCTTCTTCTTCTTCTTCTTCATTCTTCATCTTCTTCTTCTTCTACCCCTTCTGCTTCTTCTTTTCCTTCTTCATCTTCTTCTTCTTCTTCTTCTTTTCCTCTTTCTTCTTCTTCTTCTACTTCTTCTTCTTCTTCTTCTTCTTCTCCAACTTCTTCTTGTTCCTCTTCTTCTTCTTCTTCTCCTTCGCCTTCTCCTTCTCCTTCTTCTACTTCTTCTTCTACTTCTTCTTCTACTTCTTCCGCTTC
>JAIUJO010000678.1:357500-363605 GCA_023846275.1 Vanilla planifolia | reverse complement strand
AGAATGGAGGAGAAGTAGAAGAAGAAAAAGAAGAAGACAAAGACAAAGAAGGAGAAAAAGAATAATAAGAGGAAGAGGAAGAAGAAGAAGAAGGGCAAGAAGGAGTAGAATGAGAATAAGATGAAGAAGAAGAAGCAGAGGAAAAAGAAGAAGGAGAACGAGATAAAGAAAAAAGAAGTAGAAGAAGGAGAAGATGAAGAAGAAGGAGAAGATGAAGAAGAAGACGAAGAAGGAGAATAAGAAGAATAAGTAGAATAAGACAAAGAAGATGAAGAAGAAGGATATGAAGAGGAAGAAGAAGGTGAAGAAGAAAAAAAAGAAAAAGAAGAAGAAGGCAATGACGAAGAAGATGTGGGAAAAGAAGAAGAAGAAGACGAGAAAAATGGAATATGATAGCGAAGAAGAAGAGAAGGAAAAAGAAGACGAAGAAGAAGGAGAAGAATAACAAGGAGAAGGAGAAGATGAACATGAAGAAGGAGAAAAAGAAGACGAAGAAGAAGAAAAACACGAAGAATAAGAAAGTGAAGAAGAAGGAATAGAAGAAGAAGAAGAAGTAGTATAGAAGAAGATGAAGTAAAGGAAGAAAGAGATGATGATGATGAAGAAGAAGAAAACGAAGCAGGAGGAGATGAAGAAGAAGAAGAAGAAGAATAAGTAAAAGGACGAGGAGGAGAAGAAGAAGAAGAAGAAGGTGAAGATGAAGAAGAAGGGAAGAAGAAAAAGATGATGAAGAAGAAAAAGAAGAAGACAAAGAAGAACAAAAGAAGAATAAGAAGAAGAAGAAGTAGATGATGAAAAAGAAGAAGAAGAATAAGAAGAAGAAGTTGATGATGTTCATGAAGAAGGAGGTGGCGGAGAAGAGAAGAAGAAGAAGAAGAAGAAGAAGAAGAAGACGAAGAAGAAAAGACGAGGAAGAAGAAGAAGAAGAAGAAGGAGATAAAGAAAAAAAAGAAGAAAAAAAAGAAGTAGAAGATGATGAAGAAGGAGAAGAAGAAGAAGAAGAAGAACAAGAAGAGAAAGAAAAATAAGAAGATGAAAAAGAAGAAGAAGAAGAGAATCAGTAGAAGAAAAAAAAGAAGAATAATAAGAAGAAAGAAGAAGGACAAGTAGAAGAAGAAGAAAAGAAGAAGAAGAAGAAGAAGTAGTAGAAGAAGAAGAAGAAGAAGAAGAAGAAGAACAAGAAGAGAAAGAAAAATAAGAAGATGAAAAAGAAGAAGAAGAAGAGAATCAGTAGAAGAAAAAAAAGAAGAATAATAAGAAGAAAGAAGAAGAACAACTAGAAGAAGAAGAAAAGATGAAGAAGAAGAAGAAATAGAAGAAGAAGACGAAGAAGAAGAAGAAAAAAAGGAGAGAAAGAAGTATAGGCCAAAGAATAAGAAGAAGAAGAAGGAGAAGAAGAAGATTGAGAAGAAGAAGAAGGAGAAGAAGAAGAAGAAGAAGAAGAAGAAGAAGAAGAAGAAGAGAAAGAAGACAAAGAAGAAGAAGAAGTCGAAGAAGAAGACAAAGAAAAGGAAGACGAAGAAGACGAAGAAGAAGAGGAAGACGAGGAAGAAGAAAAAGAAGGAGACGAAGAAGAAGAAGATGAAGAAGATGATGATGATGATGATAACGAAGAAGAAGAAGAAGAGGACGAAGGAGAAAGAAGTGTTGAAGAAGAAGAATAAGAAGAAGTAAAAGATGGATGATGAGGAAGAAGAAGAGGAAGAATAATCACAATAATTATAATAATAAGAAAAAGAAGAAGAAGAAGAAGAACAAGAAGGAGAAGAAGAAAAAGATAAAGAAGGAGAAAAGGAAGAAGAATAAGAAGAGAAGAAGATAAAGAAGAAGAAGTAGTAGTAAAAGTAGAAGAATAAGAAGAATAAGTATAAGGAAGAAGAAGGGGAAGAAGCAAAAGAAGAAGAAGAAACAGAAGAAGAAGAAGAAGAATGAGAAGTGAAAAGAGAAAGAGAAGAAGAAAGGAAAGAGGGAGGAGGAGAAAAAGAAGAAGAAAAAGAAGAAGCTGAAGAAAAGGAAGAAGAAGAAGAAGAAAATTTAGAAGACAAAGATGAAGAGAAAAAAATTTTGAAGAAGACAAAGAAGAAGAAGAAGAAAATTTAGAAGAAGACAAAGAAGATGAAGAAGAAGAAGAAGATAGCGAAGATAAACTAGAAAAATGAAGAAGACGACGAAGAAGAAGAGAAGAAGAAGAAGAAGAAGAAGAAGAAGAAGATGGAAGATGAATAAGTAGTAAACAAGGAAGAAGAAGAAGAGGAAGAAGAAGAAGAAGAAGAAGAAGAAGAAGAACTAAAAGAAGAAGAAGGAAGATGAATATGTAGTTAATGAAGAAGAAGAAGAAGAAGAAGAAGAAGAACAAGAGAGGAAGAGGAAGGAGAGGAAGAAGAACAAGAAGAAGGAGAAGAAGAACAAGAAGTAGAAGTAGAAGATGAAGAAGAAAAAGGCAAAGTAATGGAAGAAGAAGAAGAGAAAGAAGTAGAAGAGAAAGAAGAAGTAGAAGATGAAGAAGATGAAGTAGAAGAAGAAGAAGATGAAGAAGAAGAAGAAGAAAAAGAAGAAGAAGCAGAAGAAGAAGAGGAAGTGGAACAAGACGAATACGAAGAGGATCACAAAGAAGAAGGAAAATAAGAAGTAGAAAAGAAGAAGAAAAGAAGAAGAAGAAGATGAAGAAGAAGAAGAAGAGAAGAGAAAGAGAAGACGAAGAAGAAGAAGAAGAACAAGAACAAGAACAACTACAAGAAGAATTAAAAGAAGAAGAAGAAGAAGAATAAGAAGAAGAAGAAGAAGAGGACTTCAACGAGAAGAAGTTTAAAAGGAGGAGGAGGAAGAAGAAGAAGAAGAAGAAGAAGTAGAAGTAGAAGAAGATGATGATGAAGAAGAAGAAGAAGACCATGTAGAAGAGAAAGACGAAGAAGAGGAAAAAGTGGAAGTCAAAGAAGAAGCATAAGAACAAGAAGAAGAACAAGGAAAAGAAGAAGAAAACAACAAAGAAGAAGAAAAAGAAGTAGAAAAAGAAAAAGAAGAAGAAGAAGCGAAAGTAGTAGAAGAAGAAGAAGAAGAAGAAGATGGGGGGAGGAAGAAGAAGAAGGAGAAGAAGACGAAGAAGAAGTAGTAGAAGAAGAAGAAGAAGAAGACGAAGAGGAAAACGAAGAAGAATAACAAAAAGAACAAGAAAATGACGAAGAAGAAGGAGAAGAAGACAAAGAAGAAGAAGAAGATGAAGTAGAAGAAGAAGTAAAACAAGAAGAAGAGGAAGAAGAACATGAAGATGAAGAAGAAGAAGGTTAAGAAGAAGGAGAAGAAGAAGAAGATGAATAAGATGAAGAAGAAGAAGAAGAAGTGGAAGAAGAGGAACAAGAACAAGAAGAAGTAGGAGGAGAAGAAGAAGAAAAAGAAAAAGAAGAAAAGAAATTGAAAAACAAGAAGAAAAGAAGAAGAAGAAGAAGAAGAAGAAAAAGAAGAAGAAGAAGATGATGATGATGAAGAAGAAGTAGTGGTAGTAGTAGTAGTAGTACCAGAAGAAGAAGAAGTAGACGAAGAAGAAGAAGAAGAAGAAGAGAAGAGAAGAAAGAAGAAGAGGAAGAGGAAGATGAAGAAGAAGAGGAAGAAGAGGAAGAAGAAGAAGTAGAAGAGGAAGAGGAAGAAGAAGAAGAGGAAGAGGAAGAAGTGGAAGAGGAAGAAGTGGAAGAGGAAGAAGAGGAAGAAGAAGAAGAGAAAAGGAAGAAGGGGAAGAAAAAGATGATGATGAAGAAGTAGAGGAATAAGAAGAAGAGGAAGAAGAAGAAGAAGAAGAAGAAGAGCAAGAAGAAGAAGAAGAAAAAGAAGAATAAGAAGAAGAAGAAGAAGAGGAAGAAGTGGAAGAAGTGAAAGAAGAAGAAGAAGAAGAGGTAGAAGAAGAAGAAGAAGAAGAGGAAGAAGAAGAAGAAGAAGAAAATGATGGTGATGATGAGGAAGAAAGTGAAGAAGAAAAGAAGATTATGAAGAAGGAGAATAAGAAGAAGGAGAAGGAGAGGAAGAAGAAGAAGAAAAAGAAGAAGAAGAAGAGGAAGAAGTGGAAGAAGAGGAAGAAGAGAAGAATAAGAAGAAGGAGGAGAAGGAGAAGGAGAAGAAGGAGAAGGAGAAGAAGAAGAAGAAGTAGAAGAGTGAGAAGGAGAAGAAGGAGAAGATGGAGAAGAAGGAGAAGAAGGAGAAGAAGGAGAAGAAGAAGAAGAAGAAGAAGAAGAAGGAGAAGAAGAAGAAGAAGAAGAAGAAGAGGAAGAAGAAGAAGATGATGAAGAGGAAGAAGAAGGAGGAGGAGAAGATGTAGAAGAAGAAGGTGAGGATCACATAAGAGTGGAAGAAGAATAAGAAGAGGAAAAATAAGAAGAGGAAGAAGAGGAAGAAGAAGTAGAAGAAGAAGAAATGGAAGATGAAGAAGGAAAAGAAGAAGAAGAAAATGAAGAAGAAGAAGAAAATGAAGAAGAAGAAGAAGAAGAGAACGAAGAAGGAGAGGAATAATAGTAATAATAATAATAATAATAATAATAACGATAAGTTGAAGAAGAAGAATAAGATGAAGAAGAACAAGAAGAAGAGACAAACAAGAAGAAGAAGAGGAAAAAGAAGAAGAAGAAGATGATGTAGAAGAAGGGGATGAAGCAGAAGAAGAAGAAGAAGAAGAAGAAGAATTTGAAGAAGAACATCAAGAAGAAGAAGAAGAGAAGAAGAATAAGAAGAAGAAGAAGAAGACGAAGAAGAAGAAGAAGAAGAAGAAGAAGAAAAAGAAGCAAAAGATAAAGAAGAAGAAGAATAAGAAAGAGAAAAAGAAGAAGAAGAAGAAGAAGAAGAAATAAAAGATAAAGAATAAGAAGAAGAACAAAATGAAGAAGAAGAAGAAAATGATGATGTTGATGAAAAAGAAGAAGTAAAAGAGGAAGAAGAAGAAGAAGAAGAAGAAGAAGAAGAGGAAGAAGAAGACGAAGTGGGAGACGAAGTTGCAGAAGAAGAAAAAGTAGAAGAAGAAGTTGATGATGATGATGATGATGTTGAGGAAGAAGAAGACATAGTAGAAGAAGAAGAAGAAGATGATGATGATGATGATGTTGAAGAGGAAGAAGAAGAAGTAGAAGAAGAAGAAAAAGTATACGAAGATGATGAAGAAGAAGAAGAAGAAGTAGAAGTAGAAGAAGATTGCGAAGAAGAAGATGAAGGAGAAGAAAGAAGTGGAAGAAGAAGTAGAAAATGAAAAGAAGAAGGGGAAGAATAGGAAGAAGAAGAAGAAGGAGAAGAACAGAAGAAGAAGAAGAAGAAGAAGAAGAAGAAGATGCAGAAGAAGAAGAAAAACGTCTAGAAGATGAAGAAGAAGAATTTGACAATGTAGAAGGAGAAGAAAAAGAAGAAGAAGATGACGGCCATGATGAAGAGGAGGAAGAAGAAGACGAAGTAGAAATAGAAGAAGAAGAAGAAGACAAAGCAAAAAAGAACAAGAAGAGGAGGAAGAAGAAGAAGGACAAGGAGTAAAAGAAGGAGAAGTAGATGAAGAAGAATAAGAACTTAAGAAAGAAGAAGAAGAAGAGCAAGTAGAAGAACAAGAAGAAAAAGAAGAAGAACAATAAAAAGAAGATGAAGACGAAGAAGAAGAAGAAGAAGAAGAAGAAGAAGAAGAAGAAGAGGAAGAAGAAGAAGAAGAAGAAGATGAAGATGAAGAAGAGGAAAAGGAAGAAGAAGAAGAGGAAGATGAAGAAGAGGAATAAGAAGAAGAAGAAGAAGGAGGAGGAGGAATAGAAATAGGAGGAGGAGAAGATGAAGAAGAAGAAGATGAGAAGAAGAAGAAGAGAGGAAGAAGAAGAAGAAGAAGATGAAGAAGAAGAGGAAGAAGAAGATGAAAAAGAAGAAGATGATGATGATGAAGAGGTAGAAGAAGAAGAGTCATCAGCAAAAGAAAAAGAAGAAGAATAAGAAGAAAAAGTTGTAGAAGAAGAAGAAGATGATGAAGAAGGAGAAGAAGAGGAGGAGGAGGAGGTAGAAGAAGAAGAATAATAATAAGAAGGTTAAGAAGTGGAAGAAGAAGAAGAAGGAGAAGTAAAAGAAGAAGAAGATGATGATGAAGAAGAAGAAGAAGAAAATGAA
>JAIUJO010000678.1:342500-352500 GCA_023846275.1 Vanilla planifolia | reverse complement strand
TAGAAGTGGAGGAAGGAGAAAAAGAATAATAAAAAGAAGAAGAAAAAAAACAAGGGAAATAAAAAAATAAGAAAAAGACAAAGAAGAAGAAGAAGAAGAAGAAGAAGAAGAAGAAGAAAGTGAAGTAGAAGAAGAGGAAGAAAAAGATGAAGAGGAAGATGAAGAAGAAAAAGAAGACGAAGAAGAAGACAAGAAGAAGAAGAAGAAGAAGAAGAAGAAGAATAAGAAGAAGAATTATAAGAAGGAGGGTGGCAGAAAACTATGACAACCAAGAAGAAGAAGAACAAGATCAAGAAAAAGAAGAAAAAGAAGAAGAGAGAGAATAAGAAAAAAAAAGAAGAAAAAGTAGAAGATGCAGAAGAAGAAGAGGAAGAAGAAGTACAAGAAGAAGAAGAAGAAGAGAAGAAGAAGAACAAGAAGTAGAAGAAAAAGAAGAAGAAGAAGAAGACAAATAAAATGAAGAACAAAATGGGAAGAAGTAAAAGTGGAAAAGAAGAAGAAGAAGAAGAAGAAGAAGAAAATGAAGAAGAGGAAGAAGAAGAAAAAGAAGAAGAAGAAGATGAAGAAGAAGAAGTTGAAGAACAAGAAGAAGAAGAAGAAGAAGGTGATGATGAAGATGAAGAAAAGAAAGAAGAAGAAGAAGAATAAGATGACGAAGAGGAAGAAGAAGAAGAAGAAGAAGAAGAATAAGACGAAGAAGATGATGAAGATGAAGAAGAATAAGAAGATGAAGAAGATGAAGAAGAAGAAGAAGAAGGAGATGAAGAAGAAGAAGAAGAAGAAAAAGAAGAAGAAGAACAATCAGAAGAAGAAGAAGAAGAAGAATGTTATACCCGGTAAAATATTATAGGTTTAATCTTCAATAATTAAATTATGGCTTGGATGATTTCAAATCGATAGTAGGATGAGCCAGGAGCTCAATTGGAGGCTATTAGAATTTCTGAAAATTTCTGGGGATTTTTCGGAGCACCGAGGAAATTTTTAAGTAATTTTCCCTGTTTAATTGGATTTTTGGAAATTCGAAAATCTATTTAAATCGGTTAATTAGATTTTTAAACCGGAATTTGGTTTTTACCGCGCGTGAACCGGACCGGAGCGGTTCAGCGAAGGCGGGGGGCGGTTCGCCGAGGTGCGTTTGCGCGTGCGTTCGGATAAGCCGCGGATAAGCAGATCGGACGGACGAGATCAGCGGTGGAGATTAACCGGCTGATCGGGTGTTAAGCGGCGTTTTAGAAGGTCAACCGGCGCTTAATGTGTTCTTATCGGGTTATTACCGGTTTAAGCGGGGTATTTAACCCGAACCGTTTCGGCCCTTAGGGTTTCGAACGGCGGCCGGAGACGAGGTGTTCGCGGCGGACGGCGATATTTTCCGGCAGCCTTTCAAGGGGCTTTTTGTACCTGGAGGTTCGCGTGATCGAGGAGAATCGATTGGTACCGGTTTCGTTCGGCGAGGAGCAGCGTTTGGTCGCGTGCGAGCTTCACCGTCGCCGGAGAAGAAAAAGGTAGGAAATTCAGTTTAAATTTCGTTAATTAGCGAATTAAAAATATGAATTACTTTGCAATTAACTACCAGAGCATGTGAATTGTGTTTTTTTGAAAGTGATTAATGCAAATTATTGATTTAGCATTTTAGGGTTTTCGGAAAAAAATTATACCCGTCAAATTGGAAATCTTACCGAGCAATTGATGATTCTATTATGGACTTTAATCATGTTAAGATTGTATCAAATGCTGAAAATGGTCTAATTTCATAGATTGTTCGTTTAATTTCATAAATTGTTAAATGAGGATCGGATGAAAACTTCGGCGGGAAATTTGATTGAATCTTAGAAATTAGTGGCATTATTGACAAATTAGGATAGTATGAACATCGGATTTTTCTTCTCCTTGATCTCGGTCGCCGGAAATCGACGGGGAAAACGGAATTTCCCGGAGGAATCGTCGGCTAGGGTTTCGCAGGCGCCGGGCGGAGGAAGGAGATGGATTAGATTAATTTCAGCTTAGTTAATTAAATAATTGTAATTAATTAATAATTAATAATAATTAAATACTAAACGTCGGCTGGAAAATTTGATTTAAAGGTTCGGCCGGTGGGTTCGCGGTTCAGCGCGGGTTTTCCGAACCGGCAGCGAAACCCGGTTCAGTGGAACGCGGGCGCGGACGAACGGCGGAGGAAAAACTTAATTCGGAAATTAATCCGAATTTTTCGGAAAATATGTGGAATTTAAATTTTCGGAAATTTATTTTGGAATTTAAATTTTAAATCGGAAATTTATTCCGAATTTCGGAAAATGGATAAAGGGCAGAAATTGAAGTTGAAATTTAAAATTTCCTGAAACGAGAAAAAGGTGATTTAGGGAAATCACATAGACAAGTTGAAAGTTACTGTTGGAAATTATCCATAAATTCAGTACAGCTGGATCAGTTGGAAGGAAGTGTGACACTTGGGTAAGTGTTACCAGAATAGTCAGAATTTCGATACAGTTTATGTTACTTGGATGGCATTGACATGGATTGAGTCAGTTTACTCAGTGTTGGCATATTTTATGGATTGGCATGCTGGACCGGACTACTATAGACCCTATATGATGTTTTAGGGTAGTTGTGGTAGGTAACTGTGCGGTTCAGACTTAGCTTCCACAGTATACATGTGGACTGGTATGCGCCTTGTTGTACCTGGACACATGTTGCCAGATCTTGGAGTTAGAGATTGGCAATGACTGTAGGGGCGTAAGCTTCTATGGAAGTTGTTGGTAGAGGACTCCTTGGGACGGTGGCTGAGTCGATCTCTCCTGGTCCATGTGTGTAGGCCTGCGCGCCTGAGGGTGGCAGGGGTGTCTCGCAGTGGCTAGCCAAGTGTGTAGGCCTGCGTGCCTTAGGGTGGCAGGGGTGTCTCACGTTGGCTAGAGATTTTGTGACTGGATTTGTCTATAGTCTCCAGGAGATTGATTGACGAGAGACGCTGCGGTGTCGGGTGCTTAGGCGCCATGCGTGTTTCGAGATGGGCGTTCCCACTGGCACGCTACCTGGAAGCCCAGAGGAGAGCTACTCTGGTGTGACTGGGGTGACTGTGGTTGGTCAGAGTCTGGGACTGAGAGTGTCTTTCCACCCTACATTGTTATGCTGTATTCCTATACTCTTGCTATTATCCTTCTCTTGCATGTGAGTTTTTACTAGCTGTCTTTCCTACTGGGCGTAGCTCATTCCTTTTTATTCTATATTTTTCCAGTGGATCGGCAGACTTGACGCCACCCAGCTTTAGGTGGGATCGTGATCAGTAGGCTAGTGGAGGAGATCTGATCTGTGATTATCCGAGACATTCTGGTTAGTTGATTGTTGCTGTTGGATGTATTCAGTGAGACTGTTATTTTTATGTCTTGTATTGTGTGAGGGTGATTCTGACTTATGTATCTAGTTGGATGATATTGTATTTGTTAGACTTGGATCTTATTCTTGTGATGTGATGTAGTTTCCATTCACTGTTTTACTTTATTGTCTTGGTGGTATAGTGTGTGGAGTGCCATATTTTATCTGAGGATGTTATGTATTTTATTTTTGATGGTGAGGTCATTACATGACTATGGAACTTAACCGTGGAGGTTCAGACTTCTATTAGACCGGTTCTCCTATCGGTATGGGTTAGGAGTATTGGGTCTAGCAGGAGTAACATTGCGCGAGTCCATCTGTTAATTCAGGAGTCATGAACCTGATTTGACGGTGTACCCGGGAGATGGGATCCACATTGTTAAGGAAAGTAGGTGTGTAATGATGCGTTATATCCTATGTTTTTCGTAGGCTACTCAGGTTAGTATGGGACGATCTGAGCTGTCTATATGTAAAAAAAAAAAAAAAAAAAAAAATGTATGTATGCCAAAAATCAGCCTAGGAAAAAAATGGGGTGTAACAAAGAAGAAGAGGATAATAAAACGGTGAAGAAGAAGAAGAAGAAGAAATAGGAGGAAATGAAGGAGTAGAAGAAGCGAAAGTAGAAGAAGAAGAAGAAGAAGAAGAAGAAGAAGATGACGAAGAAGAAGTAAAAGAAGAAGAAGAAGAAGGATAAGAGGAAGAAGAAGAAGAAGAACAATAAGAAGAAGAATAAGAAAAAGAGCAAGAAGAGGAATAAGACAAACAAGGAGGAGAACTAGAACAAGAAGAATGGGAAGAACACGAGGACGAAGAAGAAGAACAAAAACAAAGTGGCAAAGAAGAAGAAAAAGAATAAGAAGAAGAAGAAAAAAAGAACAATAAGAAGAAGAACAAGAAGGACAAGAGGAAGAAGATGAAGAAGAACAATAAGAAGAAGAATAAGAAAAAGAGCAAGAAGAGCAATAAGACAAACAAGGAGGAGAACTAGAACAAGAAGAATAGGAAGAACATGAGGACGAAGAAGAAGAACATGAAGAAGAACAAAAACAAAGTGGCAAAGAAGAAGAAAAAGAATAAGAAGAAGAATAAGGAGAAGATGAAGAAGAGGAAGAGGAAGAAGAAAAAGAAGACAAAAAAGAAGAATATGAAAAAATAGAAGAAGAAGAAGAAGAAGAAGAAGAAGAAAATTAAAGAAGACTAAGAAGAAGACAAAATAGAAGTAGAAGAAAAAAAAGAAGAAGACAAAGAAGGGGAAGAAGAAGTTGTCCAAAAAGAAGAAGAAGAAGAAGAAGAAGAAGAAGAAAACGAAGGAGGAGGAGGAGCAGGAGTAGGAGGAGGAGAAGAAGAAGAAGAAGAAGATGTAGAAAAAGAAGAAAAAGAAGAAGCACAAAGAGAAGAAACAGAGGAATCAGAAGAAGAAAAATAAGAAGAAGAAGAAGAAGAAGACGAAAAAGAAGAAGAAGAAGAAGAAGGAGAAGGAGAAGAAGAAGAAGCAGATGAAGAAGATGAAGAAGATAAAGATAAAGAAATAGAAGAAGAAGAACAAGAAAAATAAGAAGATACGAAGAAGAGAAGAAGAAGAAGAAGAAGAAGACAAAGAAGAAGAAGAAGAAGAAGAAGAAGAACACGAAGAAGAAGAAGATGAAGAAGAAAAAGAAGACGACGAAGATAAAGAAGACAATGAAGCAAAAGAAGAAGGCGAAGTAGATGAAGAAGTAGACCATGAACATGACGAAGAAGAAGAAAAAGAATAAGAAGAAGAAGAAGAAGATGAGGAAGGAAAAGGAGGAGTGGAAGAAGAAAATGAAGATGAAGAAGAAGATGATGAAGATGAGTCGGAGGAAGAAGAAAAAGAAGAAGAAGAAGAACCAGAAGTTGATGAAGTAGCAGGTTAAGAAGCAGAAGAATAAGAAGAGGAAGAGGAAGAAGAACAAGATGATGTAAAAGAAGAAAAAGAGAAAGAAAGTGAAGAAGGCATGAAAAGAAGAAGAAAATCAAGAAGAAGAAGAAGAGGAAGAAGAAGAAGAAAAAGTAGAACAAGTAAAGTAGAAGAAGAAGAAGACAAATAAGAAGAAAAAGAAGAAGTAGAAGAAGAAGAAGAAGAAGAAGAAGTTGATGATGAAGAATAAGTGAAAGAAGAAGAAGAAGAAGAATAAGAAGAAAAAAAAATAGTAGTAGTTGAAGAAGAAGAAGAAGATAATGATGATAATGAAGAAAAGGATAAAGAGGAAGAAGTACAAGAAGAAGAAGAAGAAGAAGAGGACCAAGAAAGAGAATAAGAATAAGATTAAAAAGAAGAAGAAGAAGAAGAGGAAGAAGAAGAGGAAGAGGAGGAAGAAGAAGAAAAAGAAGAAGTAGAAGAAGAACAAGAAGAAGAGGAAAGAGAAGAAGAAGAAGAGAAAGAAAAAGAAAAAGAAGGAGAAAAGAAAGATGATGAAGAAGAAGAAGAAGAAGGCAAACAAAGAGTAGAAGAAGAAGAGGAAGAAGAAGGAGAAGAAGTAGATGAAGAAGAAGAATAAGAGCAAGAAGTAGCAGAAGAAGAGAAAGAAGAAGAAGAAGAAGAAAAAGAAGAAGAAAAAGAAGAAGAAGAAGATGAAGACGAAGAAAAAGAAGAAGTAGTAGTAGAAGAAGAAGAAGAAGAAGAAGAAGACAGAAGAAAAAGAAGAAAAAGACGAAGTAGAAGAAGAAGTTGAAGAAGAAGAAAAAAGAAGAAGAAGAAAAAGAAGAAGCAGATGAAGAAGATTAAGAAGAAGATGACGAGCAGGTAGAAGAAGAAGAAATGAAGAAGAAGGAGAAGAAGAAGAAGAAGAAGAAGAAGAAGAAGGAGAAAAAGACAAATAAAAAGAAAAAGAAGAAGAAGAAGGAAAAGAAGAAGGAGAAGAAGAAGAAGAAGAAGATGAAGGGAAGAAGAAGTAGAAGAAGAAGAAGTAGAAGTAGAAGTTGAAGAAGAAGAAGAACAAGAAGAACAAGAAGATGATGGTGAAGAAGAAGAAGAAGAAGACGATGATGACGAAGACGAAGAAGAAGAAGAAGATGAAGAAGAAGAAGAAGAAGAAAACAAAGAAGAAGAATAAGAAGAAGATTAAGAAGGAGAAGAAGAAGATAATGAAGAAGAAGAAGAAGTAGAAGAAGAAGAAGAAGAAGAAAAAGAAGAAGAAGGCGAAGAACAAGAAGAAGATGAAGAAGAACAAGAAGAAGAAGAAGAGGAAGAAGACAAAGAAGTAGAACTAGTAGAAGAAGAAGAAGAAGAAGATGTTAATGAAGAAGAAGAAGAAGAAGAAGACGGAAAAGAAAAATAAGAAAAAAATGAAGAAGAAAAAGAAGAAGAAAGAAGGAGAAACAGAAGAACAAGAAGAAGAATAAGAAGGTGAAGAAGAAGAGGAAGCAGAAGAAGATGATGATGAAGAAGAAGAAGTGGAGGTAGATGATGAAGAAGAAGAAGAAAAAGGAGAACAAGGCGAACAAGGAGAAAAAGAAGAAGAAGAAGAAAACGAACAAGAAGAAGAAGAAGAAGAAGAATAAGAACAAGAAGAAGACCAAGAAGAACCAGATGAAAAAGAAGAAGAAAAAGAAGAAGAAGAAGAAGATGATGATGATGAAGAAGGAGAAGAAAAATAAGTAGTGGTAGAAGGAGAAGATGATGATGACGACGATGATGAAAAAGAAGAAGAAGAAGAAGAAAAAGGGAGAAGATGAAGAAAAAGATGTAAAAGAAGAAGAATGAGGAGAAAAAGAAGAAGAAGAAGAAGAAGTAGAAAAAGTAAAAGTAGAAGAAGAGGGAGGGGAAGGAAAAGAAGAAAAAGAAGAAGTAGATGTTCAAGAAGAAGAAGAAGAAAAAAGAAGAAGATGAAGAAAAAGTAGAAGAAGAAGATGACGAAGAAGAAGAAGAACGAGAAGAACATGAAGAAGAAGAATAAGAGGAAGAAGAAGTAGAGGAAAAAGAAGAAGAAGTAGAAGAACAAGAAGAAGAAGGAGAAGAAACAAAAGAAGAAGAAGATGATGATGATGATGATGAGGAAGTAGAAGAAGAAAAAGATGACAAAGAAGAAGTTGAAGTAGAAGATTATGAAGAAGAAGATGAATAAGAAGGGGAAGAAGAAAAAGCAAAGGAAGACGAAGAGTAGGAAGAAGTAGAAGACAGAGAAAAAGAAGAAGGGGAACAAGACGAAGAAGAAGTAGAAGATGAAAAAAAGATAAAGAAGGAGAAGAAGAAGATGAAGATGAGGAAGAAGAAAAAGAAAAAAATGTTGATGATGGAGAAGAAGAAGGAGAAGAAAAAGAAGAAGAAGAAGAAGAAAAAGAAGAAGAAGAAGAACAAGAAGAAAATGATGAAGACAAAGAAGAAGAATAAGAAGAACAAGAAGCGAAAGAAGAAGAAGAAGAAGAAGTTGAAGAAGGAGTAGAAGAAGAAGAACAACAAGGCAAAGAAGAAGAAGAAGAAGAAGTAGAGGAAGAACATGATGATGAAGAAGAAGAAGATGATGATGAAGAAGAAGAAGAACAACAACAACAACAACAAAAAGAAGGAGAAGAAGAAGAAGAAGAAGAAGAAGAACAAGATGGAGAAGAAGGAGAAGAAGGGAAAGAAGAAGAAGAAGAAGAAGAAGAGGAAGAAGAAGATGTAGAAAAAGAAGAAGAGGAAAAAGAAGTAAAAGAAGGAGAGAAGAAGAAGAAAAGGAAGTAAATGAAAGAGAAGAAGAAGAAGAAGAAGAAGAAGGCATAGAAGAAGAAGACAAAAGTGCGAAGAAGAAGAAGAAGATGAAGTAGAAGAAGAAGAACAAGGCGAAGAAAAGAAGAAGAAGCGGAAGAAGAAGAAGAAGAAGAAGAAGAGGAAAAAGAATAAAAAGAGGAAGACGAAGAGGAAGAAGAAGTAGTAGAAGAGAAAGAAGAAGACTTCGACGAGGATGAAGAAAGAAAGAAGGCGAGGGAGAAGAGGAAGACGAAGAAGAAGAATAAGAAGGAGAAGAATAAGAATTGGAAGGGGAAAAAAGCAGACAAAGATGAAGAAGAAGAACAAGAAGAAGAGAAGAAGAAGAAGCAAAAGACAAAGAAGAAGAAGAAGAAGAGGATGATGATGATGATCATGAAAAAGAAGAAGAGAAAGAAGGAGAAGAAGAAGATGATGATGATGATGAAAAAGAAGAATAAGAAGAAGAAGAAGAGAAACAAAAATAAGAAGATGAGCAAGAAGAAGAAGGAGAATAAGAAGAAGGAGAAGAAGAATAAGGAGAAGAAAAAAAGAAGAAGGAGATGAAGAAAAGAAGGAAAAGAAAAAGAAGAAGAAGAAGAAGAAGAAGAAGGAAAAAGGAGAGAAAGCAGTAGAAATCGAAGAATAAGAAGAAGGAGAAGAAGAACATTTGAGAAGAAAAAGAAGAAGAAGAAGATGAAGAAGAAGAAGAAGTAGAAGAAGAAGAAGAAGACGAAGAAGTAGACAAAGATAAGGAAGACAAAGAAGACAAAGAAGAAGAAAAAGACGAAGAAGAAGGAAAAGACGGAGACGAAGAAGAAGATGAAGAAAAAGAAGAAGAAGAAGATGATGAAGAAGAAGAAAATGAAGAAGAAGAAGAAGAGGAAGTAGTAGTAGAAGATGATGATGAAGAAGAAGAAGAATAGGAGGAATAACAACAATAATGATAATAATAATAATAATAATAATAATAAGAAGAAGAAGAAGAAGAAGAAGAAGAAGAAGAACAAGATAAAGAAAAGAGGAAGAAGAAGAAGAAGAAGAAGAAGAAGAAGAAGAAGAAGTAGAAAAAGAAGAACAAGAAAAAGAAGATGTAGAAGAAAAAGAAGAAGGTGATGATGAAGAAGATGAAGAAGAGGAAGAAGAGGAAGGGGAATTAGTAGAAGAATAAGAATATGAAGAAGAAGAAGGAGAAGAAGCAAAGGAAGAAGAAGAAGAAGAAGGAGAAATAAAAGAAGCAGAAGAACAAGAAGAAGAAGACAATAAGAGGAAGAATAAGAAGATGAACAAGGAGTAAAAGAAGGAGAAGTAAATGAAGAAAAATAAGAAGGCTAGAAAAAAGAAGATAAAGAAGTAGAAGAAGAAGAAGAAGAAGAAGAAGAAGAACAATAACAACAAGATGAAGACGAAGAAGAAGAAGAGGAAGTAGAAGAAGAAGAAAAAGAAGAAGAAGAAGAAGAGGAGGAGGAAGAAGAGGAAGAAGAACAAGAAGGAGAAGGAGGAGGAGGAATAGAAACAGGAGAAGAAGAAGACTAAGAAGATGAAGACAAAGAAGAAGAAGAAGAAGATGATGATGATGAAGAAGTAGAAGAAGAAGAGGAAGAAGAAGAAGAAGAAGATGATGAACAGAAGGAAGAAGAAGAATAACCAGCAAAAGAAAAAGAAGAAAAAGAAGAAGAAGAAAAAGTAGTAGAAGAAGAAGAAGACGAAAAAGAATAGGAAGAAGAAGAAGAAGCAGAAAAGGAAGAAGAAGAAGATGAAGAAGTGGAAGAAGAAGGAGAAGTGAAAGAAGAAGAAGATGATGATGATGAAGAAGAAAAGATGAAGAAGCAAAAGAAAAAGAAGAAGATGGAGAAGAAGAATTAGAGGAAGAAGGGATGAAGAATAAAAAGTGGAAGAGAAGAAGAAGAAGAAGACAAAGAAGGAGAAAAATAAGAAGCAGAAGAA
>JAIUJO010000678.1:335000-337500 GCA_023846275.1 Vanilla planifolia | reverse complement strand
AGAAGAACATTAAGAAGAAGAAAAAGAAAATGACGAAGAAGAAGAAGAAGAAGGGGAAGAAGACGAGGAGGACGAAGACGAAGAACTAAAATACAAAGAAGAAGAGGAAGAAGAAGAAGAAGAAGAAGAAGGAAAAGAAAAAGACGAAGAAGAAGATGAAGAAGATGAATGAGAATAGGAAGAAGAAGAAGAAGAAGAAGAAGAATACTTCAATGAGAAGAAGAAGTTGAAAAAGATGAAGAAGAATAAGAAGAACAAGAAGCAGAGTTCAATAAGAAGAAGTTGAAAAAGAAGAAGAAGAAGAAGAAGAAGAAGAAGAAGAGGAAGATGACGAAGTAGAAGGAGAAGAAGAAGAAGAATGAGAACAATAAGAAGAAGAAGAAGAAGAAGAAGTAGAAGAAGAAGAAGAAGAAAAAGAAGAAGAAGACGAAGAAGGGGAAGAAGTAGAAGTCGAAGAAGAAGAAGAAGAAGAATAAGACGATGAAGAAAACGGTGAAGAAGAGGGTGAAGAAGAAGAAGAAGATCAAGAAGAAGTAGTAGTAGTAGAAGAAGAAGAATAAAATAAAGAAGAAGAAGAAGAAGATGAAGAAGAAGAAGAGGAAGATGATGAAGAAGGAGAAGAAGGAGAAGAAGAAGAAGAAGAAGAATGAGAAGAAGATGTAGAAGAAGAAGAAGAAGTAGAAGAAGAAGAAAGAGAAGATGAAAAAGAAGAAGAAGAAGCAGAAAATGATGAAAAAAAAGACGAAGGAAAAGAAGAAGAAGAAGAAGAAGAAGAAGAAGAAGAAGAAGAAGGAGAGGAAGAAAAATAAGTAGGTGATGAAGATGGATGAGAATAAGAAGAAGAAAGAGAAGAAGAATAAGAAGAAGAAGGAGAAGAAGAAGTTGATGATGATGATGATTATAAGGAACAAAAGAGAAAGAAGAGGAAGAAGAAGAAAAAGAAGAAGAAGAAGAAGAAGAATAAAAATAATAACAAGAAGAAGAATAAGAAGAAGAAGAAGAAGAAGAAGAAAAAGAAGAAGACGATCATGAAAAAGAAGAAGAAGAGAAAGAAGAAGAAGAAGAAGAAGAAGAAGAAGAAGTAGAAGAAGTCGAAGAAGTAGAAGAATAAGAATATGAGAAGAAGAAGGAGAAGAAGCAAAAGAAGAAGAAGAAGTAAAAGATGAAGATAAATAAGAAGTTGATGAAGAAAAAGGAGTATAAGAAGAAGACGAAGGAGAAGAAGAATAAGAAGTAGAAGAAAACAAGTAGAAGAAGAAGTAGAAGGCAAAGATGAAGAAGTAATCCAAGAAAAAAAAGGAGTTGTAGATGATGAAGAAGAAGAAAAGGAGAAGAAGAAGACGAGGAAGAATAAGTAGAAGAAGGAGAAGAAGAACAAGAAGAAGTATAAGACGAACTAGACGAAGAGGAAGAAGACGAAGTAGTGGAAGAAGAAGAAGAAGAGAAAGAAGTAGATGATAATGATGAAGAAGAAGTAGTAGAAGAAGAAGACAAAGAAGATGAAGTAGAAGTAGAAGAAGACGAAGAAGATGATAAAGAAAAAGAAAAAGTAAAAGAAGAAAAAAAATGACGAAAAGAAGAAGAAGACGAAGAAGAAGAAGAAGATGAGGAAGAAAACGAAGAGGAAGACGATGAAGAAGAAGAAAAAAAATAAGAAGAAGAAGAACAAGATAATGATGAAAAAGAGTAGAAGATGATGATGGTGAAGAAGAAGAAGAAGAAGAAGACGAAGAAGGAAAAGAAGAAGAAGAAGAAGAAGAAGAAGAAAAATAAGATCAAGAATGAGAATAGGAAGAAGAAGAAGAAGAAGAAGAATTTGAAGAAGAAGAAGAAGAAGAAAAAAGAAGAAGACGAGGTAGTAGAAGATGTACAAGAAGAACACGAAGAAGAAGTAAATAAAGGAGGAAAAGAAGAAAAAGAAGAAGATGACAAAGAAGAGGAAAAAGAGGAAGAAGAGGAAGAAGAAGAAGAAGAGAAGAAGATGAAGATGAAGAAGTAGGAGAAGAAGAAGATGATGATGATGGAGAAGAAGAAGAAGATGAAAAAGAGTAAGAAGATGAAGGAGGGGAAGAAGGAGAAGGAGAAGGAGAAGAAGATGAAGAAAATGAAGAAGAAGAAAAAGAGGAAGACGAAGAAGTACAGGAAGAAGAAGAACAAGAAGAAGATGATGATGAAGAAGAAGAGGAAGAAGAAGAAAAAGACGAAGAAAAAGAAGAAGAAGATGAAGACAAAGAAGAAGAAGAAGAAGACAAAGAAGAACGATAAGAAGAAGAAGAAGAAGAAGGCAAAGAAGAATAAGAAGAAAAAGAAGAAGAAAAAGAAATGTAGATGACGGAGAAGAAGAAGGAGAAGAAAAGAAGAAGAAGAAGAAAAAGAAGTAGAAGAAGAAGAAGACAGATGAAAAAGGAGAAAAAGAAGAAGTAGAAGAAGAAGTTGAAGATAAAGAAGGAAGGAAAAGAAGAAGAAGAAGTAGTTGACGAAGAAGACAAAGAAGAAGATG
>JAIUJO010000678.1:322500-330000 GCA_023846275.1 Vanilla planifolia | reverse complement strand
AGAAGATGAAAGAGTCGAGAAGAAGTAGATGGAGAAGAGAAGAAGACAAACAAGAAGAGAAGAAGAACAAGAGGAAGATGGAGAAGATAATGAAAAAGAAGAACATGATGATGATTATGCTAAAGAAGTAAAATGGAAAAGAAGAAAAAGGCAAAGAAAGAGAAGATGAAAAAATAGAAGGAGGAGAGTAGAAGAAGAAAAAGAAGAAGACAAAGACAAAGAAGGAGAAAAAGAATAATAAGAAGAAGAGGAAGAAGAAGAAGAAGGGGAAGAAGGAGAAGAATGAGAATAAGATGAAGAAGAAGAAGTAGAGGAAAAGAAGAAGGAGAACGAGATAAAGAAAAAAGAAGTAGAAGAAGGAGAAGATGAAGAAGAAGGAGAAGATGAAGAAGAAGACGAAGAAGGAGAATAAGAAGAATAAGTAGAATAAGACAAAGAAGATGAAGAAGAAGGATATGAAGAGGAAGAAGAAGGTGAAGAAGGATAAAAAGAGAAGAAGAAGATGGCAATGACGAAGAAGTTCTGGAAAAAGAAGAAGAAGAAGACGAGAAAAATGAATAAGATAGCGAAGAAGAAGAGTAGGAAGAAGAAGACGATGAAGAACGAGAAGAATAACAAGGAGAAGGAGAAGATGAACATGAAGAAGGAGAAAAAGAAGACGAAGAAGAAGAAAAACACGAAGAATAAGAAGGTGAAAAAGAAGGAATATAAGAAGAAGAACAAGAAGTAGTAGAAGAAGAAGAGTAAAGGAAGAAAAAGATGATGATGATGAAGAGAAGAAAACGAAGCAGGAGGAGATGAGAAGAAGAAGAAGAAGAAGAAGTAGAAGGAGGAGGAGGAGAAGAAGAGAAGAAGAAGAAGAAGAAGGTGAAGATGAAGAAGAAGAGGAGAAGAAAAAGATGAAAAGAAGGAGAGGAAGACAAAGAAGAAGAAGAGAAGAATAAGAGAAGAAAAAGTAGATGATGAAAAAGAAGAGAAGAATAAGAAGAAGAAGATGATGATGATGATGAAGAAAGAGGTGGAGGAGAAGAAGAAGAAGAAGACGAAGAAGAAAAGACGAGGAAGAAGAAGAAGAAGAAGGAGAAGGAGATAAAGAAAAAAAAGAAGAAAAAAAAGAAGTAGAGATGATGAAGAAGGAGAAGAAGCAGAAGAAGAAGCACAAGAAGAGAAAGAAAAATAAGAAGATGAAAAAGAAGAAGAAGAAGAGAATCAGTAGAAGAAAAAAAGAGAATAATAAGAGAAAGAAGAAGGACAAGTAGAAGAAGAAGAAAAGAAGAAGAAGAAAAGAAGTAGAAGAAGAAGAAGAAGAAGAAGAAAAAAAAGGAGAGAAAGAAGTATAGGTCAAAGAATAAGAAGAAGAAGAAGGAGAAGAAGAAGATTGAGAAGAAGAAGAAGAAGAAGAAAAAGAAGACAAAGAGAAGAAGAAGTTTTAGAAGAAGACAAAGAAAGGAAGATGAAAGAAGACAAAGAAGAAGAGAGGAAGACGAGGAAGAAGAAAAAGAAGGAGACGAAGAAGAAGAAGATGAAGAAGATGATGATGATGATGATAAAGAGAAGAAGAAGAAGAGGATGAAGGAGAAAAAAGTGTTGAAGAAGAAGAAGAAGAAGAAGTAGAAGATGGATGATGAGGAAGAAGAGAGGAAGAATAATCACAATAATTATAATAATAAGACAAAGAAGAAGAAGAAGAACAACAAGAAGAAGAAGAAGATTAAGAAAAGTGGAAGAAGAAGAAGAAAAAGATAAAGAAGGAGAAAAGGAAGAAGAATAATAAGAAGAAGATAAGAAGAAGAAGAAGTAGTAGTAAAAGTAGAAGAATAAGAAGAATAAGTATAGGAAGAAGAAGAAGGGTAAGAAGCAAAAGATCTCTGGCAAAAGAAGAAGAAGATAACGAAGAAGAAGAAATAGAAGAAGAAGAAGAAGAATGAGGAGTGAAAAGAGGAAGAGAAGAAGAAGAAGGGAAAGAGGGAGGAGGAGAAAAAGAAGAAGAAAAAGAAGAAGCTGAAGAAAAGGAACAAAAAGGACACAAAGAAGAAGAATAAGATTAAAGAGACGAAGAAGAAGAAGAAGAAAATTTAGAAGACAAAGATGAAGAAGAAGAAAATTTAGAAGACAAAGATGAAGAAGAAAAAAATTTGGAAGATGACAAAGAAGAAGAAAAAAATTTGGAAGAAGACAAAGAAGAAGAAGAAATAAGAAGAAGATAACGAAGATAACTAGAAAAATGAAGAAGACGAAGAAGAAGAAAGAAGAAGAAGGAAGATGAATAAGTAGTAAATGAAGAAGAAGAAGAAGAGAAGAAGAAGAAGAAGAAGAAGAACTAAAAGAAGAAGAAGGAAGATGAATAAGTAGTAAATGAAGAAGAAGAAGAAGAAGAACAAGAGAGGAAGAGCAAGGAGAGGAAGAAGAACAAGAAGAAGGAGAAGAAGAACAAGAAGTAGAAGTAGAAGACGAAGAAGAAAAAGATGAAGTAATGGAAGAAGAAGAAGAAGAGAAAGAATACAAGAGAAAGAAGAAGACGTAGATTTTGATGAATAAGAAGTAGAAGAAGAAGAAGATGAAGAAGAAGATGAAGTAGAAGAAGAAGAAGATGAAGAAGAATAAGAAAAAGAAGAAGAAGAAGCAGAAGAAGAAGAAGAAATTGATGAATAAGAAGAAGAAGAGGAAGAGGAACAAGACGAATACGAAGAGGATCACGAAGAAGGAAAATAAGAAGTAGAAAAGAAGAACAAGGAGAAGATGAAGAAGAAGAAGAAGAAGAGAAAGAAGAAGACGAAGTAGAAGAAGAAGAAGAAGAACAAGAACAACTACACGAAGAATTAAAAGAAGAAGAAGAAGAAGAATAAGAAGAAGAAGAAGAAGAAGAAGAGGACTTCAACGAGAAGAAGTTTAAAAGGAGGAAGAAGAAGAAGAAGAAGAAGTAGAAGTAGAAGAAGATGAAGAAGAAGAAGAAGAAGAAGACCATGTAGAAGAGAAAGACGAAGAAGAGGAAAAAGTGGAAGTCAAAGAAGAAGCATAAGAACAAGAAGAAGAACAAGGAAAAGAAGAAGAAAACAACGAAGAAGAAGAAAAAGAAGTTGAAAAAGAAAAAGAAGAAGAAGAAGAAAAAGAAGTAGAAGAAGAAGAAGAAGAAGATGGGGGGAGGAAGAAGAAGAAGGAGAAAAAGACAAAGGAGAAGTAGTAGAAGAAGAAGAAGAAGAAGAAGAGGAAAACGAAGAAGAATAACAAAAAGAACAAGAAAATGATGAAGAAGAAGGAGAAGAAGACAGAAGAAGAAGAAGATGAAGTAGAACTAGAAGAAGTAAAAGAAGAAGAAGAGGAAGAAGAACATGAAGACGAAGAAGAAGATCATGAAGGACACTTAGAGGAAGAAGAAGAAGGTTAAGAAGAAGGAGAAGAAGAAGAAGAAGATGAATAAGACGAAGAAGAAGGTTAAGAAGAAGAAGAAGAAGAAGAAGAAGTGGAAGAAGAGGAAGAAGAACAAGAAGATGTAGGAGGAGAAGAAGAAGAAAAAGAAAAAGAAGAAGGAAGGAGAAGAAGAAGAAGAAGAAGAAGAAGAAAAAGAAGAAAAATAAATTGAAAAACAAGAATAAAAGGAGAAGAAGAAGAAGAAGAAGAAGAAGAAGAAGAAGATGATGATGATGATGATGATGAAGAAGAAGTAGTGGTAGTAGTAGTAGTAGTAGTAGCAGTACAAGAAGAAGAAGTAGAAGAAGAAGAAGAAGAAGAGAAGAAGAAGAAGAAGAAGAGGAAGAAGAAGAAGAAGAAGAAGAAGATGATGAAGAGGAAGAAGGAGGAGGAGAAGAAGTAGAAGAAGAAGATGAGGATCACAGAAGAGAGGAAGAAGAATAAGAAGAGGAAAAAGAAGAAGTGGAAGAAGAGGAAGAAGAAGTAGAAGAAGAAGAAATAGAAGATGAAGGAAAAGAAGAAGAAGAAAATGAAGAAGAAGAAGAAAATGAAGAAGAAGAAGAAAATGAAGAAGAAGAAGAACAGGAATAATAATAATAATAATAATAATAATAAGTTGAAGAAGAAGAATAAGATGAAGAAGAACAAGAAGAAGAAGACAAACAAGAAGAAGAAGAAGAAGAAAAAGAAGAAAAAGAAGAAGAAGAAGATGATGTAGAAGAAGGGGATGAAGGAGAAGAAGAAGAAGAAGAAGCGGAAGAATTTGAAGAAGAACATCAAGAAGAAGAAGAAGAGAAGAAGAAGAAGAAGAAGAAGAAGACGAAGAATAAGAAGAAGAAGAAGAAGAAAAAGAAGCAAAAGATAAAGAAGAAGAAGAATAAGAAAGAGAAAAAGAAGAAGAAGCAGAAGAAGAAGAAGATGAAGAAATAAAAGATATAGAATAAGAAGAAGAACAAGAAGAAGAAGAAGAAGAAGACGATGATGATGATGAAAAAGAAGAAGTAAAAGAGGAAGAAGAAGAAGAAGAAGAAGAAGAAGAAGACGAAGAGGAAGACGAAGTTACAGAAGAAGAAAAACTAGAAGAAGATCATGATGATGATGATGATGTGGAAGAAGAAGTAGACATAGTAGAAGAAGAAGAAGAAGAAGAAGAAGAAGTTGATGAATATGATGATGATGATGATGAAGAGGAAGAAGAAGAAGTAGAAGAAGAAGAAAAAGAAGAAGAAGAAGATGAAGAAGAAGAAGAAGAAGAAGAAGTAGAAGTAGAAGAAGATTACGATGAAGTAGAAGAAGAAGACAAAAAAGAAAAAGAAAAAGAAGAAGAAGATGAAGGAGAAGAAGAAGTGGAAGAAGTAGAAAATGAAAAAGAAGAAGGGGAAGAATAGGAAGAAGAAGAAGAAGGAGAAGAACAGAAGAAGAAGAAGAAGAAAAGCTCCTAGAAGATGAAGAAGAAGAATTTGACGATGTAGAAGGAGAAGAAAAAGAAGAAGAAGAAGAAGAAGATGGCCATGATGAAGAGGAGGAAGAAGAAGACGAAGAAGTAGAAATAGAAGAAGTCAAAGAAAAAAGGAACAAGAAGAGGAGGAAGAAGAAGAAGGACAAGGAGTAAAAGAGGAAGAAGTAGATGAAGAAGAATAAGAACTCAGGAAAGAATAAGAAGAAGAGCAACTAGAAGAACAAGAAGAAAAAGAAGAAGAACAATAAAAATAAGATGAAGACGACGAAGAAGAAGAAGAAGAAGAAGAAGAAGAAGAGGAAGAAGAAGAAGCAGAAGAAGAGGAAGATGAAGAAGAGGAAGAGGAAGAAGAAGAAGAGGAAGATGAAGAAGAGGAATAAGAAGAAGAAGAAGGAGGAGGAGAAGAAGAAGAAGAAGAAGAAGAAGTAGAAGATGAAGAAGACGAAGAAGAAGAAGATGATGACAAAGAAGAAGAAGAAGAAGAAGAAAGAGAAGAAGAAGAAGAAGAGGAAGAAGAAGAAGAAGAAGATGAAGAAGAAGAAGAGGAAGCAGAAGACGAAGAAGAAGAAGATGATGATGATGAAGAGGTAGAAGAAGAAGAGTAATCAGCATAAGAAAAAGAAGAAGAAGAAGAAGAAAAAGATGTAGAAGAAGAAGAAGATGATGAAGAAGGAGAAGAAGATGACGAGGAGGAGGTAGAAGAAGAAGAATAATAATAAGAAGGTTAAGAAGTGGAAGAAGAAGAAGAAGGAGAAGTAAAAGAAGAAGAAGATGATGATGAAGAAGAAGAGGAAAATGAAGAAGAAGAAGTTGGAGAAGAAGAAGAATAATAAGAAGAACAAGGGAAGTAGAATAAAAAGAGGAAAAGAAGAAGAAGAAGAAGAGGAAGAAGAAGACGAAGAAGGAGAAAACCAAGAAGAAGCAAGAAGAAGGAGAACTAGGAGATGGAGAAGAAGAAGAAAAACATGAAGAATAATAAAAAGAAGAGGAAGTAGAAAGGAAAGAAGAAGAAGAAGAAGAGGAAGAAAGGGAAGAAGATGGCAAATCAAAAGAAAAAGAAGAAGAAGATGATGAAGAAGTGGATGATCATGAAGAAAAAGAGGAGGAAGAAAAAAATGAAGAATTAGAAGAAGAAGAAGAAGAAGAAGAAGAATAAGAATAAAAATAAGAAGAAGAAAAAAGGAGGAAGAAGAAGAAAAGAGGAAGAAGAAGAAGAAAAGAAGAAGAAGAAGAAGAAGAAGAAGAAGTAGAAGGAGAGGAAGGAGAGGAAGGAGAAGAAGAAGTATAATAAGAAGAAAAAAAAAGAAGCGAAAGAAAAAAAGAAGAAAAGTCAAAGAAGAAGAAGAGGAAGAAAGTGAAGTAGAAGAAGAGGAAGAAAAAGATGAAGAGGAACATGAAGAAGAAAAAGAAGACAATGAAGAAGAGACGAAGAAGAAGAAGAAGAAGAAGAAGAAGAAAAAGGAGAAGAGGCAAAAAACTATGACAAAGAAGAAGAAGAAAAGAAGAAGAAGAAGAAGAAGAAGAAGAAGAGATAGAAGAAAAAAAAAAGAAGAAAAAGGAGAAGCAGAAGAAGAAGAAGAAGAAGAAGAAGAAGAAGAAGAAGAAGTACAAGTAGAGAAAGAAGAAGAGAAGAAGAAGAAGAAGAAGAAGAAGAACAACAACAACAACAACAAGAAGAATAATAATAATAATAATAGTAATAATAATAATAATAAAGGAGAAGAAGATGAAGAAGAAGAAGAAGAAGAAGTCGAATAAACAGAAGAACAAGAATGCGAAGAAGAAGAAGTGGAAGAAGAAGAGGAAGAAGAAGAAGCAGAAGAAGAAGAAGAAGAAGAAGAAGAAGAAGAAGAAAAAGAAGAAAAATAATAATAATAAGAAGAAGAAGATGATGATGATGATGATGATGACGAAGAAGATGAAGAAGGAGAATAAGATGAGGAAGAAGAAGAAGATGATGATGATGATGAAGATTAAGAAGAATAAGAAGACCAAGAAGATGAAGAAGAAGAAAAAGAAGAAGACAAAGAAGAAAAAGAAGAAGAAGAAGTAAAAGAAGAAAAAGTAGAAGAAGAAGAAGAGGAAGAAGATGAATAATAATAAGAAGAAGGAGAATAAGAAGAAGAAGAAGAAGAGGATGACAAAAAGGTGAAGAAGAGGAAGAAGAAGAACAAGAACAAGAAGAGGAAGAAGAAGAAGATAGAAGATGAAGAACGTGAAGAAGAAGAGGAAGAAGAAGAAGAACAATAAGAAGAAGAATAAGAAAAGGAGGAACTATAGAGGATGAAGACAAAGAAGGAGGAGAAGAAGACGAAGAAGAATGGGAAGAAGACAAAGACGAAGAAGAAGAGGAAGAAGAAGAAGAAAAATATAGTGACAAAGAAGGACAAGAAGACAAAGTATAAGAAGAAGAGCAAGAAGAAGGAGAAGAAGAAGAGGAAGGAGAAGAAGTAGTAGAAGAAGAAAAAATAGAAGAGGAAGAAGAAGAAGAAGAAGAAGAAATTAAAGAAGACTATGAAGAAGACAAAGTAGAAGGAGAGGAAAACAAAGAAGAAGAAGACAAAGAAGTGGAACAAGAAGTTGGCTAAGAAGAAGAAGAAGAAGAAGAAGTCGAAGAAGGAGGACGAGGAGGA
>JAIUJO010000678.1:317500-320000 GCA_023846275.1 Vanilla planifolia | reverse complement strand
GAAGATGATGATGATGATGATGATTATGATGATGATGAAGAAGAAGAAGTTTACTAAGAAGAAGAAGAAGATGACGACGAAGAAGAAGAAGAAAAAGTAAAAGAGGAAGAAGAAGAAGAAGAAGAGAAAGAAGATGTAGAAAGTGAAGTGGAAGAAGGTGAAGAATAGGAAGAAGAAGAATGAGACAGAGAAGAAGAAGAAGAAGAAGAAGAATAAGAAGAAGAAGATGAAAAAGGCCAAGAAGAACAAGAAGAACAAGAAGAAGAAGAATTTGAAGTAGTAGTCGAAGAAGAAGAAGAAGATGATGATGAGGATTATGATGTTGATGAAGAGGAAGAAGAAGAAGAAGAAGAAAGAAAAAAAGAACAAGAACAAGAACAAGAACAAGAAGAGCATGAACAAGAAGAGGAAGAACAAGAAGAAGAACAAGGAGTAAATGAAGGAGAAGTAGACGAAGAAAAATAAGAACTAAAGAAAGAAGAAGAAGACGAAGAAATAGAAGAAGAAGAAGAACAAGAAAAAGAAGAAAAGGAACAACAACCACAAGATGAAGTTGAAGAAGAAGAAGAAGAAGGGGAAGAAGAAGAAGAAGAAAAAGAGGAAGAAGAAGAAGAGGAAGAAGAAAAAGATGAAGAAGAAGAAGGAGGAATAAGAACTGAAGGAGAAGAAGAAGTAGAAGAAGAAGCAGAAGATGGCGAAGAAGTAGAAGTAAAAAGACAAAGAAGAAGAAGAAGAAAAAGAGAAGAAAGAGAAGAAGAAGAAGAAGAAGAAGACGAAGAAGAAGAAGAGGAAGAAGAACAAGGAGATGAAGAAGAAGTAGTAGAAGTGGAGGAAGGAGAAAAAGAATAATAAAAAGAAGAAGAAAAAAAAGAAGAGAAACAAAAAAAAATAAGAAAAAGACGAAGAAGAAGAAGAAGAAGAAGAAGAAGAAGAAAGTGAAGTAGAAGAAGAGGAAGAAAAAGATGAAGAGGAAGATGAAGAAGAAAAAGAAGACGAAGAAGAAAAGAAGAAGAAGAAGAAGAAGAAGGAGAAGAAGAATTATAAGAAGGAGAGAGGCAGAAAACTATGACAAACAAGAAGAAGAACAAGATGAAAAAGAAGAAAAAGAAGAAGAGAGAGAATAAGAAAAAAAGAAGAAAAAGTAGAAGATGCAGAAGAAGAAGAGGAAGAAGAAGTACAAGAAGAAGAAGAAGAAGAGAAGAAGAAGAACAAGAAGAAGAAGAAGAAAAAGAAGACGAAGAAGAAGACAAATAAAATGAAGAACAAGAATGCAAAGAAGTAAAAATGGAACAAGAAGAAGAAGAAGAAGAAAATGAAGAAGAGGAAGAAGAAAAAGAAGAAGAAGAAGAAGATGAAGAAGAAGAAGAAGAAGGTGATGATGAAGATGAAGAAAAAGAAGAAGAAGAAGAAGAATAAGATGACGAAGAGGAAGAAGAAGAAGAAGAAGAAGAATAAGACAAAGAAGATGATGAAGATGAAGAAGAATAAGTAGATGAAGAAGAAGAAGAAGGAGAAGAAGAAGAAGAAGAAGAAGAAAAAGAAGAAGTAGAAGAAGAAGAAGTGGAAGAAGAAGAAGAACAATAAAAGAAGAAGAAGAAGAAGAAGAAGAGGATAATAAAACGGTGAAGAAGAAGAAGAAGAAGAAATAAGAGGAAATGAAGGAGTAGAAGAAGCGAAAGGAGAAGAAGAAGAAGAAGATGATGACGAAGAAGAAACCATAGAAGAAGAATAAGAAGAAGAAAAAAAGAAGAATAAGAAGAAGAAGAAGAAGAATAAGGGGAAGAAGAAGAAGAAGAACAATAAGAAGAAGAATAAGAAAAAGAGCAAGAATTGGAATAAGAAAAATAAGGAGGAGAACTAGAACAAGAAGAATGGGAAGAACACGAGGACGAAGAAGAAGAACAAGAAGAAGAACAAAAAAAAATTGGCAAAGAAGAAGAGAAAGAATAAGAAGAAGAATAAGGAGAAGATGAAGAAGAGGAAGAGGAAGAAGAAAAAGAAGACGAAAAAGAAGCAGAAGAAAAATAGAAGAAGAAGAAAAAAAAATTAAAGAAGACTAAGAAGAAGACAAAGTAGAAGTAGAAGAAAAAAAAGAAGAAGACAAAGAAGGGGAAGAAGAAGTTGGCCAAAAAGAAGAAGAAGAAGAAGAAAACGAAGGAGGAGGAGGAGGAGGAGGAGTAGGAGGAGGAGAAGAAGAAGAAGAAGAAGAAGAAGATGTAGAAAAAGAAGAAAAAGAAGAAGCACAAAGAGAAGAAGCAGAGGAATCAGAAGAAGAAAAATAAGAAGAAGAAGAAGAAGAAGATGAAGAAGAAGAAGAAGAAGCACAAAAAGAAGACAATGAAGAAGAAGCAGATGAAGAAGATAAAGATAAAGAAATTAGAACAAGAAGAAGAAGAAGAAGAAGAAGAAGAAGAAAAATAAGAAGATACGAAGAAGAGAGGAAGAAGAAGAAGAAGAACAAGAAGAACACAAAGAAGAAGAAGAAAAAGAAGACGATGAA
>JAIUJO010000678.1:310000-312500 GCA_023846275.1 Vanilla planifolia | reverse complement strand
AGGAGAAGATGATAAAGAAGTAGAAGAAGAAGATGATGGTGACGAAGATGTTGATGAAGAGGAAGAAGAAGTTGAAGAAGAAGAAGACGAAGAAGCAGAAGGATAAAAAAGAAAAAAAGAAGAAACTAAGAAGAAGAAGAAGTTGAAGAAGAAGAAGAACAACAAGAAGAAGAAGAAGTAGAAGAAGAAGAAGAAGAAGAAGGTGAAGAAGAAGGAGGAGGAGGAGGAGAAGATGAAGAAGAAGAAAAAGAAGATGATCATAAAGAAGAGGATGACGATGAAAAAGAATAAGAAGAAGAAGAAGATGATGATGAGGAAGAAGAAGAAGATGGTGATGAAGAGGAATAAGGAGAAGAAGGCAAAGAAGAAGGTGAAGAAGAAGAGGACGAATAATGAGAAGAAGGAGAAGAAGAAGAAGAAGAAGAAGAAGATGATGATGATGATGAAAAAGAAGTAGAAGTAGAAGAAGAAGATGATAATGACGAAGAAGAAGAAGAAGAAGAAGATGATGATGACAAAGAAGAAGAAATAAAAGAATTTGAAGAAGAAGACGTAAAAGAAAAAAATGCGAAGATGAAGAGGATGCAGAAGATGACGAAGAAAAAGAAGAAAAATGAGAAGACAATGAAGAAAAAGAAAAGATGAAACAGAGGAAGAAGAAGAAGAAGAAGAAGAAGATAAAGAAGTGGAATGACAAGAAGGAGAAAAAGGAAAAGGAGAAGAAGAAGAAGAAGAAGAAGAAGAGGAAGAAGAAGTATGAGAAGGAGAAGAAGAAGAAGAAGAAGAAGAAGAAGAAGTTGGAGAAGAAGAAGATGAAGTAGAAGACGACGACGAAGAAGAAGAAGAAGAAGAAGAAGGAGGTGAAGAAGGAGGAGAAGGAGGAGGAGAAGAAGAATAAGAAGAAAAAGAGGATGAAGAAGACGAAGGAACAGAGGGAGTAGACGAAGAAGATGAAGAAAAAGAAGAAGAAGAAGAAGAAGAAGATGGTGAAGAAGAAGAAGAAGAAGATTAAGAAGAAGAAGAAATTGAAGTAGAAGAAGTTAGAGAAGAAAGATAAGAAGACTAGGAGGAAAAAGAAGAGGAAGAAGGAGAAGAAAGAGAAGAAGAAGAAGAAGAAAATAAAGAAGTAGTAGTAGTAAAAGAAGAAGAAGAAGAAGAAGAAGAAGATGGAGAAAGAAAATAAGTAGAAGAAGGAGGAGAAGATGATAAAGAAGTAGAAGAAGAAGATGATGGTGGCGAAGATGTTGATGAAGAGGTAGAAGCAGTTGAAGAAGAAGAAGAAGCCGAAGGAGAAAAAAGAAAAAAAGAAGAAACTAAGAAGAAGAAGAAGTTGAAGAAGAAGAAGAACAACGAGAAGAAGAAGAAGTAGAAGAACAAGAAGAAGAAGAAGGTGAAGAAGAAGGAGGAGGAGGAGAAGAAGAAGAAGAAGAAGAAAAAGAAGATCATGAAGAAGAGGATGACGATGAAAAAGAATAAGAAGAAGAAGAAGAAGATGATGAGGAAGAAGAAGAAGATGGTGATGAAGAGGAATAAGGAGAAGAAGGCAAAGAAGAAGGTGAAGAAGAAGAGGAAGAAGAATGAGAAGAAGGAGAAGAAGAAGAAGAAGAAGAAGAAGATGATGATGATGAAAAAGAAGTAGAAGTAGAAGAAGAAGATGATGATGATGATGAAGAAGAAGAAGAATATGATGATGACAAAGAAGAAGAAATAAAAGAATTTGAAGAAGAAGATGTAAAAGAAAAAATGCAAAGATGAAGAGGATGCAGAAGATGAAGAAGAAGAAGAAGAAAAATGAGAAGAAGACGATGAAGAAAAAGAAGAAGAAGAAATAGAGGAAGAAGAAGAAGAAGAAGAAGATAAAGAAGTGGAATGATAAGAAGGAGAAAAAGGAGAAGGAAAAGAAGAAGAAGAAGAAGAAGAAGAGGAAGAAGAAGTATGAGAAGGAGAAGAAGACGAAGAAGAAGAAGAAGAAGAAGTTGGAGAAGAAGAAGATGAAGTAGAAGACGAAGAAGAAGAAGAAGAAGAACGAGATGAAGAAGGAGGAGAAGGAGGAGGAGAAGAAGAATAAGAAAAAGAAGAGAATGAAGAAGACGAAGGAAAAAAGGCAGTAGACGAAGAAGATGAAGAAAAAGAAGAAGAAGAAGAAGAAGAAGATGGTGAAGAAGAAGAAGAAGAAGATTAAGAAGAAGAAGAAATTGAAGTAAAAGAAGTTAAAGAAGAAAGTTAAGAAGACTAAGAGGAAGAAGAAGAGGAAGAAGGAGAAGAAAGGGAAAAAGAAGAAGAAAATAAAGTAGTAGTAGTAGTAAAAGAAGAAGAAGAAGAAGGAGAAGGAGAAGGACAAGAAGAAGAAGTAGAAGAAGAAGAAGAAGAAGAAGAAGTAAATAATGAAAAACAAGAAAGAGAAGGAGAAGAAGAATAAGAAGTAGAAGATGAAGAAGAAGAAGAAGAGGAAGAAGAACACAAAGAAGAAGAAGAAGACAAAGAAGAAGAAGAATAGGAC
>JAIUJO010000678.1:295000-305000 GCA_023846275.1 Vanilla planifolia | reverse complement strand
AGAAGACAAATAAGAGGAAGACGAAGAAGAAGTTGAAGAAGAACAAGAAGAAAAAGAAGAAGAAGAAGAAGAAGAAGAAGAGGGAGAAGAAGCAGAAGAAACAGATGAAGAAGAAGAAGAAGGAGAAGAAGAATAAGAAGAAACAGAAGAAGAATTCGATGAAGAAGAAGAAGAAGATGATGTTGACGAAGAAGAAGAAGTAAAAGAAGAAGAAGAGGAAAGTATTAGAAGAAGAAGAAGAGGATGAAGGCAAAGAAGAGCAAGATGATGAAGATGGAGAAAAAAAAGAAGGAGAAAAGGAAGAAGGAGACAAAGAGAAAGAAAAGGAAGAAGAAGAAGATGATGATGATGAAGAAGATGAAGAACAAGAAGAAGAAGAAGTAGTAAAAGAAGAAGGAGAAGCAGAAGAAGGAGAAGAAGAAGAAGAAGAAGAAGAAGATGAATAAGATGATGAAGAGCAAGAAGAAGAAGAAGAGAAGAAGAAGAAGAAGAAGAAGAAGAGGAAGAGGAAGAAGAAGAAGAAGAGAATGACGAAGAAGTACAAGAAGAAGAGGAAGAAGAAGAAGAAGAAGAAGATGAAGAAGAAGGAGGAGAAGAAGAACAAGAAGAAGAAGAAGCACTAGAAGAAGAAGGAGAAGGAGAAGAAGAAGCAGAAGAAGAAGAAGAAGAGGAAGAAGAAGACGAAGAAGTAGAAGAAGAATAAGAACATTAAGTAGTAGAAGAAGACAAAGACTTAGATGAAGAAGAAAAATAGAAGAGGAAGAGGAAGAGGAAGAAGAAGAAGAAGTAGATGAAGAAGAAGTAGAAGAAGAAGAAGACTATGACAAAGAAGAGGATTTAGTAGAAGTTGAAGAGAAAGAAGAAGAAAGTAGAAGAAGAAGAAGAAGAAGAATAAGAATAATAAGAAGTAGAAGCTGGAGAAGACAACGAAGAAAAAGTTGAAGAAGTGGAAGAAGAAGAAGTAGAAGGCTAAGATGAGCAATAAGAAGTAGAAGGACAAAAGGAAGAAGGAGATGAAGAGAAAGACAAAGAAAGAGAAGAAGAAATGGAAGATGAAGAAGAAGAAAATGAAGAAGAAGACGAAGAAGAAGAGGAAGATGAAGAAGTTGAAGAAAAAGTATAAGAAGAAGAAGAAGAAGAAGTCGAATAAGATAAAGATGTGTAAGAAGGAGAAAATGCAAAGGGAAAGAAGAAGTACAAGAAGAATAAGAAGATGAAGAAGAAGAAGAAGGAGAAGAAGAAGAAGTAGAAGAAGAATAAGAAGAAAAACAAGAACAAGAAGTTGTACAAGAAGAAGAAGAAGAAGAATACGAAGAAGAAGAAGGAGAAGAAGAATAAGAAGAAGAAGTAGTAGAAGTATAAGAAGAAGAAGAAGAAGAAGAAGAAGTTGTAGAAGAAGAAGAGGAAGAAGAAGAAGAAGGAGAAGGAGAAGAAGAAGAAGAAGAGAAGAAGAAGAAGAAGAAGAAAAAGTAATCAGAGAAAAAGAGAAGAAGAAGAACTAGATTACGAAGAAGAACAAAATAAAGCAATACAAGAAGAAGAAGAAGAAGAGGAAGAAGAAGAAGAAGATGATGACGAAGAAGAAGAAGAAGAAGAAGAAGAAGAAGAAGAATTAGAAGAAGAAGAAGAAGAAGAGGAAGATTATGACGAAGAAGAAGAAGTGGAAGAAGATGTAGAGGAAGACGAAGAAAAACAAGACAAAGAAGATGTAGAACAAGTAGTAGTAGTAATAGAAGTGGAAGAAGAAGAAAAAGAAGAAGAAGAAGAAGAAGATGGAGAGGGAGAAGAAGATGATGAAGAAAAGGATAATGAAGAGGAAGAAGAAGAGGTAGATGAAAAAGAAGAAGAAGAAGTTGAAGATGAAGAAGAAGAAGAAGAAGTTGAAGATGAAGAAGAAGAAGAAGAAGAAGGCAAAGAAGAGGTAGAAGAACAAGAAGATGAAAAAGAAGAAGAAGAAGAAGAAGAAAAAAAGAGCAAGAACATGAAGAGGATGAAAAAAAGAAGGCGAAGAAGAAGAAGAAAAAGAAGAAGAAGAAGAGGAAGAACAAGAATATGATGAAGAATAACAAGTGATAGATGAAGAGGACAAAAAAGAAGAAGAAGAAGAAGAAGAAGAACAAAAAGAAGAAGAAGAGGAAGAAGAAGAACCAGAAGAAAAGATGAAGAAGAAGATGATGAAGAAGGAATTGAAGAATGAGAAGAAGAAGAAGAAGAAGAAGAAAAAGATGGACAAGAAGAAGAAGAAGAAGAAGAAGAAGACAAAGCGGAAGTAGACGAAGAAGAAGAAGAAGAAGAACAAGACGAAGAAGAAGCAGAAGAAGAAGGAGAAGGAGAAGAAGAAGACGAAGAAGAAGAAGAAAAAGAAGGGGTAGCAGAAGAAGAAGAAGAAGAAGAAGAACAAGATGAAGAAGAAGAAGTAGAAAAAGAAAAAGAAGAAGAACATGAAGAGAAGCAAAAGAAGAAGAAGAAGAATAAGAAGCAAAAGAAGAAGTAGAGGAAGTCGAATGGGAAGAAAAAGAAGATCAAGAGGAAGGAGAAGAAGAAGAAGACGAACAAGAAGAAGAAGAGGAACATGAATAAGAAGAAGAATATGATGATAATGAAGAAGGAGAAGAAGTTGAAGAAGAAGAAGTAGAAGAAGAAGAAGAAAAAGATGGTGATGATGATGATGATGATGTGGCAGAAGAAGAAGAAGAAGAAGAAGAAGAAGACGATGATGATGAAGAAGATGAAGAATAAGAAGATGTAGAAAAGAAGTAGAAAAAGAAAGAAGAAGCAAAAGAAAGAGAAGAACAAGAATGAGAAGAACCAGAAAAAGAAGATGAAGAAGAAGAGGAAGAAAAATAAGAAGAAGATGAAGAAAAAAAGAAGAAGAAAAAGGAGAAGAATAAGAAAAAGAATTAGAAAATGAAAAAGTGAAAGTAAAAGAAGAGGGAGAGGAAGAAGAAGAAGTATAAAAGAAGAAGGAGAAGTAGAAGGAGAAAACTAAGAAGAAGAAGAAGAAGAAGAAGAAGAATAAGAAGAAGAAGGAGGAGGAGGAGAAGAAGAAGAAGAAGAAGAAGCAAAAGTTAATGATGATGACGATTGAAAACAAAGAAGAAGAAGAAGAAGAAGAAGTAGAAGAAGGAAAAAGGAGGTGGAGGAGAAGAAGAAGAGGAAAAAGAAAAAAAAGAGGAGGAGGAGGAGAAGAAGAAGAAGAAGAAGAAGAGAAAGGAGGAGGAAAAGGAGGAGGAGAAGAAGAAGAAGTAGATGAAGAGGAAGGACAGGAAGAAAAAGATGGAGAAGAAGAAGAAGAAGAAGAAGAAGATGATGACGAAGAAGAAAAGGAAAAGAAGAGGCAGAAGAAGAAGATGAAGAAGAAGAAGAGAAAGAAGTGGAGGAAGAAGCAGGCGATGAAGAAGAAGAGAAAAAGGTAGAAGAAGAGGATGATGAAGGAAAAGAAGAAGAAAAAGAAGAAGAAGAAGAAGAACAACAACAACAACAAGAAGGTGAAGAATGAGAAGAAGAAGAAGAAGAATTAGAAGAAATAGTAGGAGGAGGAGAAAGAGAAGAAGAAGAAGAAGAAGAAGTAGAAAGAAGAAGAAGAAGTTGAAGAAGAAGAAGAAGAAGAAGAGGAATAAATGGAGTAGAAGAACAGGAAGAAGAAGAACAAGAAACAAAAAGTGGAAGAAAAACAATAAGAAGAAGATGAAGAAGAAGAAGAAAAAAGACAATGAAAAAAAAAGGAGGAGGAGGAGAAGAAGAAGAAGAAGAAGAAGAAGAAGAAGGAGAAGAAGAAGAAGTAGAAGACGATGACGATTGAGAAGAAAGCAAAGAAGAAGAAGATGAAGAAGAGAAACACAAAAAAGAGGAAGAAGAACAACAAGAGGAAGAAGAAGAGCCCAAGCAAGAAGAAGAAGAACACAAACAAGAAGAAGAAGAAGAAGAAGAAGAACAAGAAGTACAAAACGAAGGAGGAGGAAGAAGAATTAGAAGACGGAGGCATATAATAAGAAGAAGAAGACGATGATGATTGAGAAGAAAACAAAGAGAAGAAGATGAAGAAGAGAAAGACAAAAAAGATGAAGAAGAACAAGAAAGGAAGAAGAAGTGCTTGAACAACAAGCAGAAGAACACAAAGAAGAAGAAGAAGAAAAAGTAGAAGAACAAGAAGAAGAAAAGAGGAAGAAAAAAATAAGAGAAGCAGAAGAAGAAGTAGAAGAAGAACAACAACAAACAAACAACAACAAAAACAACAAGATGATGATGAAGAAGAACACGAAGAAGTTGAAGAAGGAGAAGACAAAGAAGAAGAAGAAGAAGAAGAAGACAAAAACGAGGAAGAAGAAGAAGAAAAAGAAGAAGTTTAAGAAGATGAAGAAGAAGAAGAAGTGGATGAAAGAACAAGAAGAGGAAGAAGTAGAAGAAGAAGAAGAAGAAGAAGAAGAAGAATAAAAAGAAGAAGAAGATGACAAAGAAGAACAAGATGATGGTGATCATCAAAAAAACAAATAAGAAAAAGAAGGAGAAGAAGAAGGAGAAGAAGAAGAAGAAAGATGAAGAAGAAGAAGAAGAAAAAGAAGAAGAAGAAGAAGAAGCAGAAAAAGAAGCAGAAGAAGATGAAGAAGGTGAAGAAGAAAAAGTTGAAGGAGAAGAAGACAAAGAAAAAGAAGGAGAAGAATAGTACAAAGAAGTAGAAGAAGAAGAAGAAAAAGAACAGGAAGAAGACAAAGAAGAAGAAGAAAAAGAAGAAGTAGAAGTAGAAGAAGAGGAGTAAAAAAAGATGAAGTAGAAGAAGAGGAAGAAGAAGAAGAATAAGAAGTTGAAAAGAAGAAGGAGAAGGAGTAGACGAAGTACAAGAAGAAGAATAATAAAAAGAAGAGGAAGAAGAAGAAGAAGAAGAAGAAGAAGAAAAAGATGGAGAAGAAGAAGTCAAAGAAGAAGAAGAAGTAGAAGATGAAGAAGAAGATGAAGAAGAAGAAGTCGAAAAAGGATGAAGAAGAAGAAGAAGAGAGAAGAAGAAGAAGAATAAAAAAAGAAAGAAGAAGAAGAAGAAGACACAGGAGAGGAAGACAAGGAAGAAGAAGAAGAAGAAGAAGAAAATGAAGTAGAAGATGAAGAAGAAGCGGGAAAAAAGAAGAAGAAGAAGAAGAAGAAGAAGTGGAAAGAACAAGAAGAAGAAGATGGAATGAAAGAAAAAGAAGTAGAAGAAGAAGAAGAAGAAGGAGAAGAAGAAGTTGAACTAGAAGAAGGAGAAGGAGTAGACGAAGTAGAAGAAGAAGAATAATAAAAAGAAGAGGAGGAAGAAGAAGAAGAAGAAGAAGAAGAAGGAGAACAAGTCAAAGAAGAAGAAGAAGAAGAAGAAGAAGAAGAAGTCGAAAATGAAGAAGAAGAAGAAGAAGATGAAGAAGAAGAAAAAGAAGAAGAGGATGAAGAAGAAGTAGAAAAAGAAGAGGAAGAAGAAGAAGAAGAAGAAGAAGAACAAGAAAAAGAAGACGAAATAAATGAAAAAGTAGAAGTAGAAGAAGAAGAAGAAGAAGAAGAAGAAAAAGAAGAAGAAGAAGAAGAAGATGATGAAGAGAAAGAAGAAAATGTAGTGGAAGAAGAAGACAAAGAATAAGAAGAAGAACAAGAAGAAAAGAAGAAGAAGAAGAAGACGAAGAAGAATTTGGCAAAGAAGAAGTAGTAGAAGAAGAAGACAAAGAAAAAGAAGAAGAAGATGAAGAAGTAGAACAAGGTGGAGAAGAACAAGAACTAGAAGTGGAAGAAGAAAAAGAAGTAGAAGAACAAGAAGAAGTAGAAGAAGAAGAAAAGGAAAGAGAAGAAGGCAAAGATGAAGAAGAAGGAGAAGAAAATGATGAACAAAAAGATGAAAAATAAGAAGAAAAAGTGCAAGAGGAAGAAAAATATGAATAAGAAGAACACGAATAAGTAGATGAAGAAGAAGAAGAAGAAGAAGAAGATGAATAAGAAGAAGAAGAAGAAGAAGAAGAAGAAAAAGAATAAGAAGAAGAAGAAGAAGGCAAAAAAAAAGCAAATACAGTAGAAGAAGAAGAAGAAGAAAAAGAAGAAGAGCAAGAAGAAGCAGAAGAAGAAGAACAAGAAGCAGCACAAAAGATGAAAAGGAAGAAAAGACAAAGAAGATGTAGAAGGCAAATAAGAATTAGAAGAAGATGAAGAGGAAGAAGACGAAGGAGTCGAAGAAGAAGAAGACGACGAAGAAGAAGAAGAATACAAAGGAGAAGAAAAAGATGACGAGAAACAAGAAGAAGACGAAAAACATGAAGAAGAGGAAGAAGAAGTAGAAGAAGAAGAAGAAGAAGAAGAAGAAGAAGAAAAATAAAAAGAAGAAGAAGAAGAAGAAGATGACGATGATGATGAAAAAGAAGAAAAAGAAAAAGAAGGAGAAGAAGATAAAGAGGAAGAAGAAGAATATGGAGAAGAAGAAGGCAGACAAGAAGAAGAAGAAGATGACGATGATGAAGAAGAAGTAAAATACAAAGAAAAGAAGTAGCTGATGAAAAAGAAAAAGAAGAAGATGAAGAAGAAGAAGATGATTAAAAAGAAGAAGAAGAAGATGAAGAAGAAGAAGATGAAGAAGAGAAAGAAGAAGTTGAAGAAGAAAGAAGAAGAAGAATTCAAAAAAGTATAGGATGAAGAAGAAGAAGAGGAAGAAGAAAAAAAGTAGTAGAAGTAGAAGACGAAGATTAAGAAGAAGAAGAAAGAGAAAAAGAAGAGGAAGATGGTGAAGGAGAAGAAGAAGAAGAAGATGAAGAAGAAGAATAGAAAGAAGAAGAAGAAGATGAAGGAGAAAAAGAAAGATGAAGAAGAAGAATAAGAAGAAGAAGACAAAGAAGAAGACGATGAAGAAGAAGAAGAAGAAGAAGAAGAAGAAGACGATGATGAAGAAGAAGGTGAAGAAGTAGAAGAAGGAGAATAAAATGAAAAAGAAGAACACGAAGAACAAGAAGACGAAGAAGGAGAAGAAGAAGAAGAAGAAGAAGCAGAACAAAAAGAAGAAGTAGATCATGGAGAAGAAAAAGAAGAAAAGAAGAAGAAGAAGAAGAAGAAGAAGAAGAAGAAGAAAAAGAAGAAGAAGAAGAAGATGTAATAGAAGAAAAAGGAGAGAAGATGAAGGAGAAGAAGACTAAAACGAAGAAAGGAAAGAGGAGAAGAAGAAGAAGATGGAGAAGTGGAAGAAGTAGAAGAAGAAGAAGAATATTAAGAAGTTGAAGAAAAATAAATAGAAGAAGATGAAGAAGAAGAAAATGAAGAAGATGAACAAGGTGAAGAAGATGAAATAGAAAAAGAAGCACAAGAAGAAAACGAAGAAGAAGAAGAAGATGATGATGAAGAAGAAGAAGATGATGATGAAGAAGAAGAAAGAGATGGAAAAGAGGAGGAAGAAGAAGAAAAATAGGAAAAAGAGGAGGAGGAAGAAGAAGAAGACGACGACGACGATGATGATGAAGATGAAGAAGAAGAAGCAGAAGAAAAAGTGGAAGAAGAAAAGAAGAAAAAAAGAAGAGGGAGTAAAAGAAGAAGAAGGAGAAGAAGGAGAAGAATAAGAGGACGAAAAAGAAGAAGAAGAAGAAGAAGAAGGAGAAGAAGAAGAAGTAGATGAAGGAGATTTACAAAAGAAGACATAGAAGATGATGATAATTAAGAAGAAAGCAAAGAAGAAGAAGATGAAGAAGAGAAACACGAAAAAGAGGGAGACAAGAGGAAGAAGAAGAGCCCGAACAAGAAGAAGAACATAAAGAAGAAGAAGAGGAAGAACAAGATTACGAAGAAGATAAAGATGAAGTGGAAGAAGAAGATCACGTAGAAGAAGAGGAAGAAGAAGAAGAAGACGACGACAATGAAGAAGAAGAAGAAGAAGAAGAAGAAGAACAAGACGAAGAAGAAGAAGAAGAAGGAGGAGGAGAAGAAGAGGAAGACGAACAAGGAGAAGAAGAAGATGATGATGAGGATGAAGTCAAAGAAAAAGAAGAATAAGGAGAAAAAGAAGAAGAAGATGAACTAGAAGAAAAAGAAGATGATGATGAACAAGAAGAAGAAGAAGAGGTATAAGAAGAAGAAGAAGAAGACGAAGAAGAATTAGAAGAAGAAGAAGGAGAAGAAGAAGAAGAAGAAGGAGAAAAGTTGATGATGAAGGAGAAGAAGAAGAATAAGAATAAGAAGGATAATAAAAATAATAAGAAGAGGAAGAAGAAGAAGAAGAAGAAGAAGAAGAAGTAAACTACAATGAAGAAGAAGGAGAAGAAAAAGGTAAAGATAATGAAGAAGGTGAAGATAAAGAGGGATAAAAATAATAATAATAATAATAATAACAATAACAATAATAATAATAATAAGCACAGAAAGATGATGACGAAGAAGAAGAAGAAGTAGAAGAAGTTGACGAAGAATAACAAGAAAGAAAGAAGAAGAAGAAGAAGACGAACATAAAGAAGAGAAGAAGAAGAAGAAGAAGAAGAAGAAGAAGAAAAAGATGAAGAAATTGATGAAGAAGAAGAAGATGATGATGACGAAGAAGAAGAAGAAGAAGAAGAAGATGAGGATGAAGTAGATGAAGAAGTCGAAGAAGAAGAAGAAGAAGAAGAAAAAGAAAAAAAGAAGAAGGAAAGACAAGAAGAAGAAGAAGAAGAAAAATATGAAGAATTAAAACAAGTTGATGAAGTAGAAGAAGAAGAAGAAGAAGAAGAGGTAGAATTAGAAGAAAAAGAAGAAGAGAAAGGGGAAATAGAGACGAAGATGAAGAAGTTCAAGAAAAGCGAGAAAAAGAAGAAGAAGAAGATGATGATAATGATGACGAGAATAAGAAGAATAAGAAGTAGAAAAAGGTGAAGAAGAAGAAGGAGAAGAGGTACAAGAAGAAGAAGATAAAGTAGAAGAAGAAGAAGTAGAAGAGGGAATAAAAGGAGAAAGAGTAGAAGAGGAAGAAGAAGAAGAAGATTATGAAGATAATGATGAAGACAAAGAAGAAGAAGAAGAAGAAGATGGAGAAGAAAAAGAAATAGAACAAGAATAAAAGAAAAATAACAACAAGAAGAAGAAGACAAAAAGATGAAATAGAAGAAGGATAAGAAGAAGAAGAAGAAGAAGAAGAAGAGGAAGAAGAAGGTGAAGAAGAAAAAGAAGAAGAAGAAGAAGAAGAAGACAAAAAGGAAGAAGGAGAAGAAGAAGAAGAAGAAGAAAGAGAGGAAGGAGTAGAAGAAACAAAAGAAGAAAAAGTGGAAGAATAAGAAGAAGACGAAGAAGAAGAGGAATAAACATAACAAGACGAAGAAGAAGATGATGATGATGATGAAGAATACGAAGAAGATGAAGAAGAAGAAGAAAAAGAAGAGGAAAAAGAAGAAGAATAAGATGAAGAAGAAGAAGAAGAAGAAGAAGAAAAAAAAGAAGACGTAGAAAAAGAACAAAAAGAAGAAGAATAGAAGAAGAAGAAGAAAAGGAAGAAAAACATAGAAGAAGAAGACAACGACAGAAAAGAAGAATAAGATGAAAAAGAATAAAGATGAACAAGAGGAAGATGACAAAGTCAAAGAAGAAGAAGAAAAAGAAGAAGAAGTACAAGAAGTAGAAGAATAATAGTAATAATCATAATAAAAATAGTAAAAATAAGAAGAAGAAGAAGAAGAAGAAGAAGGAGAAGATAAAGAAGAAGAAGAAGAGGCAAAAGTAGTAGTAGAAGAAGAAGAAGAAGAAAAAGAAGAAGAAGTGGAAGAAGAAGAAGAGGAAGAAGAAGAAGACGACGAAGAAGATGAAGAAGAAGTGGATGATGAAGAAGAATAACAAGAACAGGAACAAGAAGAAGAAGAAGAAGATAAAGAAGAAGAAGAAGAAGATGATGAAGAAGAAGAAGAAGAAAAGGAAGAAGAAGAAGAAAACATAGGAGTAGACAAAGACGAAGAAGTAGAAGAAGAACATGAAGAAGAAGAAGGCCAAGAAGAGAGAGATGAAGAAGAAGTAGAAGAATAAGATGATGAAGAACAAGGAGAGGAAAAAGAGCAAG